>JAWZYV010011755.1:0-347752 GCA_038373885.1 Cheiracanthium punctorium
GCATACTGCGCAAGACATCTTCAGACGAGGTGTTTGGAGGCCTCACCGAAGGAAAGTCACCACGAATCTTCTGGTTGCAGCAGGGTTGCCTTTGCAGTCGTGTGGATTGAAGGATTGCAGCCCAGTCCTCATCTGCACCTCGTCTTTAAGAAACTTCTGCCACTCGAACAATCTGTGTGAACAGCTAGCAAGAATGCCAACCAGAAATGGAAACTTTTCCAGTTCCTGGCAAGCATCCCAGCTGGCCGGAACAATGCTGAAAAAGAAAAAAAAAACATTTGAAGCAACAAATAGTCAAAAAAGCAAGAATTATTGAATCTCTTCTCCTAAGGCAAATTTCACATCTCGAATTAAAGACCTATTACACTTAAACATGACAAGTAGAAAGCGTATTTTCGAATAAAAACTTCATTCTAAATCTGTTTCAGGAGTAAAAAGTTGTTATTACGCATGAACGAAGACAGTTGTAAAGGTCAATGATGTCCTGCAAGTTCTTTTTCAGCTATATGAATAGGCACTTTTAACTGTGCACAATGAACTTTTTTCCGTGCGTTTCCATACAGCCGAAAAATACAAAATATTCTGTACACGCAGAATAGAATATGAATGCAAGCACTAGCTGTACATTCAATTCAGAATAAAACATAGTATTACATGCCTACTGTGAATTTTATTTTCATGCAGTAATATAAGATACAGTATTTTAATTTAAACTTGGCATTTTATTAATTGTTATTACGAAAATGTACGTACTTAGAATTTCGTTTATACGTTTTTATCATTTATACCGTTTCAGCATACTCTGATTGTTTCCTGGGTTCGTCGTTCTAAAGTCCAGTGGGTGTAGAAAGTTCTAGTAAAGCGTCCACTTGTCTGGGTGGAACACAAATTTATGGCTTCTAGAACTTCCTCGAACCATCAGCTGTACAAAATTCACAGGCACTAAAGGCCAGTACCTCGTGTATAACAGTCCACTCAGTACCGAAGCTTTCAGAAATGCTGTCATTCTCACACAAAATAAAACACTTTCACAGGCAAAAATTCAGTGGAAATATACGAGGGATATCGTACACAGTCCCACAAGACTCAACAATGAAGAATTGACACACAGCACTTAGAAGCCAGTGGCGGCTCGTGGGATACATCAAGTACAGCCGGGCTGCACTTAAAATTATCAACAAATACTTTAAAATAATTTATTCTACTAACTTTCTTAAATTCAGATTAGAATTATGGAATTTCTATGATAAATTTTTAAAAAATCTAAAACAAAAAACAACGTGTTGTAGTAACAGCCGGATCGCTCATTCAGAAAAAAACCCCTTTAATCTTCCCACAATACAACTGTGAGTCTTGGTACAGCCCTCATAGCCGATCAAGAAATTGGCAGCACCGTTGCCATGGCAACGAGTTTGTAAGCAGTCTCTCCGGCATAGGGAGTTAGTAGCTAAGTACAGCTGATGAAAGATTTTCAAACGACGGCTGCAGTGAATTCGACTGACTGATTGGCTCGAGAAGTGAGGGAGGGGTACGGAGAATATATGTTCGGAAAACTCTCGACTTTATATTGCTGAATTTATCAAGAAGGTAAGCCTGGATAGACGCTTATGAATGGACAATGACCCATCCAAGCAGTATTGTTTTTAAGTAAGCAAGAACTGGCATTGAGAGGACATGGCGAGCGAGAAAATTCTTTAAACATGGGAAATTTTAAAGAGCTTTTAAAATTATTGATACCTGAATTAAAACAACGCCTTTTTATGAGGACATCACTGACCGATTCGCAAGTTTAAAAGAAAGGAGGATTGATTTGACTTATAAAAAATAAGTAAGTTTTCTTTTTTTTTTTTTCTTTCCTTCTGAAGTTATCGTTACCAAAGAAAATTCTAAGGAAACTTCGAATCAGACACGGATGAATGCAATTTTGAGGATAAGAGCGGCTGGTTGAAATTTATGTAAATTTTATGGAAGTAAAATAGGATCTCTTGCATTTTTTATGAAATTTCTTTTTCCTCGGTGAGGGCTTAATCCGTTTTCGAATTCAGTAACAAAGATTTTCCATTCCTGTGGGGAGGAAGGGGGGGGGCAGCTCATATGCTTCCGGCTGCACTAACAGTTTTGACCACGGGTCGCCACTATTAGAAGCTTCGAAAAGCAAGCCGGAACGCGGCTTCTATCGCAGAGCAACGCGCCGTTCACATCGGCAGCTGGATCAGCTCTCAACGGGAGATCGCTCCACACTGAACTCTCGGGGCAGCGCGCGTTGGTATTTATAGAGGAGGTAGAAGCTACGAGGAGCTTCGAGAAAAGTCTATTTCTCGAACATTCTATATAACGCGGGGATTTTGATTACGTCATAGAAGAGAAATGTTACCTTATTATGTGTTTTTAATTCAGGAAAACCTACTTTCAGGCCTCATTGGGAAAATCGCGCCAAATGACCAAAAACTTTTGGCAAAATATCGCCAAATTTGGCGCCAAAAATAAGTCACCAAAAGTGAAGTGACCGAAGCCCTAGGACCCCTATTTCTCGATATTTCATTTCCGATTTTGATGCAACAAAAAGCAAAATTTAACTATTTGAAACATAGAATACGAATTTTGAACTATTTTAAGCCCCTGAACAGCGGGTTGATCTCCCCCCCACTACTCCCTTGAAAAACGTATAAACGGTACTTTACTGTACCTCGAAACTCATCCGATACCTCATGGCGCGTTCGATTTTGTTTCCCAGGATCCCGTTTAAACTCAGACAATGAATAAAGAACCGCATTCTTTAGAATTAAGAAGAAAGAAAAAAAAAATAGAATAATTCGAGTGTTACCTTTTTTCTTTTAATTTCCGATATTTTCTGGAGATGAATGATATCATCCTTCAATCAGTTGTACAGTCATTCTCCCAATTCCTTCCCCCGTGAAAAGCCGACGGTCATCATTCTCCGATTCTCCTTTTCTTTCTCCTGCAGAAGGAGGTGCAGAAGTAGAATATTGTAGTGGGATCGATTGTGCGCGCGGAACTGCCAACTAGCGCCATCTGTGGGCGGACGTTGCTAATAATCGTCAAAATAATGTATTGGCGTGTTGGATTTCGATGTTGCAGTAAAATCTCGCCATAATTATATTCGATGCAACTATATAGTAGTTTAACTGTATGGTTGGAGTATTTTTCGCACTCCTAACATTAAATGTTCACTTTCAAATTCATATGCAGCCCCTGATCATCGTTGCTTTGAAATATATGCGAGACATTTTATAACAAAAGGATAAAATTTTGTCCATCACCTCATGATCGTATGAGGCACATTATATTCACCGGGAATTTTTTGTATCCGGGTCGGATTCAAATTAAAAAAGTGTTTATTCTTGAAAATGAAAGAAAATATTTTCTTTTTCTTAACCGTGCCTGGATATTTTTGCGACTTTCTTCGATTTTTGCTAACACCAGCAGTAATTGATAAATTTCTGATGTCAACTTTTTGAACAAGGCATGGTTTCATTTAAAATCATTATGTATAAAAATTGAAATGTCAACATCCCACTTGGCCATATTATTTGTATTAATGTTTTGTGGAATTGAGGTTCAATACTCGCGAATAAAGGCTCGGAAAAATAAATAACGTTTTCGAATGATAGCGAAAATGCCGTCTCAAAAAAGGGACGCTAGGCATAAATGGGTTAATCATTTATAAGGCGAGTTTATGTGCAGAGAGTCGAAAGTACTTGGGATTTTTCTGGTCCAGTTTTTAGGATTCATTCATATTTTTTCCATCTCTACTGTAATATCCCACGTGAAAATTGGAGGAACAAGTACTAAACAAGCATAGAAATTTTGCAGGAGAATCCATTCATTATTCGCGAAATCAAAGTCGGAAAATTACCGGCTGCTTGTACATGGAATTAAACGCAAAAATATGTAATTAAAAGCGATGATTCCTATGCTGCATTTTCGAGTCATGATTCGAGCTTTCTTTAAAACAACGAATGAAAGAAATGTTCATAAGCCAAATATAATTTAGAATCTAGATGTATGGAAAAAATAGACATCCAATATAAACAAAAATCAGAAAATTCACTCATGATAATTGATTTCCGTATTTAGTAGACCGTAGGTGGTAAGTATTCTTACCACCGCCTTATAAAGGGTTAAAATGACGAATGGAAGAGAAGTTCATAAGCCAAATATAATTTAGATGTATGGAAAAATTGGAAAACAAGTATTAACCCTAGTAGCACAACTAGTTCAGAAAACGGTCAAAGTACGTTCAAAACACGTTTTCTTTTTTTTTTTTCTTTTTTTTTTTGCGTTCAAAAGGCCGTTTTTTGAACGTTTTTTGAACTAGTTGTCCTACTAGGGAAACAAGCATAGAAATTTTGCGGGAGAATCCATTCATTATTCCCAAAATCAAAGTCGGAAAATGACCTGCTGCTCGTACACAGAATTAAACCCAAAAATATGTAAATAAAAGCGATGATTCTTACGCTCCATTTTCGAGTCATTATTCCAGCTTTCTTTAAAATGACGAATGAAAGAAAAGTTCTTAAGCCAAATATAATTTAGAATCTAGATGTATAAAAAAAAATAGACATCATATATAACTGAACAAAAATCAGAAAATTCACTCATGATAATCGATTTCTGTATTTAATAGATCGTAGGTGGTAAGTATTCTTACCAAGGCTTTACAAAGGGTGGTTATCTTAGCCTTTTTCTTGCCACTTTTTAAACATTTTTTTTTTTCGATTGATATTGCCCACTTCTTACAGGGGCATAGCCAGGAATTTTTCATGGGGGATTACAATTACTGCAACGCACATATATGTAGAGGTGGGTGTGATAACGTAGTGAAGAATATACAATTTGTACGGCAAAAAATTCCTCATGGGGCTTGGTTATCACTCCCACTATCCCCCCCTTGGCTACGCTTATGTCAGAAGGCAAAAATAATGGTGTTCACGTTAAATCTGGAGAAAACCTACCAAAACTCCAGACCGTTAGATCGACAGGATCTTCCCAGAGATGAGCTCCTACATGGAACAGGTGAAATAAAGGAACAGATTTTAGGAACTCACTTGCATATTGGAAAGATATAGATTACTAGCTGATGTGCTGTTTTATTCATAAAATTGTTTTAAAATTCTGATAAATATATAAGTATTATCCTCCAAAATCTTAATTTCTTTTTCCACTCATCTTGAAAATAAATATTTTTATACAGTGCGCACCGGTTATAACGGACCTGGGATATAACGTGCTATCGGTTATAACGTACCTAGAAGCCAGGTCCCGATTGAATTCCTATATTTATAATGTTAGTTAACTTCGGTTAAAACGTACTTAACAAAAGTACGTACTTCGGCTATAACGTACTTTTTATACCAGACCCGAAAATAAAATTTTGATTTTCTTAAGAATTTTATTTATTTTTCTCGGAAATTTCAGTACCTTCAGAAACATTCGTTGTCCGTTTTCAGATTCTCTAGCGAGATGAATTGTGTATGAATGAAGGGAGCGATCTTTTGTCTTTTTCGCCTGCTAGCATACCCGACGCATTCAATACTGCCAAAATGTTATCACGATTTTTTGAATGTCGCATGGATGATGCAGAGACGACAAAAGTTTATTATCGATATCCAAAAAGGTATTTTTAAAGTAGCATCTGCCCATTTAAAACAAAAGAAAATTACAAATTATTTTTTCAATAACAATTGTAAGTAATGAAGAATTTTTCCTGTTTAATTTAAATTTTAAAAATCAGACCTATTTAAAACACATATTACAATGAAATTATGAGCCCACTTTTTTTTTTTTTGTGTGTGTAATATTGAAACTTACCGGCGGTACTGCTTATAACGTACTCCGGCTATAAGGTACTACTCTTTTAGGTCCTGTGAGAGTACTTTATAACCGGTGTCTACAGTACTATCATTATTTATCTGGGCAAAATCTCAATAATAATATAAGCTAAGAGCAGGGGCATAGCCAAGGGGGGAGTTAGGGGGGTCATAACCCCCCATGAGGAATTTTTTCCCATACAAAATGCATATTCTTCACTCCCTTATCACACACATGTATGCATATATGTGAGTTGTAGTAGTCGTAACCGCCCCCCCCATGAAAAATTTCTGGCTACGCCCCTAGCTAAGAGTTATAAAAAACATTTTTCTTATTGAAAGTTTCAATAACGGTGATTTTTTTTACAAAAATAATGTTTAACACAAAGAAAAAATACTAATAAAACTATTAAATTCTCTGCTTTTAAAATTTTTAGATTATTTTGAAGACAGACTCGCTATATTGCTAAAGTATGTATGCAAAGCATTCTTGTTTTGACAAACTGTTTTCGGTAGTACTCAGGAGAAATTTTACGCAAAGAAAATGAGAATCAGAAATTTTTTTTCCATTTCCCCCCTAGTCATTTTACAATTTCATTCAATTCAAATAGAAAATTTTTCAAAAAGTCAAAGACGATTAAGAAAATTTTGAAAGATAAACCGATACCTATTTTTAAATGTATCTGCCTAACGTATTACCAAATTGTCATTCTAGTCGTCTCAGGTGTCTTAACGAGATAAACAGCCAAAAAAAAAAAACATTAATTAAACTTTTTTAGACATTTTTTAAAAAATACTTGAGTAAATTGAGTTGCTACCTATCAAGTTACTAAATTTCGTTTGTTCAGGCCGTTTTCGAGTGATGCGAACAAATATCTACTCAATTTCCATAAATCTCAAAATTTAACAAACTTTTGAAAACTATTCAACGCTATAGTTGAAGAACAGCCTCTATTTTATCCACTTTAGTCGTTATTACCCACTTTAGTCGTTATTACGTGGTGTATGGGGGAAAAAGAAATTTGCATAACTTGAACGAATTTTAGCAAAAACTAAAAATTACACTTAGCGCATGATTTCTTTTTGTTTTTTCAATTTCGCCATTCTCATACCTGTGTAAAGAAAACAATGTACCTTTTTGTGATAATAAAATTTCTGTGCTCGCAAAAATATTGATGTGATGATTATCTTTAATACATAATAGAATTATACTTTTACAATATTAATCAATTATATGCTCCCATTTGTAAAAGTGTATTCTGATAGGCAGTCTATAAACTAGAATTCGCAAACGGACTAAAGATATTCTGGTACAGTTGTAGTGACTGAGATTTCAGTTTTAGTAACTGTAAATTTTAATGCAATAGAAGATGAGTTTGATGTAATATTAATGGTGTACTAAAAATTCTGAAAAAGTAAAGAAAAAAGAATAAAAGACGTAAAAAAAAATGGAAAATATAGAAACCATAAAAGGTATAGGGCAATCATGAAACTAAAAAATGAGGGGGGTTCAGGGGGATCTCCCCCTGACGAGGCTCGAACAGCCGAGTGTTATATATATTGTTATATGTCTATCTAGATAATAAGTTTGTGCAAAAGCCTTCCATGTATAAATTTGTATATAATAATTATATAATGATTTTTTAAAGAAACCATTCATTTATTAATTTGCGCAGAGTAATCGCTGCTTGTAAATAAAAACCAATGGAATTCCATCATCTTGTTAGAGAACTTTGTTTAGGTTATTTTTTTAATTAGCCTCCCCTTCCACCCCCCCCCCCCCAACTGATCACTGATATCAACACAGATATTTGATTTCATAGTTCTGATAACTGTTTTCTGTAAATATTTAGATAGCGTAAAAATGAGGCTTGAATTGCAAGTGAGTTTTAATGTCTCATTCATAGTTACGCATCATCCAGAATTATGAATTAATTATTCAAGTATGCTATCATTATTTTTTCATCGAAAAAATTTCGCACTTATTTATAATGTCTGGCTATAATTATTACATTTTTTTAAATAGTTGATACAAGTATGCTTACTTTGATATTTTATACTCTTATTGTGTACTTAATAATTGTGATTTTTGTTTACTTATAATATTGGCTACATTTCATCAAAATGGATGAATACGCATGTAATTAAAACTACATATTTCGTGTATTTCTCTTAAATTGATTTTTATAAATAAAATGTTTCATCAGTTATTAAAATTGATTCTTTCACCACAATCCAAGCTATGCGAACGCAAACGAATGATCTACTGGAGCGATTGCGCAAAATACAACGCTGGACTCAGCGGAGCATTCAATGATCCATTTAAGAAACAACTCTGGTCTCAAGTCTTCTCTGTTGTCTCTTTTCCATGGTGTGAATGAACAGGTTAAACCCGGGTTCCCGATTCCATATGAAACCCATATCTCATACACTAAAACGAGATGGGGAATACGCAGGCTTCACTATAGTTATCCCGTCCCCAATTGAAACTTTTATTAATTCACTATTCCACACATTGGCAACTTAATTAGATTAAAATTTTATTTGCGCAGCATGTCCCGATTTCTGCATCATTTCTAACAAATTTCAAAAGCAAATGAAACTCCCATCAACCATACATATTACATTTACGCTGTTTCGCAAATCTATATAAATAAAATTAGACTTTTGTGTGTATATTTCTTGAAAACTTTTGCGATTTCCATCCGTTTCAAGCACCTGGGAATCCAGATCGACCCTCAAAAAAAAAAGTTTGTCTATCTGTCGTTCTGTCATTCTGTCCGTGACGCTTTTTTTGTTCAAGCATCACGTAAAAAAACTGAAGCGAATGATATGAAGTTGGGTCTCATGATAGGTGGTCACTCAACTTAAAACATAGGTGTCGAATTTTTTAAAAATCTTGATTAGATTTTGAGATTTTGCAAAAATCGTTTCAAACTGCATAAATTTGTGTTCGCACATCCCGTAATAACTGCAAAGGTGAATAAATGGTATTGGGTGAAATGATAGGTGGTCACTCTCCTTAAACTATAAGCATCTATAAAGAAAAAAAAAAACGATCCGATTTTGGGATTTTGCGAAAATCATTTCAAACTGTGGGAATTTTTTTTCACGCATTACGTAATAACGACTTAAGCGAATAATATGAAATTTTGTCGCATGATAGGTTGTTGCTCAACATAAACTATAGGTGTCCATTTTTTTAAACATTTTTATTAGATTTTGAGATTTTTTGAAAATTCTCTGCAAATAAGTTTATATTTCTTCAAACATCACGTAATAACGACTCATACGAATGATACGAAATTGGGTGATAGGATAGGTCATTGCTAATCTTAATTTATAGGCGTTGAATTTTTAAAATATTTTGATTACATTTTGAGATTGTGCGAAAATCGTTTTAAAATGCTGAAATTTTGTTCCAGCTTCACGAAATAAAGACTGCAGGGAATGAAACGAAATTGGGTGGCAGGATAAGTTGCCACTCAACTTAAATTCTAGGCTTCCAATTTCTCAAAAATATTGATTAGATTTTGCGATTTTGCGAAAATTATTACAATATGCGTCAATATTCGTTCGCGCATCCTATAATTACGACTCAAGCGAATGAAATGATATTACTTAGTGACTCTCTAACCTGTAATATTTTAACAATACATAAAAATGATAACTTCGCTTTCTTTACTTTGGCAACATACTACATCCAGTTTGTGTACTCCTACAATGCTGACGAAAGTTCTTGCTTTTTACTTTCCGAACATGTACCATGTAAGGAAAGTATTTTAATCATGAAAAAATTCGAATTCGAGATTTTGGTGTTTTTACACGTTTTGAGGGCTTCTGAATCCATTTATGCTATTTTTACGAGATGTATGTATGTATGTGTGTATGTGTGTGCGTGTATGTGTGTGTGTATGTGTGTATGTGAGTGAACACCATAGCTCCTGAACGGAGCATTCGATTGAGCTCAAATTGGATATATATGTCATAAACCACCGTCGCAAGACCGGTATTGATTTTGGTGTGTATAGGACTTATAGCTTTTCTACAGGTCTACGACAAAGATTTATTTTACATTATGGCCTATGGGGGGAATTTCTTGAAAATGCGCTAGCGTTTAAACGGTAGATTCGATTGAGCTCAAATTGGGTATATATGTTACAAACCACCGTTGCAAGACAGGTATTGATTTTGGTGTGTATAGGACTTATAGTTTTTCTACAGGGCTACGACAAAGATTTCTTTTACATTATGGCCTATGGGGGAAATTCTTTAAAGTGCGCTAGCGTTTAAATGGTACCTTCGATTGAGCTGAAATTGGGTATATATGTTATAAATCACCATCTTAAGACCGGTATTGATTTTGGTGTGTATAAGACTTATAGTTTTTCTACAGGGCTACGACAAAAATGTCTTTTATATTATGGCATAATGGCACATGGGGAGAAATTCTTGAAAGTGTGCAAGCGTTTAAACGGTGCATTCGATTGAATTTCAATTTGGTATATATATTTGAATTATTCATCGATTAAAATTTATTTAAATGCTTGGTAATGATCTTAATCGTAAGTGTTCGGAAAGTCGAGTGGAGTCACTCCAGATTTTTTTAACTTTGCATTCATTAATAACCCGTCAACGATGGGTACTTCAGCTAGTAAAAAATAAATAAGTGAAAGTCATTATCGAGAACAATATTGCAGACTCATTGACTCATTCTCATTCCTAATGACCTATTACCAAAGTCTTTTAAAACCGAAAACAATAACAATAATAATATCTGATTACATTTTCTTTGTGCTTATATAAAAAAACGCAATTAAAGAAGGGATAATTGTCAGTACACTTCAACGTTAAAAAAACTACTGGAACATAGAGATTTTTATCCTGTATTCGTTAAAAAAAAAAAATGACGAACATTTACAGGTATAAAGGGAAAAAGAAATTAGTGCTTAGACAGTTTCTTCGAAAAAAAAAAAACCGAACAGTTAATTAAATACTTGTGGAATTTTCGTGGCGGAAAAAAAATCAAACTGTAATTAGAACACAAATAATTATAATTAGAAATGCCGAGCTAAAATCACATTTGTGAGGAAATTAAATATTCACAAGAATTAATGGGGCGTTTTATAAGCTTTTACACTTAAAAACAGTATTCATAACGGGTAATAACACACAGCAGGGGCGTAACCAAGGGGGGGGGGTTAGGGCGGGTCATAACCCCCCCATGTGTAATTTTTTGCCTTACAAAATGTATATTCTTCACTCCCTTATCACTCACATTTATGCATATATGTGAGTTGCAGTAGTCGTAACCCCCCCCCCATGAAAAATTTCTGGCTACGCCCCTGACACACAGAGAAGCGTAACCCCGGAGGGGGCAATAGGGGATAAAGGCACCCTCTCCCCATCCCCCCCGTAAAGGTGAAAATATAAAAACGAAAATCTCTTAAGGCTTTTCTTTTCGGAAATCCTACAACTTGTGAACTGCTTTTAAAAGAATTTAATTGAGTCTTGGAAAAAATTCAGAATGTCTCCTTACAAGCTGTATTGTGAAGTGTTCATGGCCCTCACAAGGGTGGGGTTGGGTCGAGCCCCCTCCTCTCCATTAACCCTTTAACGCGCAGTGTTCCCGCTCTGGGAACACCCAACTCTGACGTTTTGAGTGTTGCCAGTCACGAAGAATAGATTTGATTTCTATAAAAAAAAGTGGCGGGTGACAGAGCTCCACGAGAATCCTTTACTTTTTAGCACGTCATTTCCTGTAAAAAGATTATATTTTAACAGCACTGACATCTGCCGAAAAATGGAAGAATGCGAGAACAGCTGGATAGATTGCCCTTGCACATTGATTTGCTGGCTTGCCTGTACTGGATAGATTGGCATTGCGGCACAGCCAGCTGCGTCAAAAAAGGTTGTCTAGATCTGTGACACGCGATGAAAGTTTCGATCGTCCGCCCTCTTGATGGTCGTTCAGTCGAGCGATGCCAACGGCTGCCCTTTTTTCAGCATTGGGAAAGGGTTGTGCCTCAAAGGGTTAACGAACATTAGTGAATTTTCAGACGTCTGTTTTATGATTAAAGGATTCGATTTTTTAAAAATGTGTCCATCAAAGTATTACTGGACTCCTTCAGATTGGTTGATACTATACTCTTTTGAAAAAGACTCGTTAACTGTTTATAAAACCAGTCATCCAATTTTACTACTTTTTTGGAAATGGTGTTTCGGGTGGTACGACCTTCTACGATTTCAAAAACACCATCCGACACAAGCAACGCCCCCTAGAGAGGAAAGCCGCGGCGCTTACTTGTGACGTCACACCGAGTAGGTTAAGCAAAGCGTTTCCATTGGGTTTCTCCTCTCTTAAGCGGCGAGGGAGAGAGGAGAAACCCAATGGAAACGCTTTGCTTTACCTACTCGGTGTGACGTCACAAGTAAGCGCCGCGGCTTTCCTCTCTAGGGGGCGTTGACACAAGGCAGGAAGGTAGGAAAGTGAGAAATGTCAACAAAAGGACACGCAGAAAAAAAGCAAGTTGCCATTCGAAGGAAAAAAATTCTTAGAAAACCAGAAGGAAAAGGGAAAATAAAGTGGAGATCGGGGGAGGGGGAGGAATAGGCAAAAGAGGAACATGACTTTGAAATAAAAATTAAATAAATTGAAGTAGTTGACAAAAAAAGAACATTAAAAGAACAAACACAAAAATATTACATCCCCCCGGCGTTTTCCTTTTACAGTTGGATGATTTTAGATTTTTAGCGGCTTTTATTGACATCGTTACCGTGGGTTGGTCTCTTCCTAGAAACGGGACATTGCGAGGGACATTTACTAAAAACGGGACATTGCGGTGTCAGCAAGCTGTGCTTGGGGACAACGGCACAAGCCACCTAAAAACGGTACTGTCCCGTTCAAAACGGGACGTATGGTCACCTTATCGATACCCTACTTCTTCGATACCCTATCGAGTTAAAATTGACCAATAGGAGAAATCCATTTATGAAAAGTTACCTATACTAAGTGAGATTGCCGTTGTTAGTGAGATTGACAAGTTTAAAGATCTGGAGTGACTCCACTCGACTTTCCGAATACTTACAATTAAGATCATGACCCAGCATTTAAATAAATTATAATCGATGAATCATTCAAATATACATACCCAATGAAAGCTCCATCGAATACGCCGTTTAAACGCTAGCGCACTTGCAAGAATTTCTCCCCATACGCCATAATGTAAAAGAAATCTTTGCCGTAGCCCTGCAGAAAAACTTTAAGTCCTATACACATCAAAATCAATATCGGTCTTGCGAAGGTGGTTTATAACATGTATACCCAATTTAAGCTCAATCGAATGGACCGTTTAAACGCTAGCGCACTTTCAAGAATTTCCTCCCATAGGCCATCCTGTAAAAGAAATGTTGGTCGTAGCCCTGTAGGAAAACTGTAAGTCCTATTCACACCCAAATCAATACCGGTCTTGCGACGGTGGTTTATAACCTATAGACCCAATTTGAGCTCCATCGACTGCCCCGTTCAGGAGCTATTGTGTTCACACACATCAGGGGCGTAGCCAGGGGGGGATATCGGGATATATCACCCCCGAAATTTTTGGATTAATGATGAAATTCCGTCTATTTATGCACATATAAGTTCATATCCCCCCCCCCCCCGAAAAATTTTCCTGGCTACGCGCCTGACTCACATACACACATACCTAAATCTCGTAAAAATTGCATCAATCGATTCAGAAGACTTGAAAACATGTAAATACACTAAAATCTCGAATTCGAATTTTTTCATGATGACAATACTTTCCTTACATGGTACATGTTCGGAAAGTAAAACTATCAGAACTTCACAAAAATTTCACCTAGGACTGTACAACTTCCTGTTGTTACAGAAAACTCTGCTATTCCTGGGTTCGTCGTTCTAAAGTCCAGTGGGTGTAGAAAGTTCTAGTAAAGAGTCCACTGGTCAGGATAGAACACGAATCTTATACACAATCAGACAGTAACGTGTTTTGAACAGTCCGCTTACAACAGAGGCTTTCACAAATGCTGTATTTCTCGCACAAAATAAAACACTTCCACAGGCAAAAATTCATTGGAAATAGACGAGGGATATCGCAAGCAGTCCCTCAAGACTCAGTAATAAAGATTTGACACACAGCGCTTTTAAACAAGGCTTCAAAAAGCAAGCCAACTATAACACCCTTCACAGAGCAAAGCAGCGCACTCATCGGTAGATCGATAACACACTGAACTGGGGAGTCTGACATGCCTGTATTTATAGGTGACGCAGAAGCTACGTGGAGCTTCTCGAAGAATGCATCTCTCGAAGATTCTACATTTGGTTACGTCATAGAAGAGAAATATTAGGCTATTATGCGTGTTAATGCAGAAAAACTAACTTTGCAAGCCCTATAGGGAAATTCGCGCCCCATGACCAAAAACGGCCCCATGTTTGGCGACTTTTGGCGAAAAATCACCAAATTTGGTGACAAAAATAAGTCCTCAGAAGTGAGATTAGCAGAGGCCTAGGACCCCTATTTCTCGAGATTTCTAGAAAGTGCTATATAAAGCAATGTGGAAACCCAAACCTCCGTATGACCGATTTTGATGCAACAAAAAGCAAAATTTAACCCTTCGAGGCGCAACCCTTTCCCAATGCTGAAAAAAGGGCAGCCGTTGCCATCGCCCGACTTAACTACCAGCAAGATGGCGGACGATCGAAACGTTCATCGCGTGCCACAGATAGAGACGCTTTTTTGACGCAGCCAGCTGCTTCAAAAAAGCGTCTCTAGAGTCGAGCGATGGCAACGGCTGCCCTTTTTCCGCACTGGACAATCTCTCCAGCTGTTCTCGCATTCTTCCATTTTTCAGCAGATGTCAGTGCTGTTAAAAATAATCGTGAAAATTTCTTTTACGGGAAATGACGTGCTAAAAAGTAAAGGATTCTCGTGGAGCTCTGTCACCCGCCACTATTTTTATAGAAATCCAATCTATTCTTCGTGACTAGCAACAGTCAAAACGTCAGAGTTGGGTGTTCCCAGAGCGGGAAAACTGCGCGTTAAAGGGTTAACTATTGGACGCGTAGAATGCGAATTTCAAACTAATTTAAGCCCCGGAACTGCGGGTTGCTTGTAAAATTCGTAACACTGTGAATTAGTGACATTTATACAAACACAGACTTCTCCTCCCTACTAAAGAATGTAAGAAAAGTAATTATCCCAACGCGAAAAGAACAGGCCACTTGCTAATTCCTAATAAAAGTGTGCTAAAAGGGAAGATTAGAACGCGTTCTGAATTATCAAAACACAAGTAAACACTTCAGTTGCAAATAGAAGATAAAGACATTAGAATACTTAAATACTCTTTTTTAAAGGACTATTGAAGAATAAACTTATTAAAATAACGTCTGGTGGTAGCTCAGCGAAATAAAAAACACGTCTTCTTTTAACAAGCGATAAACGTTGGGATGCCTTAAAAATTATGTCGACACCAAACTTCACATTGGCGAGAACAAAAACATAGCCAAGATAAACAATGCCTCTTACAGAGCAACCCCAAAACTTCAAACCAATAAAATTAAAGTAATGAAACCGAGAACAAGTCATTTTAAAGAGGGTGCACGGCATCCAACGTAAAACATGCCAATAAAGCGCCAAGAGAGGGGAATCAACAATTGGTTACGATTGCAAATCTGACGTAAGCGGATCGATTTTTAGCCCAGATGGCGACCCCCAGAGAAGGAAAATAAACAATTAAAAGGCTGTAGCATACGAGAAGAAGCGAAATACGAATTTAAAAGGCAAAAAGTAAAGGGAAAAGGAGAACAGAAATGTTAGAATGATTTTGAATAGATTAAATTTAAGAAACAGAAAATTAAAGACAATCAATATTAAATATGTGATCTAAATCACACCCACTTTTATGACTATAGCTCTCTAACTGCTCAGAAATTAATGGAGTGACATAAGATTTAGCGACCACGCTGAATGTACACACGTACATATAATTCCTTTTTTCCCTCAGAAACATTTCCTCGAAATTAAACGACACTAAAAGGACATTTTTTTTTTAATTAAAAATGTGTCGGCATTTAAAATTCAAAAGCCGAGACAAATTGTTCTTGCTGTAAAAATAATAGTGAAACTCTTTTGAAGTAATGTAGCACGTTAAATTACGACTTAATAAGAAATTATTTCCTGGGAAAAACCTCTTTTCAGAAAAAATAAATAAAAAATAAAATTAAAATGTTCTTTTACCTTTTTCCCAGGAGTGAGTACAAGGCAACCGCCATGAACATGTGAACGTAATTAAAGTTCGTCCTCTCAAAGAAATATCGGTTAAGTTAATTTAATAAATAATTCATAAACGTTCTAAAAAGTTTAAGATTTTTGGGTTTTTTATTTTATTTCTCCCAAAACATGTTTTAGTGAATTAATTTTTTCGGGAGAAAATGGCGTTGGAATTAAATTCGAGAAATGACAAATTTTCTCGGATTGGGAGATGAATAGGTAGGTTTCGCCATCTGGTGGCAGAATTTGAAACTAATTTATTTTTTGAGAATTTTGATTTCATAAGAGTTATGTTTTTTTCGATGTGATATGGATGGATATGTACAGTAAGATTTTTTCTAAGAGGTAATAAATCAATCTCTCTAATATAGTGATCTCTCTTTCTGGTGAAGGTGAATTAATTTTTTCGGGAGAAAATGGCGTTGGAATTAATTTAGAGAAATGTCAGGATCCCAATTTCTCAGATTGGGAAATGAATATGCAGGTCGCGCCATCTGGTGGCGGAATGTGAAACTAATTTATTTTTTGAGAACATGGATTTCATAAAAGTTGTGTTTTTTGGATGCGATATGTACAATAAGATTTGTTCTTGTTTTAACTTTGCAACTAAGAGGTAATAAATCAATCTCTCTAATAAAAAGAATTTTTTATTCCAAGTGAGGATGTCCAAGGCCGTAAGTCAAAGTTCCCCACCCAACCTTTTTATCGCCGCGTACCAGTTAACGTTCAAAAATTTTACCGCAGCCCGCTGAGGGAGGGTTCAGAGGGGGGGGGGGGATATCGATTGTTCAGGATTTTGATTTAAAGATTTTAGTTGTATTGTATTAAAGATGCCAGCAAAATAAAATAAAAAAATACCTGCACAAAAAATTAATATTGTTGCAGAACTCTCTGCTAATTCCTGTGTTCGTCATTCTAAAGTCCAGTTGGCGTAGAAAGTTCTGGAAAAGAGTCCACTTGTCAGGATAGACCACAAACTTGATTGCTTCTAGAACTTCGTCGAAGAATTAACTGTACAAAATTTACAAGCACAATCAGCCAGTAATGTGCTTATTTCAGTCCGCTTAGAACAGAAGCTTTCACAAATGCTGTATTTCTCTCAGAAAATAAAACACTTTGACGGGCATAGATTCAGGAGTGACGTGCATTCCGCCCAAGCAACCCAAGCAGTGCTTGGGCAACTGAAAATAAGGCTATCATTATTTTTAAATTTTGCTTTCTATCACAAATTGAAAGAAAATACCATCTACCTTACTTATTTTTAAAAAAATTTATACGTATATTCATAATTTCTTAACACGACAAAGATAAATGTCAAGTGGATAAACAAGTATATTTTCTTTCTCACTCTCTTCATTTCTCTGCTGTGAGATCAACCCATCTGCAATGTCTGCTGAAGGGGTGTTGCTATAGAAACATGATCTCATCAGAGAATTAGCCAATCAGAGACGACACTCCAAAACCCATATTCTGCCTTACTGTGACTGATAAACCAAGCAGTGTGTATTCTGCATGGACCAAAACCAAATTGCGAGGTGGGCTGCATTGTGCTTTTTCAATTGCTTTTACGATTACACTGATTCAAGACGATTTCAAGGACGGCTCCCACGAGGGGGCCATGGAGGCTATGTCCCCCTCCGAAATTCTGTTTTATAACGTTAGATTCGCATACTTCACGATTTTACACGTTGAATTTGCATTTTGAACAATTTATATAGCTAAGTAAAATGTTCAATACCCCCTCACAGAATTCATTCTGAAGCCGCGCTTGGACGATTTCATATCCTTTTTTTAAATTATGCAAATTTAGAGCGTTGTGCTATTTTAGAAAACATGGCTGATTTTACAAATAATGATGTTATAGCCGATTTTTTCGTCTGAAAACTTTTTGAAAAGAAAATTGTGATTAAAGGAAGACCACTGCCAAATTTAAAGCAACAAAAAGCATTACACGACACTTTAAAATGTTTATTATGAAAGATGTAAATGGCTTGCAGAAAGTGCTATCTTTAACGAATAATTTGTTGGAATTGTCCACTATTTAGCTGTGTAAAAAGGTCATCTTGGATAACTGGTTACAACAAAAGGCAATATCGAATCTTGATGTTGCTCATACTCCTGTTTCCACAACAATGGCAAGTTTTGGAACTCTTGGTATTGATACTGAATTGAGTGTTCAATATACTGAGAATTAGGAACTGTGCACGTAATGGAACTGGACAAAACAGACTTTCAAACCACGGAATTATATCAATTGAAAGTGATTTGTTAATTATAGCTTAAAAGAAGAAAATATATTTTTCGATTCTGTAATCAATCATTTTGCTTCTAGTGAAAAAAGAATGAAATGTGCTTCAAATAAAAATAAATATTTGAATTTTAAAAAAAATAAAAAATAAAAAAACACGGGTTTCTTTTCATTGCTATGCTCCTTTAAGGAGCAGACATTATCTTGCTTAAATTGGGATATTGTTGATGGTTGATGTGGTGGGAATATTGCTTAGAAGGAAATGTTAATCGGACTGTGTGCGTGTGTCCGTCTTAGTTTTAGATTTTCTCTCTCTCTCTCTCTCTCTCT
This sequence comes from Cheiracanthium punctorium, assembly GCA_038373885.1. Taxonomy (NCBI): domain Eukaryota; kingdom Metazoa; phylum Arthropoda; class Arachnida; order Araneae; family Cheiracanthiidae; genus Cheiracanthium; species Cheiracanthium punctorium. Next base: position 18,702 of record JAWZYV010011755.1, read on the forward strand.
CTCGAATGCAGTGGCGTAGCCAAGGGGGGGGATTAGGGGGGCCACAACCCTCTCATGAGGAATTTTTTGCCATACAAAATGTATATTTTTCACTCCCTTATCCCGCACACGTATACATATATATGAGTTGCTTAGTCGTAACACCGCCCCCCTCAGTGGCGTAGCCAGAAATTTTTCATGGCACTGCTTGGGTTAGCTGTTGAGGCACCGCACGTCCCTGAGATTCAGAGGAAACTTACGAGGGTAATCGTACACAGTCTCTCAAAACTTAGCAATGAAGTTTTGAGGGACTCCAGCACTTAAAAACAAAGCCTTCTAAAGCATAGCCTTAAGCTTCTTATACATAGCCTTAAACATTCTCGGATATCTGCTCGTGGCTCAAGCAGAAGCAAGACTGAATGGATCGGAGCCGCCCACTTGTATTTATAGGTAAAGCAGAAGTTATTGGAAATTTCACGAAGGTTCCCCCTAAAGCGCGAATTTCGATTACGTCATAAAATTACAGCTGAATCAATCAATGAATTAGGCAATTGTGCAATGCTAATGCAGTAAAATAAAACTTTAAAGGCCCCATTGGAAAATTCACGCCAAACGCCAAAATTTCACCAAGCTTGGCGACTTTTTGGCGAAATATCGCCCAATTGGGTGCCAAAAGTAAGTCCCCAAAAGTGAGGTTAACGAAGGCCTACGACCGAGATTACCAGTAAACGCTATAGAAACCTAACTGTTTGACGTGCAAAATACGAATTTTAAACTACAGTCAACTCCGGTTATAGTGAGCCCGGATATAGTGAACTTTCGGCTATAGAGAACGAAAATCATTAGTCCCGATTCACTTACATTAGAAATGTTCGTGCCGTTTTTCGGTTCTAGTGAACCTAAAAACTGAACTTAAAAAATTCTGTAAATGGCTGAAATGAAGTTTATCGATGTCTACATTCTCAAAGATTGTATATATTGCATTCGATAAGTACACAGAGATTATCAAGCATCTGTTCCGAAGTACAGGGGAATTGTAAGGGGAGAGGGTAACAATAGCGCACTACAGAAAGGGCTTTTAGACTCTTGACCGCTGTGAAACAAGGAATTTAGTCATTCCAGTGATGCATACGTATCTTTAGCTCTTCGATTCCCTTGCAAAATAGCCCAAGTCTTGTGGTGTATGTCATACTTGGAATTGCTCTGTTGCAAAGGAATGAATGATTTTATGCCAAATCTGACAACCATTCTTTTTATTTTTTCAGTTTTTCTATAATATCTTCTAAATTAATTCGATTTTCGAAATTTAAGTCAGCTTATCAGATTCCTCGGAATTTTTCGAATCTGTGGGAACCTTAGTCGAACCCAAATTCCCACGGTTTAGGAGAAGATAGGCCAACAAGCTTTGACAGCGGCCGTTACTTTATTTTAGAATAGAGAAACTACAGATTAGTTTTATATCACGAGACAACATTTTCATACACTATCAGAAAGCGATAACAAACGGGAAAGTATTTTCTCGACCTACTATACATAAGTTAAATAAGATTGACCCGTACACAAAAAACAATTTTGGGAGAAACTACCATTCCGTTAAAGAACAAAATTCTGATTTCGATAACTCAAAGAAAAAAAGAAAAGAAACTATACACAAGTCTTCACTTACGGGAATGTTATCATTATTTTTTCCTTCCAAAGGCTGGGGGAAGTTACGAGAAATAAAAATCTGGAAATTTTCCTTTCTGTGAAGACTTTTAAAAACCTTTAACCGATTGATAAATGTGTTTGGAATAATGGGTTGAAAAAAAATATCGAATGAATAGCTAACATAATGTAATTCCTGAAAGAGAAAAAATAAATAAATAAACAGCTCGGGAATTTTGGAAATACAAGTTTTTCCTTTCTTCTGAAATGGAATAATAAGTCGTCATTCCGTGTTGATTACTTTTTTTACCCCTTCAAGGCTATAAAGGAAAAAATCTGGAGTGACTCCCAGTGGCATATGCAAGGGGGGTTTGAACCCCCCCCCTTGTCAAAAAATTTTTAACAAAATGTCCATAAATTTTCACTTTTTAGCTTAAATATTACGCATTTTAACGCAAAGTCTATAACCTACCCCCCCCCCCCCTGAAGGAAGTCTGCATACGCCACTGGTGACTTTCCGAACACTTATGATCAGTAGCGCACCCAGGATTTTAGTTTAGGGGGGGGGGCTAGGCTACATACAAATACTGCTGAACTCGGTCATAGTGACCTCGGTTAGTTACAACTCTCTTATAATGTAAATATTCGGTATCACTTAACTGTCCCATAGAACACAAGCAATGTAACTCATTATAGAATCATAAATAATTATCTGATCTTTTGAGTGACGTTGTAACCGTGTGTAACAGTGTTTCAACTAACTGTAAGCATTTATTTAAAAACTTTTTTAAATAAATGTCTTTTTTGGTTACAAATAATTTGAAGACAATTAAAAAAAGAAAGAAAGAACTAAAAAAATTAATTTATTAGCGATAATTTTCATTTTTTTAACGCTTTTCACTTCTAACTTTCTACCTTTAGGGGGGGCTTCAGCCCCCATAGCCCCCTCCGTGGGTGCGCCTATGCTTACGATTAAGATCATGACCAAGCATTTAAATCAATTGGAATCGATGAATCATTCAAACATATATACCCAATTGGATCTCAATCGAATGCGCCGTTTAAACGCTAGCGCTCTTTCGAGAATTTTTGCCCCATCCTGTAAAAGAAATCTGGGTCGTAGCCCTGTAGGAAAGCTGTAAGTCCTATACACACCCAAATCCATACCGGTCTTGCGACGGTGGTTTATAACATGTATACCTAATTGGAGCTCCATCGAATGGACCGTTTAGGAGCTATCGTGTTCACTCACATACACACATACATCTCGTAAATAGCATCCATGAATTCAGAAAACCTCCAAGCGCGTCAATACACTAAAATCTTGAAGTCAATTTTTACTTTCCGAACATGTACCATGTAAGGAAAGTATTGTAATCATGAAAAAATTCGAATTCGAGATTTTGGTGTATTTACACGTTTTGGGGTCTTCTGAATTCATTTATGCTATTTTTACGAGATGTATGTATGTATGTGTGTATGTGTGTGTGTGTGTATGTGTGTTTGTGTGTATGTGAGTGAACACGATAGCTCCTGAACGGGGCATGCGATTGAGCTCAAATTGGGCATATATGTTATAAACCACCGTCGCAAGACCGGTGTTGATTTGGGTGTGTATAGGACTTATAGTTTTTCTACAGGGCTACGACAAAGATTTCTTTTACATTATGGCCTATAGGGAGAAATTCTTGAAAATGCGCTAGCGTTTAAACGGTACTTCCGATTGAGCGCAAAAAGTGTATATATGTTATAAACCACCGTCGCAAGACCTATATTGATTTTGGTGTGTATAGGTCTTATAGTTTTTCTACAGGGCTATGACAAAGATTTCTTTTACATTATGGCCTATGGGGAGAAATTCTTGAAAATGTGCTAGCGTTTAAACGGTACTTCCGATTGAGCGCAAAAAGTGTATATATGTTATAAACCACCGTCGCAAGACCTATATTGATTTTGGTGTGTATAGGTCTTATAGTTTTTCTACAGGGCTATGACAAAGATTTCTTTTACATTATGGCCTATGGGGAGAAATTCTTGAAAGTGCGCTAGCGTTTAAACGGTACTTCCGATTGAGCTCAAAAAGTGTATATATGTTATAAACCACCGTCGCAAGACCTGTATTGATTTTGGTGTGTATAGGTCTTATAGTTTTTCTACAGGGCTACGACAACGATTTCTTTTACATTATGGCCTATGGGGGGAATTTCTTGAAAGTGCGCTAGCGTTTAAACGATACATTCGATTGAGCTCAAATTCGGTATACATGTTATAAACCACCATCCTAAGACCAGTATTGATTTTGGTGTGTATAGGACTTATAGTTCTCCTAAAGGGCTACGACAAAACTTTCTTTTATGTTATGGCATAATGGCATATGGGGAGAAATTCTTGAAAGTGCGCAAGCGTTTAAACGGTGCATTCGATTGAGTTTCCATTTGGTATATATGTTTGAATGATTCATCGATTAAAATTTATTTAAGTGCTTGGTCATGGTCTTGACCGTAAGTGTTCGGAAAGTCGAGTGGAGTCACTCCAGATTTTTTTTATGTCAGGAAAATGCAACAGCCAACAAAAATAAGTTAAAATGCTTGTGATAGTAGTATGGGGGCCCCAAAATAGCATCTTGCCTTGGAGCCACGACCACTTATTATCACACTCTGTTTGTGGGGTGCTTGAAAGGGTGCTTTCATTCTCCTTTTCTTGTACGTGGGGAAGGCAGAGCTTTTTACATGCGGAATTTGTGGGGGAAGTTACGAGAGATAAAAATCTGGAAATTTTCCTTTCTGTGACGACTTTTAAAAACGGAAAAAACACTCAAAATACTGGTGTTAAACGATCAAGTAATTTAAAAAAAACTTTGTAAAAAACACACATAAGATGTTATATGTGTGTTTTTTGCAAAGTTTTTTTAATTACTTTTAAAAACGTTTAACCAATTGATTAATGTGTTCGGAATAATGGGTGGGGAGGGGGGGGGGGGAATATCGAATGAATACCTACATAATGTAAATCCTGAAAGAGAAAAAAAATAAATAAAAATAAACATCCCGGGAATTTCGGAAATACAATTTTTTCCTTTCTTCTGAAATGGAATAATAATTCGTCATTCAGTGTTGATTACTTTTTTCTTCCCCTTCAAGGCTATAAAGGAAAAAATCTGGAGTGATTCCCACTGACGTATGCAAGTGGGGTTTGAACCCCCCCCCCCCTTGTCAAAAAAAATTTAACAAATGTCCATAAATTTTCACTTTTTAGCTTAAATATTACGCATTTTAACGCAAAGTTATGTCTATAACCTATCCCCCCCCCCCCTTGAAGGAAGTCTGCATACGCCACTGGTGACTTTCCGAACACTTACGATCAGTGGCGCACCCAGGATTTTAGTTTAGGGGGGGGGGGCTGGGCTACATACAAATACTGCTGAACTCGGTCATAGTGACCTCGGTTAGTTACAACTCTCTTATAACGTCAAAATATTCGTCAAAATTTCGGTCTTAACTGTCCCATAGAACACAAGCAATGTAACTCATTATAGAATCATAAATAGTTATCTGATCTTTTGAGTGACGTTGTAACCGTGTGTAACAGTGTTTCAACTAAGTGTAAGCATTTATTTAAAAACTTTTTTAAATAAATGTCTTTTTTGGTTAGAAATAATTTGAAGACAATTAAAAAAATCTGATGTGTCCAACACATGACTTCCTTGCACGTCTATTAAATCAAAAATGTTTTTTACGCACTTCCTCTAAACTTATTCGTTTGAAAGATATAAAATATCAATAACAGTAAGATATAGCGATGTCTAGCCAAATATTTCGATATCGCCAAGCTGTGTTCAATGTGAAAGATTTCTTTCTGACACCTTATTTGGCGATATTTCACCAAAAGCCGACAAACTTGAAATAGTTTGCGAGATTTTGGGGATAGCCAAAGTAGTCATTGACCACAGACTTTCAATTAATTGAATGCATCCATACACCTTAATGTATTTAAAGTCATTTGGCTCACCCTGTAAATAAATTCCCAGTCGATTGCTGTCAAAAAAGATATTGAAAACCGTTAGATATTATAAGATAGTTCTAAATACAAAAGTTCAAAATTCTACGGGTTAAAGTTTTAGAGTTATACAAAATACGAAATAATTTTTGGCGCCAAATTTGGCGATATTTCGGCGAAACTCGTCAATGTCGACGACATTTGGCGAGATATTAAGCATGGACCAACAATGACAGATTATCGCCAAATTTGGCGATATTTCGCCAAAACTCGCCAAGAACGATGACAAATGGCGATACTTTGGGCATGGACCAAATGACTGACTAACGCCAAATTTGGCGACATTTCGGCAAAACTCGCCAAGGTCGAGGACAGACGGCGAGATTTTGGGCATGTACCAAACAATGACTGTCTACAATTGTATTATATTGAAGATGTCCATAGACATTAAAGTACTGAAATTCTTTTCGGTGGTCCTGTAAATAAACTCTCCAGTAGATTTTAACCAAAAATCGAGATGCACAACTAGATGTTACAACAATCTTATATATGAAATTTCATAATAGTTTTTGAGATTTGAGAGTTAAATATGCACACACGTACACAAAAAAGTCGCCAAGCTTGGCGACTTTTGGCATAGTTCTTGAGGGAGGCACGTGACCGTGGTTGGACCATTACGTAACTTATGTGGTAGGACGGTATTGTGCTTGAAATGGATGAATCTCCTAAAATTGCCATTGACCGTAATGTATTGGAAATCTTTTGAGTGTTCCTGTAGCAGAACTGTAAATGATAAAGACACTTTTTTTAATGGAGAAATTCATTTTCTAACTCTTTACAGCATATATCACTTCTGAGTCGTTTGAAATAGCCCAATACCTCTAAAAAACGCTTCGATGAATTTCGGCCCATAGAGCGTAATGTATTTCGAATCTTTTAGGCGGTTCTGTAGATAAACTATCCAGTCGAATGGAACCGAAAGGGGAGGTGCACAACTAGATGTTACAACAATCCTAATTATAAAGTTTCAACATTCTACGCCTCATAGTTTTTGAGATATGCGAGTTTAATGAATTTCGGCCCATTGAGCGTAATGTATTTCGAATGTTTTGGGCTGCGCTGTAGATAAACTATCCAATCGAATGGAACCAAAAGGGGAGGTGCACAACTAGATGTTACAACTATCCAAAATATGAAGTTTCGACATTCTACGCCTAATAGATTTTGAGATATGCGAGTTTAATGAATTTCGGCCCATAGAGCGTAATGTATTTCGAATCTTTTGGGCGGTCCTGTACATAAACTATTCATTCGATTGCGACCAAAAGGGGAGGTGCACAACTAGATCATAGAACAATCCTAAATATCAAATCTCAACATTCTACGACCCATAGTTTTTGAGATATGCGAGTTACATACATACGTACGTACGTACAGACGGCATGGAAAAACTGACCACAATAAACTCGCCGCTGGTCAAAATGAGTTGCAGACGCGTTAATATGATCGTGCATGCTAGCCTACGATGAGATGCATCGAAAAAATTCTTAAAATTAAATTTAGAGGTATTTAAAATCGGATTTTTTGTCGAAATTTGGCCCCCAAAATTTTTCAGGATCACATTACTTCCTTATACTACGTACAAGGAAGTAAAAAGAAAGAAAGAACTAAAAAAATTAATTTATTAGTGACAATTTTCATTTTTTTAACGCTTTTCACTTCTAACTTTCTACCTTTAGGGGGGGCTTCAGCCCCCATAGCCCCCTCCGTGGGTGCGCCTAGCTTACGATTAAGATCATGACCAAGCATTTGAATCAATTTGAATCGATGAATCATTCAAACATATATACAAATTGATCACACTATCTGCTGAAAAATGAAAGAATTCGAGAACAGCTGGACAGATTTCCCAAAGCTGAAAAAAGGGCAGCCGTTGCCATCGCTCGACTTAATTTGATCTCAATCGAATGCACCGTTTAAACGCTAGCGCTCTTTCGAGAATTTCTGCCCCATAGGATATCCTGTAAAAGAAATCTGGGTCGTAGCCCTGTAGGAAAACTGTAAGTCCTATACACACCCAAATCAATACCGGTCTTGCGACGGTGGTTTATAACATGTATACCTAATTGGAGCTCCATCGAATGTACCGTTTAGGAGCTATCGTGTTCACTCGCATACACACATACATCTCGTAAATAGCATCCATGAATTCAGAAAACCTCCAAGCGCGTCAATACAGTGTTCCCTCTCTGGGAACACCCAACTCTGACGTTTGGACCGTTGCCAGTCACGAAGAATAGACTGGATTTCTACTGACTGGATAGTTGCGAGTGACAGAGCTCCACGATAATCCTTTACTTTTTAGCACATCCTTTCCCGACAAAAAATTATCACGATTCTTTTGAACAGCACTGACATCTGCTGAAAATGAAAGAATGCGAGAACAACTGGACAGATTTCCCAATGCTAAAAAAAAGGGCTGCCGTTGCCATCGCTCGACTGAACGACCCGCAAGAGGGCGGACGATCGGAACGTTCATCGCGTGCCAGAGTTCGAGAGACCCCTTTCGACGCCGTGCGGCACAGCCAGCTGCGTCAAAAAAGGGTCTCTCGATCTGTGACAAGCGTTGAACGTTTCGATCGTCCGCCCTCTTGCGGGTCGTTCAGTCGAGCGATGGCAACGGCAGCCCTTTTTTTAGCATTGGGAAAGGGTTGCGCCAGTGCCCCATTAGCAGCAGGGCAAATGGGGCAACTGCCCAGGGCCCACAGATTTTAGGGCCCAAAAATCTTACTTGTTACACTTTTATAATTTTACATTAAAGTTACAAAGGATTAAAAAAAATTCAAAAGTTAAATTATTTTTTAATTATAAAGTATGAATAATGAAAAATAATTTAAATTTACATTTGTGTGTATAAATTAAACTTAGTTTTAATTCTTCGAAATGCTCTGTAGTCGATATAGCATGTAAGAAAATAACTAACCACAGTTTGTAAAGAGTATTTTTATGTTAAGGAATAGCAACATTTTTAATTATTTGTTATTTTAAGAAATGTTTACAAAAAGTGGTTGTATTCCGTACATGTTAACAATCGTAATATAGCATTTCGATGTAACGTTTAACTATCTGTGTTTCTTTGACATCCTGTAACTATATTCGTTTATTTCAGAAGACTTAAAACAAAATGTGTGCTTGGAAGGGATAAGAAATTTAAAACTTATCCCTTTAGCAAGTACAAAACAATCATAATCTGCTTTTTCTTTTTTTACTTTCCGAACATGTACCATGTAAGGAAAGTATTGTAATCATGAAAAAATTCGAATTCGAGATTTTGGTGTTTTGACACGTTTTGAGGGCTTCTGAATCCATTTATGCTATTTTTACGAGATGTATGTATGTATGTGTGTGTGTGTGTGTGTGTGTGTGTGTGTGTGTGTGTGTGTGTGTGTGTGTGTGTGTGTGTGTGTGTGTCATTGTGTGTGTGTGTGTGTGTGTGTGTGTGTGTGTGTGTGTCATTGTGTGTGTGTGTGTGTGTCATTGTGTGTGTGTGTGTCTTTGTGTGTATGTGAGTGAACACGATAGCTCCTGAACGGAGCATTCGATTGAGCTCAAACTGGATATATATCTCATAAACCACCGTCGCAAGACCGGTATTGATTTTGGTGTGTATAGGACTTATAGTTCTCCTAAAGGGATACGACAAAACTTTCTTTTATGTTATGGCATAATGGCATATGGGGAGAAATTCTTGAAAGTGCGCAAGCGTTTAAACGGTGCATTCGATTGAGTTTCAATTTGGTATATATGTTTGAATTATTCATCGATTAAAATTTATTTAAGTGCTTGGTAATGATCTTAAGTGTTCGGAAAGTCGAGTGGAGTCACTCCAGATTTTTTTTTTTTAGCGGGAGGTTATTGCAAGGGGCCCAATTTTTTTCTTCTGCCCAGGGCTCCACTTGTCTTGATCGGGCTCTGGGTTGCGCCTCAAAGGGTTAAAACGGAGTGGACTGCAAATGGAGCCCGTTGGACGAAGTAGCATTTAATTGGAGGATACAGTCCGTTGTGGAGGCAATTACAAAGCAGAGCTAGTCCTAGGGTGAAGCGAACGGACACCATCTTTATTGGGCGCCGAAACATACTCACTGTATAATATACCGGATGATCCAAAAGTCAGGACAAACTTTGAAAAATCATTAAAAAAAGAGCAAATAATGATAGAAAATTGCGTATTGCACAAATAGGTTTAGGGTGTGATGGGATTTTTTTTAATGACAAGAAAGTTTGTAGTTCCAAATGTTACCGGTAGGTGGCTCTGACATGCACAATGGGAACTAAATTTCCAATTTAAAAAATTCCGAAAGCTCTGTAATCCTTTCTATGCAAACTGCAAATTTTTTTTTATCATTATTTGTTCTTTTTTAATGAATTTTTAAACTTTCGTTGCACCCAGGATGCATCAAAAGCTAGTGAAAAGTTCAAAAATTCATTTAAAAAGAACAAATTATGATACAAAATTGCAGTTTGGATGGAAAGCATTACAGAGATTTCAGATTTATAAAATTGGAAATTGGGTTCCCATTGTGCATGTCAGCGCCACCTACCGGTAACATTTGGAACTACAAACTTTCTTGTCATTAAAAAAAAACTCATCACACCCTAAACCTATTTATGCAAACCGCAAGTTTCTATCATTATTTGCTTTTTTTTTAATGATTTTTTTAAGTTTGTCCCGACTTTTGGATCACCCGGTATATCCTACTATACCGAGTGATTCAAAATAGATGTTAAGGCGATTATTTTTTAAACCGTAAGTGTTGGAAACATACTTCCACTTAGAAAAGTGCGCCCAATTATGAGTACCTTTCAGATAAGGCTTTTTTTTACTGGGGGTTGTATCCATATTAAAATACGAAATTTGATTTTTATACGGTCCCTCCTTTCCTGCCCTTTCTATTGAGAAGAATGTTGCTCTTTGCCTAAGAAACTTTATAAAACAAATCCCGTGTCTCTAAGTCAGTGGTTCCCAACCGGGGGGTCGCGACCCCCAAGTGGGTAGCCATGCCTTTTTTCGGGGTTCGCCGCAGAGCGCTTTTATAGGAAATTAATAGTAAACTATTTTCACGTTTCTTTGACATTTCTCCCTTTTCCTTTAGAAAGAAAAAATCCTTATTATGGCAAAAAAAAATCTGAAAAAATCCTCAATATCACATGCGGTTACCCTTATTTTGAAAAAATTCTATTGACCCTTATTCTGAAAAAATCCTTAATATGACATGCGGTTGGCTTTGGCCAATACTCAAACTTGTCAGTCAAATTCAACCTCAATCATAATAATCCTCAATCTTTTAATAATCAGTAATTGTTAAAAAGACATCCATTCTAAATTTCAAGATATATTTTTTAACCTACAAAAGATATATTTTTTAAGCTTCAAGATATATTTTTAAAGCTATTTTTTAAGCTACAAAAACTGACGTCGGTGAATCTGGAAGTGTTAACTAATGCCTGAGAACCTATGCATTAAGACAGAAGAATCGAAAATAGGAATTGCAATTTATTTAAAGGGGGTAATGAGTAGCCACTTTGAAGCCCTTGAATCTGAAATTCAATGATATTTCCCAGAGTTCGATGAACAAGAGGTTGCACTCGTGCGAAATCCATTTCACACATCTCTAGATGTCACCGATTTTCCTGATGAAGTGCAGGGTGAACTTTTGAATTTGCAAAATGACTCCTCTGCAAGTGATTTATAACCAAGAAGAACCGTTAACTCAATTGGGTGTGCTGTGTGTTGCTCATATCCGATAATTTCCGAGCTTTGGTGTCAAATGTTTACGCCATTTGCATCCACACTTACCTGCGTGAAGTTTTATTTTCAACTTTTTTGCAGATTAAGACAAAAGCCAGTCATAAATTAGATGTCTAATGTGACATGCGGTTGGCTTTGACCGATATTCAGCCAAGAATAGCCAAACTTGTCAGTCAAATTCAACCTCAATCTTTTAATAATCAGTAATTGTTAAAAAGACATCCATTCTAAATTTCAAGATATATTTTTTTCATTATTAATTTTTTTTTTATTGGTCAAACAGAGCAGATGGGGGGGTCGCGAAAATTTTTGACAAATCTAAAAGGGGTCGCGATTAAAAAAAGGTTGGGAACCACTGTTCTAAGTGAAATAATTAGCGAGAAAATTAATTTTGAAAAGGATGACTTACACCACTTTACCTACTGTATTGGCGTCGGTTTTCAGGCGAAAAAAGAATTTTTTTAGGGGACTCACTATGAGTTGATAAAAGATAAATAAAGATCCCACTATCGGGGAAAACAATTTACGCGTTCAAATCGGTGAAATGAACAGGTACAGTTTTACCTAAAATCATCGGTACTGCTGTATGAAATGAGCGATAAATTAGTCTTTTATGGGGGGTCATACAGAAGGAATTTTAAAGTGTAAAAGAGAATGACTCAATAATCGCGTAGGTTGCTATATGGTGTGGTCACTTTCACTAGAAACCGCCAAACAGGCTTTACAGTAAAATTCTAGCTGGATTAGGATTTGAGGAGTCAACTGTGTATATCCAGTGACTATTATAAATTAACATCAGTTGAAAAGTAATTACATTTTTGTCACTTTGGAGACATCCCCTTAGTGCTTGGCGACCCAAGCCAAAATTTTCAAATGGACATATCTCGGAAACTATTCCACGTAGAGACACGGGATTGGTTTTATTCATTTTCTTAGGCAAAGAGTAACATTCTTCTCAAAATAAAAAGAGTAAGAAAGGAGCAACCGTATAAAAATAAAATTTCATATCTATATAAATAAAATTAGACTTTTGTCTGTACATTTCTTGGAATTCAAAAATTTTGCGATTTCTATCCGTTTCAAGCACCCGGGAATCCGATGCGACCCTCAAAAAAAAGTTTGTCTGTCTGTCATTCTGTCGTTCTGTCATTCTGTCCGTGACGCTTTTCTGTTTAAGCATCACGTAAAAACGGCTGAAGCGAATGATATGAAATTGGGTGTCATGATAGGTGGTCACTCAACTTAAAACATAGGCGTGGAATTTTAAAAAAATCTTGATTGGATTTTGAGATTTTGCGAAAATCGTTTCAAACTGCGTAAATTTGTGTTCAAGCATCACGTAAAAACGACTGAAGCGAATGATACGAAATTGGGTGTCATGATAGGTGGTCACTCAACTTAAAACATAGGCGTCGAATTTTTAAAAATTTTCATTAGATTTTCAGATTTTGCGAAAATCGTTTCAAACTGCGTAAATTTGTGTTCGCACATCACGTAATAACTGCAAAGGTGAAAAAATGATATTGGGTGAAATGATAGGTGGTCACTCACCTTAAACTATAAGCATCTAATTTTAAAAAATCGATCCGATTTCGAGATTTTGCGAAAATCGTTTAAAACTGAGTGAATCTTTGTTCCCGCATTACGTAATAACGACCAAAGCGAATGATGTGAAATTGGGTCACATGATAGATGGTTGCTCAACATAAACTATAGGTATCCAATTTTTTAAACATTTTCATTAGATTGAGATTTTGTGAAAATTCTCAAAATACGTTTATATTTCTTCAAACATCACATAATAACAACTGATACGAATGATACGAAATTTAGTGATAGGATAGGTAGTTGCTAATCTTAATTTATAGGCGTTGAATTTTTAAAATATTTTGATTACATTTGGAGATTTTGCGAAAATCGTTTTAAAATGCTGAAATTTTGTTCCAGCATCACGAAATAAAGACTGCAGGGAATGAAACAAAATTGGATGACAGGATAGGTTATCACTCAACTTAAATTCTAGGCTTCCAATATTTCAAAGATGTTGATTAGATTTTGAGAAAATTATTTCTATATTCGTAAATATTCGTTCGCGCATCCCATAATTACGACCAAAGCGAATGAAATGATATTACTTAGTGACTCTCTTAACCTGTCATATTTTAACAATACATAAAAATTATAACTTTGCTTTCTTTACTTTGGCAACATACTCCATCCATTCTGTGTACTCCTACAATGCTGACGAAAGTTCTTGCTTTTTGGAAATTTGCATTCACTAACCCGTCAAGGACGGGTACTTCAGCTAGTTTTAAATATGTTTACAACCTCCAGTAAAAAAAAAAAAAAAAATGAAAGCTACTCCTAATTGGACGAACTTTTCTAATTGGAAGTATGTTCCGATCACTTACAGTTTAAAAAAATAATCGCTTTAACATCTATTTTGAATCACCCGGTATAAAGAACAGTAAGATATGGGGCGGCGAAGCTGGCCGCCTTGTATGAAAATTTAAAAAAAAATAAGCGCAAATAAACAAGCCATTTTCACAAAAATGGAACCCTGTAAAAAAAATTCTGGATCGATCCCTGAAAACAACATACATGACATTATCCCGTTTCATAAGATGGTCACTTTAATTGAAGTCAGCTTCTCTAGCTATACTCGGGGCAAACCTAACCTGATTGTGAAGTGGAAGCCTAAGAGGGGCACATTTCACTCCTCTCCGCGTGTAACGCTCCGACACTCGTTTCTCCTTCCAATTATCTGTCTGTCAACATCACAAAGCACACCCAATCACAAGGCAAATCCGCACTACTCCATTCCCGCCAGCACAAAAGAGGTGACGCCATGGGTCAAGCGTCTGGGAAGGCGTTCCATCTGATGTCTGACTTAATTACTTGAATGCAGTAATTAGAAGGATTAAGAAACACAAATATGCAATTATTTTAAAGTAAACACTTTATTTTAGCACTTAATAGACGAAAAATGTATTAGTTCTTTAATAACCTGGGCAAAAGGAAAGAACTATTTGAGAGCGGCGGACTCACACGGTCTGTAGCTTTACCTTCACTATCAGGTTAGCTTTGCCCCGAGTATAGATTCAAAGGGCCGTACCCAGATTTAGCACTTCCTCTGGGTTACGGGTCCTGAATTATCTTCGATTGCAGTTCTACAACGTCCTGGCCAAGGACCGGTTCTAGAGGGGGCCCCGAGTCAGCCCTACGCAGTCTCAATTTTTAATGACTATAACAGTCATTACTTTTAATGACTTTTCTAATGGATAAAGAAAAAAACTACGTTAACCCGTAAAAAGTTGTATGATTTTCGAGAAAACGGTGATAAAAGTGCCTATATTTACTTTCCGAACATGTACCATGTAAGGAAAGTATTGTCATCATGAAAAAATTCGACGAAATTTGGTTGTATGGACACGTTTGGAGGTCTTCTCAATGCATTTAAGGTATTTTTGCGAGATGTATGTATGTATGTGTGCGTGTGTATGGGAGTGAACACGATAACTCCTAAATGGTACGTCCGATGGAGCTCCCATTGGGTATATATAGGTTATAAGCCACCGTCGCACGACCGGTATTGATTTGGGTATGTATTAGGGCTTATAGTTTTTCTACAGGGCTACGACCAAGATTTCTTTTACATTATGGCCTATGGGGGGACATTCTTGAAAGTGCGCTAGCGTTTAAACTGTACATCCAATAGAGCTCAAATTGGATATACATGTCTTAAACCACCATCGTAAGACCGGTATTGATTTGGATGTGTATAGGACTTTTTATACAGGGCTACAACAAGGATTTCTTTTACATTATGGCCTATATGGGGGGGGGGGGAATTCTTGAAGGTGCGCTAGCGTTTAAACGGTACATTGTGATCAAATTGGGTATATATGTTATAAATCACCTCGTAAGACGGGTATTGATCTTGATGTGTATAAAACTTATAGTTTTTCTACAGGGCTACGACAAAGATGGCCTATGGGGGAAAATTCTTGGAAGTACGCTAGCGCTTAAACGGGGCATTCGATTGATCTCAAATTGAAAAAACTAAGAATTATTACTGAATGATTTATCGATTCAAATTTATTTAAATGCTTGGTCATGATCTTAATCTTAAGTGTTCGGAAAGTCGAGTGGAGTCACTCCAGATTTTTAATGACTATAATTAATACAAACTAGAAAAAAAAATATTTTGAATATATTTTTATCCAACGAAATTTTAGAAGACTACAACTCATTGTAGCTTAAAATATAAAATAACATATTTGTGATTAAACCGTTTGTCGTAAAAGTTTAGTCAAATGGTCATTGCATGAGTTATTTGAACTTGCCTGTTTATCATATCCATCCTTTCTTCCTGTCAGGCCAGCCGAGAGAGGGGGGCAATTGCCCCCGGGCTTAAGGGGTGGAAAGGGGGAGTAACTGCATGAAAATTTTATCCTGCGTTTGCATAAGGTTTTGTTTTAAATAAGATGTCAAATGTAACCGTTACTACTCATCCTGAAGTTACGTTCTTTTAGTATGAAACTGATTGCACTCATAGGGTACTTCATACGTGTCATCTACATATATAATACGCCAGTAGCGGATTCAGGGGAGGGGGGGGCTAGGGAGCTTCCCCCCCCCAAAGGAGATTGATAAAGGGTAACATTCTGCTTCATTATGCACTTTGAGTATGTAAAATGATCTTTTTTAATCACTAGCCCCTCCCAAAAGTTTTTACATTGGTTTAGACTAAAATTTTGCTTTATTGTACATTTTGTTTGGGTAAAATAAGCTTTTCTTAAAATTTAGCCCCTCCCAAAACAGACTTTCTGGATCCGCCACTGTAATACGCTAACGTATACGGTACCAAAATCAACCGTATTTCTATGCTGGGAACGGCAACAACTAAATGTAAACATTAGCATAATGACAAAAACATACTCGCAAAAATCCAAATGAACAGCTCAATGACGTAGCAAGCCTATTCTTTGCTGGTTACGTATGTCACGCAGTAACTATACTACTGGCCAAAAGTATTGCAAGTTTCAGAAATCTAACCCTTTTCAGTACTAAGCCCCCTCCCCCGTCGAAAAGAAAAATCAATATAATGGATATTTTTTAATGCCAGGAAGTCAAATTTATTATTTCAAAGACACGATAGCATTCAGTTAAAGAACAAAAATAATTATTTGATTTATTAAAAAAATAGCATAAAAAATACATACGTCGTTACAGAAATCATAATCCATTTTGGCTCATCGGAATAAAATTAAATGAAGAATTCATTTCAAGGTTATTCTGCAAAAAGAGGATCATCCATAAATGCAATTGAACTCAAGATCATTTATGTTGCTGAGCAGCCTTGACTTGAATCCCAACGGCCACTCTTTTAGATATGGAATCCACCATGTTTTACAACACTTCTTTCGGTGTTTCAGGGTGCCAACTTACATGATGGGTTCCTCAAGCTCTCATTTTGTTTTTGGGTGATTTTCAGATGGATTCTTTCGAATGATACTTCATAAATTCTCAAAAATATTTAAATCTGGCGAATTTCCCGTCCATTTTTTCTGGGCTTATCTTGGAAAAGAGAGTTAGATTTCTCAAACTTGCAATACTTTTGCCAGTAGTGTAGATTACAAAATAATGCGTACACGAAAAAGCAAAAATCTTTCCGCATCGCGTTAATCGTACATTTAAAAAAAAATCTGCACGCTTAAATCTATTGATTAAAACTAACACTCCTTTGACTGAAAAAACACTCAAAATACTGGTGTTAAACGATAAAGTAATTAAAAAACTTTGTAAAAAACACACATAAGAAGTAAAAGGAAAAAGGATACGCGTTTCGTTCAAAAATTGTTTTGAACTTCTTCAGTCCAAGCTCTTCGACGTAAAGAACACAGGGAACTGAAAGGAGAAAAAAACAAGCAAGATGTTGCCACAAGGGGCAAAGAAAAGTCGAACAAAACCACGGAGAGGGGAGAAAAAAATTAAAAAGGGGGATAGAAAGGAAAGGAAAGAAGCACAAAAAATACAGAAATAAAAAAGGAATAAAGAAAAATAATAAAAAAGGGAACACACAAGTACAAACACACACACAAAAAAGAGAAAACAGAACAAACAAACAAAAAACAAATAGCACACGTTTTTTTTTTTTTTTTTTTTAATATATATATTGTTTTTTTTTTTTTTAAATAAAAACCACGAACAGGACAGCACAATAAATATATATATAAAGAATTTTTTTTTTTAATAAAAACAAAAAAGAAAGACAGTAATACACGTACATACACATTAAAGAAACAGGGGAAAAAAAAGGGGGGGTGTAGACGAAGAAAGTGAAAAGAACCTTACAACAGCAACTTCCAAGCAGAATGAACGAAAGGAACGGAAGAACTATCGTTCACAAGACGATCTAAGTGCTGGGTAATGGAAAAACCTTCCAAAAAATCCAGATGGGACAAAGACTGAGGAGTGCACAAAATCTTAGCCTTAGAAAACTGAAATCGATGATTGGAATTCCAACAATGTGAGGCAATAGAAGATTTGGAGAGTTCGTGCTTAGAGACATATCTCTCATGCTCTTTGAGCCTAAATTTGAGAGCTCTTCTGGTCTGACCAATATAGCCCAAATCACAAGATTCACAAGGAATATAATAAACACCCCAACGGTTCTCAGTAGGAATAGGATCTTTAAGGGAAGAAAATTTAAGTTTATTAACAGGTTTAAAAATGACTTTGAAACCGAAATTTTTGAGAAGTTTAGAAATTTTGTAGCATAAAGGTGAAAAGAAAGGTAGTACAATTAATTCGTTGTGAAAATTAATAGTATTAGTAGAAGTATTAGGCTTATTAAATTTAGAAACAGCTTTATCAATAATAGAGGGGCTAAAACCACGAGAAACAGCTAAGGATTTTAAGTAACTAATTTCATTATTAAGAGAAGAAGAATCAGAGCAAATTTTGATAGCACGAAACACATAAGTGTAAAAAGCAGAAAGTTTTTGCTGGTAAGGATGATTAGATAGGGCATGAGGAGGTAAAGATATAGAAAAGGGCTTGCGGAAAACAGAAGTAGAGAAACCGTCAGGATTCCTAGAAACAAGAACATCCAAAAAAGGTAAAGAATTGTTGCACTCCTCTTCTAGAGTAAATTGGATACACGGATCAACAGAATTAACGATCAAAAGTAAATTTCCTACTAACAGTCACCTTTCTGAAATTAAACACACTGTGAAGTCCTCTGTAATCTTAAATGCTCAAACTAAACGTTATGTTATTCCTTCTATTGCTAACTGTGCTCGTTTCTATGCCCTTCCTAAAATTCATAAACCTTCTCTTGCCTTTCGCCCCATTGTTTCTAACATTGGTACTGCTTCTTATAACGTTGCACGTTTCCTCTCGCATACTCTTTCACCTTTGACTGCTAGTAATACCCACACTGTTAAAAACTCTTATGATTTCGTTAACAAAGTTAAACTTCTTTCTCCTACTAATTGTAAAATGCTTTCTCTTGATGTTAAATCTTTATTCACTAATGTTCCTATCCAAGGTGCGATTGGCTGTTTGGAAAAGCGTTTACGCGAGTTTCATTATTCTTCTATTGAGATTAAAGAGTTTATAGCTTTAGTAAGCGTTTGTATTAAACAAACTGCTTTCATTTTTAATGGCTCTTTCTATAAACAAACCGAGGGTCTTGCTATGGGTAATTCTCTCTCACCTCTCTTATGTGATATTTATATGCATTATTTTGAAGAGAAACTCTTCAAGGTCTTTAATTTTCCGTGCTGGGTCAGATATGTTGACGATACTTTCGTTCTAGTGGATTCCAATTGTGATATTTCTAATTTACTTTTGATCGTTAATTCTGTTGATCCGTGTATCCAATTTACTCTAGAAGAGGAGTGCAACAATTCTTTACCTTTTTTGGATGTTCTTGTTTCTAGGAATCCTGACGGTTTCTCTACTTCTGTTTTCCGCAAGCCCTTTTCTATATCTTTACCTCCTCATGCCCTATCTAATCATCCTTACCAGCAAAAACTTTCTGCTTTTTACACTTATGTGTTTCGTGCTATCAAAATTTGCTCTGATTCTTCTTCTCTTAATAATGAAATTAGTTACTTAAAATCCTTAGCTGTTTCTCGTGGTTTTAGCCCCTCTATTATTGATAAAGCTGTTTCTAAATTTAATAAGCCTAATACTTCTACTAATACTATTAATTTTCACAACGAATTAATTGTACTACCTTTCTTTTCACCTTTATGCTACAAAATTTCTAAACTTCTCAAAAATTTCGGTTTCAAAGTCATTTTTAAACCTGTTAATAAACTTAAATTTTCTTCCCTTAAAGATCCTATTCCTACTGAGAACCGTTGGGGTGTTTATTATATTCCTTGTGAATCTTGTGATTTGGGCTATATTGGTCAGACCAGAAGAGCTCTCAAATTTAGGCTCAAAGAGCATGAGAGATATGTCTCTAAGCACGATCTTTCCAAATCTTCTATTGCCTCACATTGTTGGAATTCCAATCATCGATTTCAGTTTTCTAAGGCTAAGATTTTGTGCACTCCTCCGTCTTTGTCCCATCTGGATTTTTTGGAAGGTTTTACCATTACCCAGCACTTAGATCGTCTTGTGAACGATGGTTCTTCCGTTCCTTTCGTTCATTCTGCTTGGAAGTTGCTGTTGTAAGGTTCTTTTCACTTTCTTCGTCTAACCCCCCCCTTTCCCCCCCCCTGTTTCTTTAATGTGTATGTACGTGTGTTACTGTCTTTCTTTTTCGTTTTTATTTTAAAAAAAAATAATAATAATAATAATATATATATTTATTGTGCTGTCCTGTTCGTGGTTTTTATTTAAAAAAAAAAACAATATATATATTAAAAAAAAAAAAAAAAAAAACGTGTGCTATTTGTTTTTTGTTTGTTTGTTCTGTTTTCTCTTTTTTGTGTGTGTGTTTGTACTTGTGTGTTCCCTTTTTTATTATTTTTCTTTATTCCTTTTTTATTTCTGTATTTTTTGTGCTTCTTTCCTTTCCTTTCTATCCCCCTTTTTAATTTTTTTCTCCCCTCTCCGTGGTTTTGTTCGACTTTTCTTTGCCCCTTGTGGCAACATCTTGCTTGTTTTTTTCACTCCTTTGTTGATTGAATTTCTTATCGGCTGATTTAAATCCTTTTACGCTAAAAAATACTCATTCAAGACAGTAATTTGTTATCTCCTCAATTCCCCTCAATGCTCAGGATTCGCTAGTTTCTATTATACTCCATTTTTCACTAAAATCTTGTCTATTTGAGAATTCTGTCTCTCCCCCACGAAAGATGCGTAGTAAGGTATCCTATTACTTTCACGTGACCAACGCTCTGGCTCTAACGGAAAACGGTACAGTCACCACAGACAACACAACGCGGGAATCGTATGGCTTACGCTTACGCAGTGGTTATTTATATTCTTTGTTACGGCGAGCATCGAAGAACAAACATGTCGTTATCAAAATATGAATTAAAAGAGTTTCTGAAGAGGATACCCAATGATACTTTAGAATGGTGATAATTTTATTTTATATCCGAATACCAAATACATCTTTTTCATATTCAGAGTTGTGAAATAAATTCAACCTAAATGTAGAGAGGATGCTTTCGGTAAAAATTTTGTTTTAATGGACATAGTTTCTTACGATTGGATTATAAAAATCTCGTCGCTCTTGTAAAACAATGAAGTTATGATATCTTCAGTCAAGTGAGTAAGTACTATTTTACCTTTTTCATGTCAATAAATTGGGTTGCTGCTTTCATTAAATCTTACAGCTGGTTTAACCATGATTGCATTTGTGTATTCTGACTGTACTGTGAATTCGTTTTATAACTAGAGACTATAGTGAAATTATATTCTATTTATTAAAAAAATACTTTTTTATGGTGTATTAAGATAGATGTAATATATTTGTCTTGATTTAAAATTTATTTTCTCGGGCTTATAATCATAGATGACAGCTCTGACAATAAAAAATGAAGAAAACGAATCATTCAATATATAAATCAAAAACAGCAAATTTTCATAAGACACCCTTTTTCTAGCTTAAAATAATAATATTAATTGAGTACAGATATAATAATTAAAAAATCACTGATTTTGTAAAAACGCTCATTCTATAGCTTAAATAATAATCATAATTGAGTACAGTTATATGAATCAAAAACGGACAGACACTCCTCATTTTTGATTATTATTGAGCCTAAATGGAGCTGTTGTAGAATGCTCAAAAATTGAGAATTTTTCTCTCCATTGATATTTGTCGATTAATGGAGCAAATTTTACTCAATCGGGAGAATGGCTGTTTGAAGTCAATGATTGAGTAAAAATAGACTCCGTGTGATTATTATTTTACTCAATAGATTTAAGCGTGTGGAGTGACTCCACTCTAGTTTCCGAACACTTACAATTAAGATCATTACCAAGCACCACGATGTAAAAGAAATCTTTGTCGTAGCCCTGTAGAAAAACTATGAGTCCTACACGCACCAAAATCAATACCGGTCTTGCGATGGTGGTTTATACCATATCTACTCAATTTGAGCTCCATCGAATGGACCGTTAAAACGCTAGCGCACTTTCAAGAATTTTCCCTTATAGGCCATAATGAACCCACTTACCACGACGGTGGTTTATGACATATATACCCAATTTGAGCTTAATCGAATGCCCCGTTTAGGAACTATTGTGTTCACTCACATACACACACACAATAATGTACTATATGCACTAATAATGACCCCCTGTAAAAATAGCATAAATGAATTCAGAAGACCTCAAAACGTGTCCATGCACCAAAATCTCGAAGTCGAATTTTTCATGATGACAATACTTTCCTTACAGGGTACATGTTCGGAAAGTAAAAAATCGCCTTGCAGTGGCCTGAGGCCTATTTTAGCCATTTCCTGTTTCTTTTATATTTTTGTAACCAAGGGTGTGCATTCAATAATGCAACACCTGATTTCTAACTCTGGCACATGAACCCCGCAGCTGCTGCAATTAAGAAGCATTTCTCCAAGAATTTGTACAACACGTTATCAGCCAATACAGTATTTTTATAATCATCTTATGAATGGAAATGTCACCCATTCTATCTCTTCATACATCTTGCGATGCGAGTACTTGGCTTTGCCCCCATGGCCACCATCGGCTTTTATCATGACACCCAAAATTTTTAGCTACCCTAACTGAAATAAATTGAATGACAAATACTGTTCAAACAAAGAAACATGATTATCGATGAAATGGCTCCTATAATTTGAGCAAAAGCACAGAACAGTAAGGTATAGGGCGGTTAGTTTTTAACCCTTTAAGGCGCACCCCTTTCCCAATGCTGAAAAAAGGGCAGCCGTTGCCATCGCTCGACTTAACTACCAGCAAGAGGGCGGACGATCGAAACATTCATTTCGTGCCACAGCATCAGCTGGCTGTGCGGCACATAAGGTCTCTCGATCTGTGGCACGCGATAAACGTTTCGATCGTCCGCCCTCTTGCGGGTCGTTCGGTCGAGCGATGGCAACGGCTGCCCTTTCTTCAGCATGGGGCCATCTATCCAGCTGTTCTCGCTTTCTTCCATTTTTCAGCAGATGTCAGTGCTGTTAAAAATTATCGTGACCATTTTTTTTTTTTTTTACGTGAAATGACGTGCTAAAAAGTAAAGGATTCTCGTGGCGCTATGCCGCCTGCAACTATTTTTATAGAAATCCAATCTATTCTTCGTGACTGGCAAAAGTCAAACGTTCAGAGTTTGGTGTTTCCAGAGCGAGAGCACTGCGCGTTAAAGGGTTAAGTAACATAATTTTATAAATACACTACTGGCAAAAAGTATTGCAAGTTTCAGAAATCGAATCCTTTTCGAGATTAAGCCCCCTCTCCTCCCGTCAAAAATAAAAATCAATATAATTGATATATTTTCTAATGTCAACATGTTAAATTAGTGGCTTCAAAGACGAGATAGCATTAAGTTAAAGAGCAAAAATAATTATATAATTTATTGAAAAAATAGCATAAAAATTAGGTTACTAGCTGAAGTACCCGTCCTTGACGGGTTAGTGAATGCAAATTTCCAAAAAGCAAGAACTTTCGTCAGCATTGTAGGAGTACACAGAATGGATGGAGTCTGTTGCCAAAGTAAAGAAAGCAAAGTTATAATTTTTATGTATTGTTAAAATATTACAGGTTAGAGAGTCACTAAGTAATACCATTTGATTCGCTTTAGTCGTCATTCTGGGATGCGCGAATGAATATTTACACATACTGAAATAATTTTCGCAAAATCTCAAAATTTAATCAACATTTTGAAAAATTGGAAGCCTAGAATTTAAGTTGAGTGGCAACCTATCATGTCACTCAAATTCGTTTCATTCCCTGCAGTCTTTATTTCCTGATGCTGGAACAAAATTTCAGCATTTTAAAACGATTTTCGCAAAATCTCACAATGCAATCAAAATATTTTTTAAATTCTCTCTCTCTCTCTCTCTCTCTCTCAACGCCTATAAATTAAGATTAGCAACTACCTATCCTATCACTATATTTCGTATCAGTCATATTAGTCGTTATTACGTGATGTTTGAAGAACTATAAACGTATTTTATGAATTTTCACAAAATCTTAATATCTAATAAAAATATTTAAAAAATTGTACACCTATAGTTTATGTTGAGCAACCATCTATCATGTGACCCAATTTCATATCATTCGCTTTAGTTTCTATTACGTAATGCGGGAACAAAGATTCACTCAGTTTTAAACGATTTTCGCAAAATCTCGAAATCGGATCGATTTTTTTTAATTAGATGCTTATAGTTTAAGGTGAGTGACCACCTATCATTTCACCCAATATCATTTTTTCACCTTTGCAGTTATTACGTGATGTGCGAACACAAATTTACGCAGTTTGAAATGATTTTCGCAAAATTTCAAAATCTAATCAAGATTTTTTTTTATTTCGACGCCTATGGTTTAAGTTGAGTGACCATCTATCATGACACCCAATTTCATATCATTCGCTTCAGTCGTTTTTACGTGATGCTTAAACAAAAAAAAGTGTCACGGACAGAATGACAGAACGACAGAATGACAGACAGACAAACTTTTTTTTGAGGGTCGCATCGGATTCCCGGGTGCTTGAAACGGATAGAAATCGCAAAATTTTTTAATTCCAAGAAATGTACAGACAAAAGTCTAATTTTATTTATATAGATTATAGAAATCATAATCCATTTTGGCTCGCCGGAATAAAATTGAATAAAGAATTCATTTCAAGTTCTTCTGCAAAAAGTGGATCATTAATAAATGCGATTGAACTCAAGATCATTTATTATATTGCTGAGCAGCCTCGACTTGGATCACAACAGCCACTCTTTTAGATATGGAATTCAGGATGTTTTACAGCACTTCCTTCGGTGTTTCAGGGTGCCAACTTAAAGGATGGGTTCTTGAAGCTCTCATTTTGAATTTTGGTGATTTTCAGATGTATTCTTTCGAATGATACTTCATCAATTCTCGAAAATATTCAATCTGGCCAATTTTCTGTCTAATTATTCTAGGTTTATTCTTGAAACGATAGTTAGATTTCTAAAACTGGCAATACTTTTCACCAGTAGTGTAATTTTATAAATAAAGTTTAGATTGGACTTAAAAAAAATAGTTACCATAATTCCCCCGTATTTGAAGATTAAATTACGTCCTAATAGGGTATGGGTAAGAAATAGCAGTGCAATTATAATGCAGCACATGGCTGGGGGGAGGGGGAGTAAAATGGGACCCGTTTCTGATATTGGGACCAGGGCCCGTAATTAGTTTGCGGGCCATGACTACATTTAATTTCCTGCAAAATCAACAACTAGTCTTTCGTCTTTTATTTCATAAAAATGACTATTTTTCTGCAAAATTTAAATGTCTGGGTAACGCTTGTTTTTACTTTCCCAACATGTACCATGTATTACTTTCCGAACATGTACCATGTAAGGAAAGTATACTGTCATCATGAAAAAATTCGACTTCGAGATTTTGGTGTATTTATACGTTTTGAGGTCTTCTGAATTCATTTATGCTATTTTTACGAGATGTGTGCGTGTTTGTCTATGTGTGTGAGTGAACACGGTAGCTCCTAAACGGGGCATTCGATTGAGCTCAAATTGGCTATATAGGTTATAAACCACCGTCGCAAGACCGGTATGGATTTGAGTGTGTATAGGACTTATAGTTTTTCTACAGGGCTACAACAAAGATTTCTTTTACATTATGGCCTATGGGAGGACATTCTTGAAAGTGTGCTAGCGTTGAAACGGTCCATCCGATTGAGCTCAAATTGGGTATATAGGTTATAAACCACCATCGTAACACCGGTATTCATTTTGATGTGTATAGGACTTATAGCTTTTATACAGGGCTACAACAAAGATTTCTTTTACATTATGGCCTTTATGGGGGGAAATTCTTGAAGGTGCGCTAGCGTTTAAACGGTACATTGAGATCAAATTGGGTATATATGTTATAAATCACCTCGTAAGACCGGTATTGATCTTGATGTGTATAGGACTTATAGTTTTTCTACAGGGCTACGTTAAACATTGCTTTTACATTATGGCCTATGGGGAGAAATTCTTGAAAGTGCGCTAGCGTTTAAACGGCGCATTCGATTGAGCTTCAGGTTGGTATATGTGTTTGAATTATTAATCGATTAAAATTTATTTAAATGTTTGGTCATGATCTTAATTGTAAGTGTTCGGAAAGTCGAGTGGAGTCAATCTAGATTTTTTTTAATTTTCTTGTTCCATATTGAAATAGAGAAAAACTATATGAATGAATCCTTAAAATTATGCCGAAAAATTTCCAAGTATTTTCAACTCGACTGCCCCCTTAGCCCTTTGAGGCGCAACCCTCTCCCAATGCTGCAAAAAAGGCAGCCGTTGCCATCGCTCGACTTAACTACCAGCAAGATGGCAGACGATCGAAACGTTCATCGCGTGCCACAGACCTAGATACCCTTTTTTGATCTAGAGACACCCCCCCCAAAAAAGGGTGTCTAGATCTGTGGCACGCGATGAACGTTTCGGTCGTCCGCCATCTTGCCGGTAGTTCAGTCGAGCGATGGAACCGGCTGCCCTTTTTTCAGCATGGGACAGTCTATCCAGCTGTGTTCTCGCATTCTTCCACTTTTCAGAAGATGTCAGTGCTGTTAAAAATAATCGTGACCATTTTTTTACTGGAAAGGACGTGCTAAAAAATAAAAGATTCTCGTGGAGCTTTGTCACCCGCAACTATTTTTATAGAAATCCAATCTATTCTTCGTGACTGGCAACAGTCAAATCGTCAGAGTTGGGTGTTCCCAGAGCGGGAACACTGCGCGTTAAAGGGTTAAAAGAGTTAAATTAACCAGTGAAAAGGTGAAAGAATATCAGAATGATGAGAGTTCGTAAGATTTTCAGTTTGAATTTTTTTTATGCAGGGATCGATGCAGACAAAATCGAGGTCTGCTTTATGCCTCCTTCACAAAATTGCAATCGATTAAAATGGCCCCTCACAAAATTGCAATTGATCAAAATGTCTCTTTCACAAAACTGCAGTTTATTCAAGTGGCCCCTGCACAAAAATACAGTGGATTAAATCAACCCTTCATGGGCATTTTACTCTATATTATAATTTGTTTTGCCAATTATTATTAGAAAAAAAAAGTAATTTTTACAAAAATTGGTATAAAAATTCACAAAAATAAAAAATCTGGAGTGACTCCACTCGACTTTCCGAACACTTACGATGAAGATCATGACCCAGCAATAAAATAAATTTTAATCGATGAATAATTTTAACATATATACCTAATTGAAGCTCAATCGAACGCGCCGTTTAAACGCTAGCGCACTTTCAAGAATTTTACCCCCGATAGACCATCCTGTAAAAGAAATCTTTGTCGTAGCCCTGTAGAAAAACTATAAGTCCTATACACACCCACATCAATACCGGTCTTGCGACGGTGGTTTATAATATATATACCCAATTTGAGCTCTATCGAATGCCTCGTTTAGGAGCTATCGTGTTCACTCACACACACACAGACACATACATCTCATAAAAATAGCATAAATGAATTCAGAAGACCTCAAAACGTGTCAATAGACTCAAATCTCGAAGTCGAATTTTTTCATGATGACAATACTTTCCTTACATTGTACATGTTCCGGAAAGTAAAAATGTTAAAATTCACAAAAATAAAATTTTCATAAAAATGGTAACCTGTTAAAAAATTCCTAGATCGATCTCTGTTATGATTATGACTATATTTTTTAATGTAACTGTAGCCTAAACCCTGGTGTACTCTAAAAGTTTTATAAGAGTACACCAGTGTCGTTTAATTGCATTACTGTAAAAGTGATCGAATGTGTGGGTCCATGACAGTGTCAGCTGGTAAAGACGAAACAATAACAAACAAACAAAAAAACTTAAAATGAGTGAAACATAGCATCTTACCATCTCATTCAAAAGGATGAACAAGTTGGAACACCTCCTCGTATCGTTGCTTAGAAGACAGAACCTTGTCGAAGATGCGATTTTCATTTGCCGCAATCACTCCGCACAAATCATGGCGAAAATTCAAGAAAAACTTAATTTCGCTTTTACCTTCTTACATTTTTAGAGGAAAATACAAAACACAGTCTCGTCTAAACAGCCATCTTTGCTTGTAAACTGTAAGTAAATGCCAGGCTCGTGTGGCGTTGTTTTCACAACGGCTGCATTCGTAAACACCAAACGAGTTACACTCGTGCAATGAGTTTCCATCTAAGGCATTCGTAAAAGAAACTGAGTGCATACAGTTTTTAAACTAGAGCGTTCGTATACAAAACTGGGTGCGATTAGTTTCAAACGAAATAAACTGATAACTGGCTGCATTCGTAAACGACAAACTCGTTGCACGAGTTTTCGTTAGAAAACTGGAATGCGTGTGTTGAGTGCTGACAGTGGTTATCAGTTTCCTTTGACTTTACGAACCACTTCAGTTTATTGAGTTTCGTCGCCTAGGAGACGTGTTTGTTTACAATTCGCGAATACGTTCATTTTGCTGAAGAGAGTTTTTAGTACATACTCAATATAAAATCAACAGGATTTTTAAAAGAAAGAGTGGCCATAATTGAAGTGCAGAGATCAAAATTTAGAAATTTAAACTTAAACATCATTTTTTCAAAAGTATTTAGCAAGAGAAGTTCAAATTTCGCTAATAACGGTTTAAATCAACTTCAGTCTCAACACTAAAACATGCATTTATGAATTGACTAAAATGAAAAATAGAAGAAAATTATTACCCTTGAAAAATTATGCACCTTCGTAGCATTTTCTAACGTACGCATGACTTTCCTCCTCGAAAAAATGATATTTGCAGCTTTAGCAAACGTAAAATGCTTTGCACAACAACATACTTTTCCATAACAACGGACGCCATTTGAAAACAGCAACAACGTGCAGATCGTGCGGCAACGTGCAGATCTGCTTTCAGTTTACTTCGTTTGAAACGAATCGCACTCAGTTTTGTATACGAACACTCTAGTTTTTAAATTGAATACACTCAATTTCCTTTACGAACACCTTAGATAGAAACTCGTTACACGAGTGCAACTCGTTTGGCGTTTACAAATACGTGCCAGGCTCGTAGTACGAATACGTGCCAGGCTCGTGTGCTGTTGTTTTCACAACCTGTCTTTGTTGTTGTTCACCCTGGATTAACATACAGGCAACCTTTCAAGCATATAGCATAAATAATTCTTTTACAAAAACATTCAAAATAATTCTAATGTATTGCGTTCTATGGAAATTTTATAGCTACTAAACCGATTCTAAAACTTAGTTACACTATTCCTGAGTATTATTGTTTGTTTGTTTGTGGATTAAGACCGATTGACTACACTAGGGTTCTAGGCCTATATGGGGAATTCCTCTGTGGGGAACTTTCTAAGGGATCCTAGCCCGTATTTACGCGAGGTTTTGGAGAAAAACTGCGAGCGGCAAGGTCGACAGGCTCGACCAGGGGTTGAACCTGGCACCTCCAGCCTTCCAGTTTTGAGAGTAGAACTTCTTAGACACTGGTGGGACCCTGAGTGTTATAGGCTACCTTTTTGCATATATCACAAATAGTTCTTTTACAGGGGTACTCATAGGAATTACATTACACTCTATGTGTATCTCTGTAAGTACTGAACCGATTCCAAAACTTTTTTCACTGTTAGTAAGCTACACTATTCTTGAGTATTATAGGCTAAAATTCATGCATGTAGTACAAATAGTTCCTTTACAGGAACACTCAAAATAATTCTAATACATTACGCTCTCTGGGTATCTCTGTAACTATAGAACCGATTCTAAAACTTTTTCGCCAATAGAAAGCTGCACTATTCCTGATTAACGTAAGCTAAAATTCATGCTATAGCATAAATATTTCTTTCACAAGAACAACAAAAACAGTTAGCAAATACTGTCGTAACTGTATTCACCAAATGCCTGAAAAAAAATCTAAATTTAGTAGCTCTGCCTACTCTCTACCATGCATTCAGTGGCGGATTTTGCTCTTGAGAGGCCCGAGGCGCAACTCAATTTTGAGGCCCCCCCTCCTCAAAAAAAAAAAAAAAAAAAAAAATCACTAACTCTAATTCCTTTACATTATTATTAATTATTTCAAAATGTTTTAATTTCTTTTATATCTAGTTTATGTCTACAAACCAGGGCCTGACTTACACTATAACACTTTTGTGCCCAGGGCACTTTCAGATTTTGTGTCCTTTAGGTGGCTCAATTTTTGTGCCCCTGTATATCGTGTTAAACTCAATTTTTTGGCTTATTTCTCCATGTGTGCGCAGGGCACGTGCACCAAGTGTCCGTCCGATAGTCAGGGCCTGCTACAAAAGGAGTATTAAAATTTTAAAATAATTTTTATGTTTATAGATTTGTTCATCTTAAAAAACACTTTTTATCTCAATAATTTTTGTACTACGTTTCACTTTTCATGATTAACACTAAATAAACATCAGCATACCTCTGAGTATAACCCAGCAACTGCAGTTTTATATTGATTATTTTTCACTGTTACTTAATTACGTCGAATTACTTTTTGTGGACCACTGGCATATGTCTTGTTTCAGTCATGAAAATTTTGACTACTTAACAGGTACTTTTGAAGGTCAGAACAAGGGAAACTTGATCAGAAACATGACTTTGACATCACAAAGTTCAGAAGAATTCTTTACTTGGATAAAATGAACCAAAAATTTAACATTCCTTCTAGAACATATATTTATAAATATTTAAATATATTCATAAATTTCCCGTTTGGAACAGCAAAACTAAGCAGTTTAATAGTAAAAGTAAACTTTCTGTTTAGTCTAATTTTTGTGTTTATTCAAAAACTGTCAATAAGTTTAGGACTATTAATTGAGTAATTAGGTATGAATAATATATACACACACACACATTATTCTATATTTTAAATAGAATGCAAAAAACAACAAGAGAAATTAAAAAACCCCAATACTTTAAGTAGTTAAAGTACAAAAAATATTATTGACTTAAAAATAAATTCCACTTTATAATGGGTAAATGGGTATGCTCTAAGCTTCGGCCCTAGGTTTATTATTAATGTTTAGCATTTTCATCTGCGACTATAAAATACATGCCGTATTTATAATATAGTTATCATAAATATTTTTTAGTTGAAAACAAAAAATTAAATTAATCATCATTTGTTTTTTAAGTTTTTAATTAATTGTGTATGACATTCCCAGTTCAAAATTTGTCTATGAATTTTAACCCACTATCCTCTGATCGAGCTGAAACTTTGCATGCATGTGAAATTTCGGTGAGGCTAAGTATTGCTTTCTTTAATTTTTCAATACTTTTTTTTAACTATCAAATGTCGTCCCCCAATCCCCCCCAAAAAGTGTTATCGCACATGTATCAGCTCATACCTTTTTAATTATTGGTCGGCAATTTTTTATCATTGCATACTTGGAAAGTTTCGATTCCAAAAAAAGATAAAAATCGGTTGAGGTCTGTTGGACAGTTGAGGGCCCTAAAATTCCAAGGAATGTTGCATGAAAATACCAGGAACTTTATTGAACAGCTCAGTAAAGATCCACTGATTGCATATTTGTTCAGTAAAGTTCTTGGTATTTTCGTGCAACTTTCCTTGGAATTTAGGGCACCTCAGCTGCCTATTATTTTCAAGGAACACTACTGGAATTTTTTTTTTATTATTATTTTTTTTTTTTTTTTTTTTTTTTTTTTTTTTTACAATTCTAGTCATTTTTAAGTGAACTGCCTGTTTTTTAAGGTCGTGAGACCACTTATTCGGTTAAGTGACGGGTTGAACGAAACAGTAAAGTTTTAAAAGGGAAATGTATACTTTCTGTATAGTATTTGAAGTCTAACTTATCCTTATTTCCAAGGAACGTTCCTGGATATTTTTACAGTGAAATACGGAATTAAAGCACCAAATACTTATATACTAAAAGTATTCGTATTAAAGTATTAGTTTAGATTATGGTCCAATGCTGTGAAGAGGAAAGGGAGTCACCAAAGAAAAGATAGTTCAAAAGCGCTTTCTACTCTAGAAGCAATCCTGAAACTATGAAGAAAGTTTATGTCTCTTGAACAGATATTTACATATAGTTTTTTTCTTTCTGAAAACCGAATGTGTCCCAAAAATGCGACTTAATAAAGCGACATAAAAAAGCGACATAATTTTACATGTATTTAAATACTATTAGTTCACAACAGCTTTAAAATCGAGATTAAAGCAATCTTTAGTCTCGATATTGTTACACTATTTCGTAAGCTGTAGAATATGCTCCACATGTATTTTTTACATATATTCAAATATTATTAGTTCACAACAGCTTTAATCTATTGTTACACTATTTCGTAAGCTGTAGAATATGCACCACATGTATTTTTCTATAAATAGGTTACACTCATAAAAATTTCAACATAGGGTTACCAGGCAAAATACGCGAAAGATGAGCGATAAAATGACAAGTCAATTAATATAGTTTTAATACGGCAATAATAAAACTAAAAAATTAGGGGGGGCCTAGTAGCGACCTGGCCCCGCTTACGGAATTATTCCCTTAGGGGGATTCAGGGGGATCTCCCCCTGACGAGGCTCGAACAGCCGAGTTTTTATATTATTGGTAGGATTTGGAAATTTGTGAAGAAACACATTTGGACTTTTCTTTCTAATGCTTTTTAATTTGGCGTAAAATCAACATAATTTCCATACCATTTCATGTTTTTCAAATGCATGTTTATCTGAAAATAGAATTTAAGCTTTATTTCAAAAGCATAAATCATTTTGTGCGGGCGATAAAACGGTTTTTAATTAATAATTAGAAAAGTATTTAAAATTTCAACATTCTGAGCCTCAGGTGCACAATCATTAGCTTCTATGCTCAAATTTTCAAAGCTCTGCTTTCTGTATATTTGTCTGGAGAACATTCATTTTTATTATTATTGATAGATAGATTTGGCATAAAACTGGCATAATTTCCATGGAATTTAATGTTTTTCAGATGCACGCACGCGCTTCTTTATTGAATCAATAGCATTCTTGTTAGCTCAAAACATGAATCATTTGATTAATATGAGCAAAACTCGCTAAGCATGGCAACGTAAAAACGGTTTTTAATTAATAATTAAAAAAGTAATTAAAAATCTAAAATTCTAAGTAGCCTATAACCATCTCCAGGGTCTCATCTATATCTAAACCAAAATGCATCCTAATCGATTCAGCGGTTTAGGCGTGAAAGCGTCATAAACAAACAAACAAACTCACTTTCGCATTTATAATATTAGTTAGGATTGTTTATCACACATCTTGAATAAAAAAGACTTTTCTATCCAGCAAAAACTTTTCGGATCCTAATTTAGAGTGGAATTATTAAAAAAAATATATATATATATATATATATATCAGTGATTTTGTCAAAAAATTGAAAAATGGCTTTAATTTCAACAAAAGCAAACTTTCATTAAAAAAAAAAAATTATTTTCCTTAGTTTTGGCGTGGGAGAAACTAAAATTGAACATGTAGAAGTCAGACCCAAAAATCGTGTTGGCCGATGTTCACTTTTAATATGTGGCTCTTGAGTGCTTATTTAAAATGTGAAAGTGTTTCAGAATTATTTATTTTTTTTTCTTTCTTTTTCAGGTGTGCAGGAAGTTTGTCTGTGTGGACTCCGAGAATAGCTCCATTTCATCGTCATTATAGCAAGGCTCATACATTCATGGTTCATACTTTGAAGAGAGGAGGGAAGAAATGTTATTTTTAATAGAGAGAACTTTGATATATTTTAGTTTGTATATTTGTACAGCCCGTGTTAAGCTTTAAATAAACCTCCCACTCTAGATTTTAAAAAGATGTCTTAATTCGAACAAAAGTTAGAAATTTATTGTCAGAACATTTTTTTTTTCTTTCTTTCTTTGTGGTTTTCTTTCTGAGCTAGGGAAAGGGGTTGAGGTTCTTATCTCATTTCAGGCTGTTTTAATATTGCCACTTATATAGGTGACCAGCTGATTGTTAAAATCAAGAGAAGAATACTTATAATGGCTGCAGATAATCCTGAAAAAATTTTAGCTATTGTCCATTTTCAAAAAAATTAATAAATTACTGGAATTTGTAGTGGAATATATATATATTGAATAACAGAGTGTCGACAGATCAGGGAAATCATGGAAAAATCAGGGTACTTTATCAATCTGGAAATATCAGGGAATTTTGCAAAAATATTTAAAAATCGGGGGAACTTACGTTTTTGCCTAGTGAACTAGATCATCATTTTTAATTGTCAATCTGATGCGCGGCTCTGTTCTAGATCACACGATACTCAACTTATGCACAGACATTTTACGAACCCCAAACCAGAATACAGATCATACAAATATGAATCCGAGGCTGAAGTGATGAAGAATCACTATCACTATACGAATCCGAAAAAGCGCATGTATTTGGACTCATTCTAAGATGCGGATCATACAAGAAACCGGATATGTGAATCACATCGGCATGTGGATTGCTTCCTGAATAAAGTCATTGGTAAAATGAATGGTAAAAGATGATTTAGTCTTCTACTGCGCCATTGTGTTTTTTAAAGTGATGGGACATTTGAGTGATGCCTGCTAAGCTCCTACTACCTGCTATCGGCAGCTATCCACCAACCATTTTGTAAACCACAGAGGAAGAATTCCACCCCATGGTAGTTATCTCTGTGTTATCTCGTAACTCACATCACCCATAAATTTGATACAAAATCCCTATTTTTCATACTTACACATTCTAACTTGAGCAGAATGATCACAGCATACCTGCCAACCTGTGAAAAGTAAAGTACAGTAGAATCTCCCTATAACGAACTCTCTTGATTCCAGTTAACAAATTCGCTATAGAGAAAATTTCATTCTACAGAGATTTTTTGTGTTATTTCAATAAATATTAATAAATTTTCAGTTAATTCAATCTTTAAAAGTATTTGACTTTCAAATTTGTTAAACTTATGTATTCTTACTTTCCACTGAATATATGATGTGTTCAAAAGTAAACAAAATACTCGACAAAGTGTAAATTGTCCGTTAGTTTGTCTGCACCTCGCGTAGCTCCGAAATGGGTGATCGTAGACCTACCAAATTTTGTATAGAAGTTCTCCAGGACGGGTCCCGACATACCTCAAAGCCATTTTTTCGAAATTCGAATTATTTTAGGAGATATTCATAAAAAACATGTTGCAAAAGGCTAATTTTTGCTCCGCCATTTCAAAATTGTAACCCCACAGTGGATAAAGAGAGAATTTAGCATATCTAGGTTGCCCTATTTGGCAAGTTTATTAAATGATTCAAACTCTTCAAGTAAAAATAAAAGAATAACGATTTTTTTTTTTTTTTATAGATTATTTGTAAGGTTATTTTTCAATTAAAATATTCTGTGCATGTTAAATCGGAGCAGGAATGAAATGTTTTATACTCAAAAGAAAAGTAGGATTTGGAAATTTTCTGAGACTAGAATGTGCAACTTTTAAATTTGGCGAAAAATAAAATGGTTGATGTGCGATTTTGAGATGATTGTAATATTTCAGTATGGTGTGGTTCTGACTTTTTTTTTCTGGAATGACCAGTGAACACTCAGAAATTGCATTGGTGGTGTGTGCAAATTGAACACTCAGAAATTAGAAACTTCCTTCAAAAATGACAAAAAAAAACTCTAAGATAGGTCAGAAAAAATTCGTTATAGGGTGACAAGCACTTTGTCATGTGTAGAGTATTTTTAATGTTATTTAAGCCTTAGAGTTACATTTAGATTAAATATTTCGTTATACGGAAAAATTCATTAAAGGAAGATTCTACTGTATTTAGTAAAGTATCAGCACAATTGTGTTCATTTCAGTCAATTTCCAAACAGTAAAACGATTTCTTTGTTGTTGTTTTTTCGTTACTAATAACTCGAACTCTTTTTGCTGCCTGTTAAACTAAGTTAATTTCTGGATATTCATAAATGAACACAATCCATAAAGTTTTCATTTAAAATAGGAATGAGTTTGTACCCCGTAGCAGAAAATGCGAAATGAGCGACGTACATCGCAGATTTTTTTAGAGTCTGCAGATTATTTACATGAGTATTGTGTGCGGATTCTTTTTACGGACATGAAAAAAATTCCTATTGTAATTCTCAAACATTTTCTGTTAGAAAGCATTACATTCCTCTCTAAACGTCAGTCTCCTACCTTTTTAAAGTACACTTTTTAAAAGACTATTCCTAGTTCCTGCTTGCAAGAACATTCCAGATTTATTTACATTGTGTGACAAATTAATGAACATAATCCCCCATAGCCCCCCCCCTCTGTGAGTATGCTTATGATCTGAAAGTATCACACATGAAATGAAGGCTTTATGCAAAAAGCTTTTAATGAGCTTTCAAAGAAAATACCTGCATTTATTAAGTTTTTACACACACACTTTCAATTCCAGTATCAGAAGCTTCCTGTGAAATTTCGGGATAAGACATTGCGGAAGTGAGCAAAATGTGACTAAGATGTACAGATGGCAATGATGAACAAGCTCTGCGAACCAGGGTTTGTTGATATATATCAATGGATAAATGTCATGATATATATCTGATATTTATTGGCCAACAGCAATGGTACAGCTTGTTGCCAGCAATTTGCCAGATTTAAATACTTTTGAGAATTTATGTACTATAATTGGAAAGAACACATCTGAAAATCATCCAAAAAGATAATGAGAGCTTCAGGAACCCATCATTTAAGTTGGCACCCTGAACCACCGAAAGAAGTGTTGTAGAACAGGGTGGATTCCCTATCTAAAAGAGTGGCTGTTGTGATCCAAGTCAAGGCTGCTCAGCAACATAATAAAAGATCTTTAGTTCAATGGCACTTATTGATAATCCTCTTTTTGCAGAATAACGTGAAATTAATTCTTTAATTTTATTCCGGCGAGCCAAAATGGATTATGATTTCTATAATAACCTATATATTTTTAAGCTATTTTTTTAATAAATCAAATAATTATTTTTGTTCTTTAACTAAATGCCACCTTGTCTTTGAAATCATAAAGGTGACTTGCTGGCATTTACAGATATCAATTATATTGACTTTTCTTTTCAATATAATTGATATGAAAAAGAAAGGGGGGGGGGCTTCATCTTGAAAAGGGTTCGATTTCTGAAACTTGCAATACTTTTGGCCAGTAGTGTACTTTTCATAACACCTAAATAGGATTTTTACTTATTTATTTTAAGCGTAAGCAAAATGCATTCTTTACATGCTTTCATAAACATTCCTTTTTTCTTTCTTAAAACATACTTTGTCACATTTCCAGGGATGTGCCAGTTGAAATTAAATTTTGGAGCAAGAAAAACAGATTTCTGAAGCAATTTGGAGCAATAAAAAGTCACTTTTGGAGCACAAGAATGTCAATTTTGAAATACAAAATATTTTGGGGGGAAGGGAAAAGTCATTAAAGAATACCAATCTAAAAAATGAAAATTAAAGAGGTTCTTAAAAACTCTTAGCAAAAGCTAGTATTTTTTTTTATAAAAAGAGGGGGGGAGAGAGGAGAGTCAAAAGCTTATGAAAAAAATAAAAAATTCAGTTATTTTATACATTGCTATGCAATATTTCTATTTTAAATCAAAATTACAATATTTAGTAAACTATATTAACTACCATCAGCAGCTTGTAAAAAATTTGGTAACAAAAAATTACCAATTTATTTCAATTTAAAACAGGGTCAATTTTTACTCTTAAGGCTTTGGAGGTTTGAACAAAGGGATGCCAAAGAAAAAATATTCCTCTTTAAGATCAATAGAGAATGATTGTAATTAGAATGTGTGACGATTTTTGTAAAAATTCGGGAGATTTACCAACATTTTCAACATATATGGGAAAATTAAAGTTGTAGCAGTTTTGCTGAATTTGAAGCAAAAATGTCCAAAAACTATCTTTTTGTAGCAGATTGGCGCATCAGGATTGATTTGGCACAATTTGCAGGAGCTGGCATATCCCTGCAGTTCATTATTATTACTATTATTTTGCATCATTTTCATTCATATATTTGAACTTGCATTCTTCAAAGAAATTTTTCTTTACTGTTTTACATTAAGGGGTCTTAGGAGGATTAAGAATTCAAAAAATCGATTTTTCAATTTTAATTTCATTTGAAACCTTAGTTACTTCTGAGCATTTTGACTCCCATTTTTATGCAATAAATCCAATTAGAACCGGAGATACACATAAAAACGTTTTATGAAAGCTTTATATTTGAACACAATAGGGGCACTTTAAACTGCGTTTTCTCAAAATGCATTTTTATGAACTATCCATACGATAACAAAATTTCTATGATTCGTATCCTCAAGAAATTTTGTATAGTTATAACTGGTATCGGTATCTATAGAATGAATTAATATTAAAAGTGAGAGAGAAAAACTTTTGAAATTTTTAACAGCAATATAAAGGGAAACTTAAGATTAATTTGATTTTAAAATTCTTAATTTAAATTTTTTTCTTTAATTCATTCTATAAATACTGATGCCAGTTATAACTATGCAAAATTTTGTGAAGATACGAATCATAGAAATTTTATAATCTAACGGATAGTTAATAAAAATGCGTTTTGAGAAAGTGCAGTTTAAAGTGACCTTATTGCATTCAAGTATAAAGCTTTCATAAAACATTTTTATCTGTATCTCCGATTCTAGTTCTATTTATTGCATGAAATGGGGTCGAAGTGCTCAGAAATAACTATTTCAAATGAAATTAAAATTAAAAATCGATTTTTTTAATTCTTAATCCTCCTGTGACCCCTTAAAAGAAAGTGGTTGAAGCAATCATTTAAATTTGAAATAAGAATCAATTTTTACTCTTATGGTATTGGAGGTTCAGATAAAAATACACTGAAGGAAAAATATTTGTCCTCAAGACATTGCTAACTAGAGGAAAAAAAGATACTGAAGCACACTTGACTAAATTTTATGAACAAACTGGAGAATTAGTTGACCTAGAGGGGGGAAGCTGAAAATCCAGTGCTCTTAAAATAAGCATGTAAACAACAACTCATAATCAAGTTTTTTAATTACATAACTGCCAACTTACATTTTAGAAAAACTTACAGTCACACACCCTTAGGCAGTAATGCAATAAATATACCTCACTTAACCTAAAATGTATTGTCTTAGAATGTTATTTGTTTGCATTGTTAAATTTATTCTATTAAAGAGAAAGGAGGGGTTCAGGGTGCAGAGCCCAACCCCTCATGTAAAAAGTAATTAAATTTTATTAAACGAATTCTTTCTATGTACATGTAAACTTGTAATCTGTTTTAATTTTTTGTTTCATAAAAACATTTAAAAGTCATTAAAATATATAATAGCAAAGTTAACATGCAAGGATCCATTATCTCGAAAATCAGCGCCCTCCGATCCACCATATTGTTTACAATTGGCATCCGCAAGGCAAACTTGCAGCTGGATTCTCCGCTCGTCATTAATTTTTCGCAGTCGTTAACTTTGCCCCGCCTTGAGGCGGAGTTTTAAGGAGCGTCAAGGGGTTCATGTGATTGGCTAAAAGACCTCCCGTTTCCCTCCGGAGTTGTTATCGCAGTCGGTAACCAAACAACTGGTTCTGCCCAGTTGGTAGCTAACAACCGACGGTTTCGTGAACCACCGGCGGAGAATTCCACCCTTGGATTGGTGACAAGATTTTGTCGCCAAAACTGAAGTGCACCAAAAAGGACTAAAGCTGTTCCAATTGCTGAACTTTGGCGAGCTTAGCAGCAGGGTTCGTTGATATATATCTATGGATATATATCGTGATATATATCCGATATTTATTTTATAATAAATATCATGATATTTTTGATATTTTCATAAAGTGTGGGAATAAGTTTACCGATTACGGCAGGAAAAGAAAAGATTTTTCTTTTATAGTATCCTTATTGTTTATTATTTTATCTTATATATTCATCGTATTGTTTATTCCTTCAAAAGAAACTTTGGTGATTCCAAGAAATTTCATCCTCCTTTTTACCACAAGGGTGTCACTGCTTGAGTAATCAATTTTAGAAGGGGGTGTGGAGTGGGCAGGACATAATCTTCTCAGACTTTCTATATCATCCCTATTGAAAGGAGGAAAGGGGGATGACTTTTAGAATAATACTTTCCTTATCTAAGCGATTGTTGAAAATGTAAAAGCAGGGATGAGATTGGCAAAAGAGCAAAAAAGCTGAAATCATACGAGAGCAAACAATTTATACATATGATATTTATATCTAATTAATGTGAAAGTTTTAAGAGAAGAAAAACATTGGAACATGCTACAACATAAAAATATCACACCGTTAACTCATAACTACAATCAGGAATTCACAGAAAAAATAGAATTTTCAGAGAAAAAAAGACAAAAAAGTGATTTCCTCTTTATTCACAAAAAGCTGAAATCAGCTAAAAAGCTGAATATCTCATTTATTAGGCAAGTTGGAGTATATAGGCTGATTAATTTTATTTTTTACCAACTATGCGAAAAATTCCAGAGCTGGGAATCGAACCCAGGACTGCCGCATAACGTGCGGGTGCTCTACCACTGAGCTACTCTGGGACGATTCCCAGATGAAATTTCTCGCATTAGAGCCGTTGGCATTTATCATCTTCCTCTGCAAACCACAGATAGAACAGATGAAACAATTAATTCGCGACAACTCCATTACGCCGCGGATATTATACATTTTTAGAAAGTGATTCCATCAACCTTTCAAGTATTAGGCAAGTTGGAGTATATAGGCTGATTAATTTTATTTTTTACCAACTATGCGAAAAATTCCAGAGCTGGGAATCGAACCCAGGACTGCCGCATAACGTGCGGGTGCTCTACCACTGAGCTACTCTGGGACGATTCCCAGATGAAATTTCTCGCATTAGAAACGTTGGCATTTATCATCTTCCTCTGCAAACCACAGATAGAACAAATGAAACAATTAATTCGCGACAACTCCATTACGTCGCGGATATTATACATTTTTAGAAAGTGATTCCATCAACCTTTCAAGTATTAGGCAAGTTGGAGTATATAGGCTGATTAATTTTATTTTTTACCAACTATGCGAAAAATTCCAGAGCTGGGAATCGAACCCAGGACTGCTGCATAACGTGCGGGTGCTCTACCACTGAGCTACTCTGGGACGATTCCCAGATGAAATTTCTCGCATTAGAGCCGTTGGCATTTATCATCTTCCTCTGCAAACCACAGATAGAACAGATGAAACAATTAATTCGCGACAACTCCATTACGCCGCGGATATTATACATTTTTAGAAAGTGATTCCATCAACCTTTCAAGTATTAGGCAAGTTGGAGTATATAGGCTGATTAATTTTATTTTTTACCAACTATGCGAAAAATTCCAGAGCTGGGAATCGAACCCAGGACTGCCGCATAACGTGCGGGTGCTCCACCACTGAGCTACTCTGGGACGATTCCCAGATGAAATTTCTCGCATTAGAGCCGTTGGCATTTATCATCTGGGAATCGTCCCAGAGTAGCTCAGTGGTAGAGCACCCGCACGTTATGCGGCAGTCCTGGGTTCGATTCCCAGCTCTGGAATTTTTCGCATAGTTGGTAAAAAATAAAATTAATCAGCCTATATACTCCAACTTGCCTAATACTTGAAAGGTTGATGTAATCACTTTCTAAAAAGCTGAATATCTCATCCCTGTAAAAGAAACCCTTGTAAATTAAATGGAGTTAAGTTCAACAAATGCATAGATTTCACTTGGAATAGATGAAATTCCCTATAAATGGAAGATGACACCTTACCAGGAGAATGATGGAATGACAACAGG
Organism: Cheiracanthium punctorium; assembly: GCA_038373885.1. Taxonomy (NCBI): domain Eukaryota; kingdom Metazoa; phylum Arthropoda; class Arachnida; order Araneae; family Cheiracanthiidae; genus Cheiracanthium; species Cheiracanthium punctorium. The sequence continues at coordinate 60,544 of JAWZYV010011755.1, forward strand.
GGAAATTGGATGCAAATTTATCAAGAGCACAAATTTGAAATTGATAAAGCCATTTTCGATTTAGTCAATGATGTAAAAACCTAATGGTTAACTGTTCCGATTACATAGATATTTTAGGACCCATTTCAAATGCACTTGATGAGGACCAAAGTGATCGATGTACAATGTGTAGCCATGTTTTGCAAATTAAAGGAAAAATTAAAAGTATATGGCAGGAAAGATATTTATGAGAAAATTCTCAGACAGGAAAGAAATGGCTTTATCATCGGCACATTTGCATATATGTTGCACCACAGATATTGTGGGAAAAAATTAAGTTAAGATGAAACCCACATAGCTTTTAATTTCATACGTTCAATTGATAAAGAACTTTTGCCTATGTCTATGAACTTTTTAGCCAAAAAGAGCCCTTTTCCAAGTTTTTTGTTTGAAGATGAATTTCTAAATGTTGAACCCATAGTTTGGTGGAACACTATCAAAATAAAAGACCATCTGAAAGACAAAACACTGCACCTAATTAGGCAGTTAGTTACTGCTAGTCCACCAACAGCTGGGCTAGAAAGGATATTTTCTAGCTTTGGATTAGTCCAGTCCAAACTAGGTAATCGCTATGGGACTGAAAAAGCAGAGAAACTTACTTTTTTGTTTAAATATTTTAATAAAAAGAAATAAAGGGAGAATTACATGTTATTTTGAATTGTAATTAATAAAATTATCTTGGCTCTGGAGATTGAATCTTACATTTTGCATTTTAGCGAGTACATAAAACATTTAGTTTGTTTCTGTTTCCTACTTTATCTGGTAAAATTTTGTTGTTAAATGCAAAATATATAACTATTAGCAAGTTGAATATTTGTTATAATGTTTATATCATGCTTGAAAATATTTATCAACAATAAAATTAACTTTTTAACAGAAATATTTATAAATATCAAAATATCGGATATATATCAAAAATATCTGATATTTTTGATATTTTTGTAAATATCATATTTATGATCCCTGCTTAGCAGTCATGGATCTCTAGGAGTTATGCACACGTTTCACTGCTCCCAAAAAAACTAGATGAAAGCGAAAGTGAACCAATGAGCGATAAACACACACTTTAAGGATTACTAATTTTTAAGACCATTATTAAAACAACATTAATTGGCAACCCAAAATAAGCAAGGGAATGCTGTACTTATGTGTTGTTGCAAATTGCCATTTTATTTCAGAGTTGCAGTTGCCACATAAATACAAAAAATCACTGGTAACTGCTTATGTTTAAGATCGCCACCTTGGTGAGTCAGGCGTAAAGTAGAAATCAACCCAAGATAGTCAAACACGGCACACTCGTGGATTAGGATGCACGTTCCAAATAGTATTTAAAATTGGTAAGTACAATCGGAATAGGCTTGCGAAGATTATACCTATAACAGTTTAGTAGCCAATTTTAAGATAGATTTCGATTCCAAAGATGAGTTTTATGGAACAAGGGGGCGAAATGTGGCACACTCATGAATAATGATACACTTAACAACTTATTGGAATAAGGAAGGAAAATATGGAGGACGCATTATTTATGATGCGCTTTTAATATTTTGCACTTTAGTGCGGTTTTGAAATCTAAAAGTGTTTTTTTTTTTCTTATTTGCTTTTCAAAACATTTTTTTTTTATTTATATAAAATATACTGAATGGCAACTAATACATAACAAATCTAAAAAGCAAAAAGTTACGTTGTGCACATCGAAAAAATACAGTAAAAAAACTTGTCAATTTTGTTTTCATTAACATTTTTTCACTAACAAATATTCTTTATCTGAACTTTTACTTTAATTTTGTCGCATCCTTTCCATTCATATCTGAAGCATCACTTTTAAATAGTTTTTCCTTTGCAGGTTTCTTTGGAAAATAAGTTTGAGTTCATTTTTATTCCTGAAACATTGGAGATTTAAAATAAGGAGTGATGAGACAAAAAAAATTAATTCTAACCAATTTAAAGTCAATAAATAATTCGACAACAGAAATTTGGAATGCAAAGTGCCAGAAAAGAAGTCCTATTTTTTTTGTACAAGCATCCCTTACAATATTACATGTATGTACATATAAAGTTAGAGCATTTCACGGATATTGTATGACAAGGATGCAATGAGAAAATTCCAGCAGAATCTCCACATACCGAACTCGCTTGGTTCCAGTTAAAAAATTTGCTATACAGAAAATTTCATTATATAGAGATTAAGAGATTTTTGCAGTTATTTCAGTTAACATTACAAACTTTTCGGTTAATACCATGTTTAAAAGTATTCAATTATGACTTTCATTAAAAATAAATTAATATATATTTGTTAAACTTCACTGAACAAATGAGAAGTTCAAAAGCAAAGACAATACTAGAATTTTTGAGAATAAAACATGCAGTGCTCATATAAAATAAATATGAAAAATTCCGTTATTTTACATTGCTTAGCACTAGATGTTAAAAATTTTCATGTTGAAAATTGAGTCAAGATTGACTATTTTCGGTGAATTAAAAAAGTATCAGGCACATTTTCTACTGTTTGTAAACCTCGTAGTAGCTTCAAGTCGTTGCAGAATTTTAGTATGATGTCCGTTATAACCAGCACCGGTTATAACGGACCTGGGATATAACTATCGGTTATAACATACCTAAAAGCTAGGTCCCGGTGGAAGTCCGATATTTATGTTATTTAACTTTGGTTAAAACGTACTTAACAAAAGTACGTTCTTCAGCTGTAACTTACTTTTTATACCACAGCCAAAAATAAAATGTTGCTTTTCTTAAGCATTTTATTTCCTTTTACTCGGAAATTTCAGTTCTTTCAAGAACACTCGTTCTCAGTTTTCGGATTCTCTAGCGAGATGAATTGTGCATGAATGAAGGGAGCGATCTTTTACCTTTTTCGCCTGCTAGGTAGGCCTATGAACAAGACCCTGTTTTTTATTTGTCATTTTCATCCATGTAAATGCCTCCTGAAAAGCCCCATCTATGATGATTCTGATGATAGTGAAGAAACAGAGGAGCCTGTACCAAGCATACCCGATGCATTCCATGCTGCAAAAACTTTATCACGATTTTTTGATTGCCGAAATGATGATGACAGACTCTACCAAAGTCGATTATGAATATCCAAAACAGTATTTTTAAAGTAGCATCTGCTCATATAAAACAAAAGAAATTTATGGATTATTTATCTCAATAAATATGTAATAAAGATTTTTCTGTTTTATTTAACTTAAATTTTTAAAAAAAAATCAGACTTTTTTAAAATGCATATTACAGTGAAATGAGCCCACTTTCCTTTTTTGTGTACTATAATCATACCGGAGGTATTGCATATAACGTACTACTTTTTTAGGTCCCGTGAGATATGTTATAACCGGTGTCCACTGTAGTATTGTCTTGTTATCTCTGAAATGACCTGGACCAGTGGGTCTGTGCGAATTGAATGCTCACAAATTTCAAAACAACTTTTTTCAAAAATGACAAAAAATCTCAAAGATGAGTCAGAAAAAAAACTCGTTATCAGGAGACAAGAACTTCGTTATAGGGAGACTTTGTTATAGGAAGATTCTACTATATAATTATCTTAAAAGGTCCAGAACTTGAGTAACTTCGGGAACCCCTGATATAATCCAGGATTGGCAAGTTTTTGACGGTTTTAACCATGGTTCAAACTGTCACGTCAAAAACCTTTAATATTGCACTTTAAAATACATGCAAATTACATATTAATTTATTTTAATACAATTACAAATATTGATTGTTATTGATTATTAATATCAATCTACTACAAATATTGACTGCAGTAAAAATACTAATTGATTTCTTCAAAACTGCACACATTGTGAAATATTATAATACAGTGGAACCCCGATCCATCGTTCCCGCATTCATAGTTTTATTTCGATGGTCCCTGCACAAGTTGTATTTAAATAACGTTAACGAAACCCGCATTTATCGTTCGTCAAAAAATCCTTTTCCCGCATTCATCGTTGTAAAATATTTCTCCTGACCGAAATGGAATCGAAATTCAGATGGATCCATACAGCATACAAACTTATTTATTTTCTGGTACGATTTCTTGGGTTGATGATGGTGTGGATAAAGAGTTGTTACATGAAGCAGAGCATGTGGTGTGAAATTTAGAGATTATATTTCCTTTAATATAGACGCAGTGACGTATCTTCAGAATGGAAGAAATGTCTGATGATGCAAAATATAAAAATTATGGCGAAGAAGCGGAGAATAATATTCCTGCCGATGAGACGGCCTATACTAGTGACAAGTTTATCGAACGCAATTACAGTATTTTAAATAGTGTGAACTTTTATATACAAACATGAAAACACAGTATAGTCAAGAAAAATATTGTAAATCTTTAAAATTTTCGTTTAATTAAAAAAATTAAGGAAAGACCCAGTGTAAAGTTACTGATTTTTTAGAAATAAATATCACTTAATTTTCTTCAACTCCAATTTGTTTCTTTTACAGTTTGGTAACAAATTAGTATTTTTAGTATGAATACATTGTGTGCATTCATAAATATTGTTTTCTTTGTATTTTGACTTTAACCGGCATGCATCGTTTTTTTCTACGCATCCCTTGAAAAACGATAGATCGAGGTTCTACTGTATTACCTTTTAAGAAATATTGTAAACATCTTTTATACACTTTTTAATCAAGTATGTTGTCTAGAAACAGAAAAAGAGTGGAAAAGTAATTTCATTACATATCTAATATGTTCAAAACATTAAAATTCTAAATTATCTATCTGCATCAAAAATTAGGTCTGTCCTTAAAATCTTCCATGGCTTTTGAAAATTTTGAAAAAATGCTGAACATTATTCATATATTAACTCTCCCTCCAAATTATATGCATATATACTACTGTATAAATTAAATTTCAAAATTTTTATCCTATAAATGGTATTCATTTATTTATACAAAGAAATTCACACTGCAGGCAATTATTAATGAGCCCAATAATTGTCATTTTTTAATATAATAATTATTATTCAATAATTAACTTTAATTATGTATTTAGTTTAATGCAAAATGAAAATATACTGCACAATAAGTTTACTTATGGATTAGTTTTTGACAGTTTAAAACAGTTTTTGACGCTTGTCATGTCAAAAACCACTTTGACGTCAAAAACCCAACCCTGATATAATTGCATAGCTGCCAAACTTCCAAGAAAAAAAAAAACACAGCACATGCTCATAAAATCAGAAATAAGGAACACCGTGTGTGGTCATGAAGTGTACCATTAAATATACAATTAAAAATCTTACATTAACAAAATTAAATTATCATGTGTAGAGATGATGTGCATGTATAAGCATTAATTTATAAAAATAAAATATACTTAACTAATAAGATAAATATCATTCAATTAAACTGACTTGTCTACAAGGATAAATGATTTACCAAAAGCTAAGTATATACACAATTTTAATTTTTTCTTTTCATTTTTAAAAATCCTTACACAGAAGCTGAAAAACAGAACATTTTGGCTTAAAAAAGTATTTACGGAACAAAGCTCAAAAAACGGAACGAATCCGTATAAAATGGTTTGTTTGTTTGTTTGTTTGCGGGATTACGGCCGATTAGCTACGCGTGGGCTCTAGGCTGATGGGTGGGGTGCCCTCCGTGGGGGTCTTTCTAAGGGGTCCTAACCCGTACTTACGCTAAGTTTCGGAGAAAACCACGGAAAACTCCGAACGGTTAGGTTGACGGGCGCGCGATGGGACCCGAGGAACACTTGGCAGCTATGTATCAATGCCAAGTAATGTACATGAATTGGGTAAAAAATGCACTAATAAGTAAAAGCAGATTCGGGGAAATAACAAGTTTCAAAGAAATAAACACACACACATAATTATGAGAATCCAATACTATATTTATTCTTAATTTACAGCTCAGGATTTCTGGGCCTGCTCCCTGGCTCTGGCCTTCTCAATCTTGTTGATCCTAGCCGCTGACTTGGATCCCAAAATACCACCACCCCAGTGACGGCGGATCTGAAACAAAGGGAGAAAAATTATAAATAACGATGGACAAAGCAATAGAGTGTGTATAACAATCCATTGAACAGGGAAAACGATGACAGCATAGAAAATATAATTTGCAGGGTGTTAGTAAAAGAATGTATGTCTGAAATGTGTATATTATGACAAATAGATACTTCAGTATACCTTATATCAACATACAGTGAAAAAAAAATCTAGATTAATGTACAGCGATGCCACTGATAATGTCATAAGTACTAATAAGTAGTAATAAGCAGACTTGCCAACCTGGGAAAATCAAAATGTGTAAAACAGCACGTGAACAGAAATTTCGACACCTTTTGCTATACAACACGTGTGCATTATTTTTTTAGCATTCACCACAGAATGCAGGAGTATTATTTTTAATGCATTTTATATCACAATTATTTGTTTTAAGTTCAAGTATTAAATAAAGCTAAGAACAATAAAAGAAAATGAAGTTGTTGAATAAAAGGCAAATCAATTAATACACCATCTTCTGGTAACAATTTATTAATTATAATCACTTAACTGACTTGAAAAAACTCATTTTGACTGTGCTGACTTCAAAGAAGCAGCAGTAGCTTTTTTGCCTTTATTCAGAAAATCAGAAGTAAAAGTTTTCTGGAAGAAAGTTTTTTTGCTGTTGGCTTTTCAAAATCTTATTAAACAAGTTGCACCTGAATTCAATTCTGTTTTTCCAAATAATACTGAAAACCCTCTCGCATTCAGCATGGTCAGCTGCTGAAATAGGAACATTGTGTTCGATCAAGAAAGATGTAAATAACAGTTCTGCATGAATAACGTCCGACTGTCCCAAGGGCGGATTAAGGGGGGGGGGGGGGCGACCGCCCCCCGAGAAAAAGAAATTAATGTAAAAGATCCTAAATTGCTTCCATAAAATGGATGTATATGTTAATCTTCTAACCGCTCCCCCCCACCCCCGAGAAACTTGCATTAATCTGCCACTGGACTGTCCGTCCTCTTTGAAACGTTTGTAGACTTTTTCTGCTGTTAGCACGTTTCACATTTTCACTGTGTTCAAATGTGATCAAATCAATTAAATACACCATATCCACCGGGCAAAATTTAAACCGGGCCGGATTTAACCACCGGGCAAATCAATTAATACACCATCTTCCAGATTTCTTGTGACTAACAATTTTATAATCACTTAACCAACTTGAAAAAACTCTCATTTTCACATAAACTCTCATTTCTGAACACAAGTTAGGAAGAAAATATCCAGAAATGCATAAAAAAGTGCTGTATGCATAAAACAGTCGAAATGCATAAATTTTATGCGTAAAGCGTAAAAGTTGACAAGTCTGGAGCTGTATACTATACAAAATATAATTTTTATATGGCCCCAAACACGAAGGGGGAGGGATGAATTTAAAAAAAAATAAGGATTTAGTTTAAAATTTCTGACTGAGCATTACATAGCTGCCAACCTTCCAAGGAAAAAATAAGGAACACAGCACTTGGTCATGAAATGTATCATTAAATATACAATTAAAAATCTTACAAAATTAAATTATATGTATGGAGATGATGTGCATATATAATCATTAATTTATAAAAATAAAACGTACTTAATGTTGCTCGTTTTCTACAATAGACATAAATGCTTAATGTAATAAATACTTGTAAGAAAAAGATAAATATCATTCAATTATATTGACTTATTTACAAGTATAAATGCTTTATCAAAAGCTAAAAATGAACACTATTTTCCTTTTAATTTTTAAAACTCCTTACACAGAAGCTAAAAAACTGAACATTTTGGTTTGAAAACGTATTTACGGAACAAAATTTAAAAAAACGGAGCGAATCCATATAAAACGGAACACTTGGCAGCTATGCACTGTAATAAACGATAAACCTGTATCAATAGCAAAACTTTCAGAAAAAATTCCTAAAAATTGAAAATTTAGCAGGATATGCCATTTTTCAAAACCTTTTTAGCCATGCAATTCTATGTCAAGAATTTTTTCCGAAAGTTTTATAAAAGGCAACGTTGTTTCATTTATTGTGGTGTGTAATACAGCTTAGAAAGAATCATCCTCAGGGATGTGCCAGCTGAAATTAAATTGTGGAGCAATTTGTGGAGCAAGAAAAGCATAAGTGGAGCAATTAGCAGGAAAAATTCACTTTTGGAGCACAAGAATGTCAATTTTGAAATACAAAATTTATTTTTTGGGGGTAAAGGGGAAGTCATTAAAGAATGCCAATCTAAAAAATGAAAATTAAGGAGGTTCTTAAAAACTCTTAACTTATAACAAAAACCGGGGTTTTTGTTTTTTTTAGGGGGGGGGGTGGAGTCAGAAGCTTATAAAATAAATAAAAAAAATACAGTTATTTTACACATTGCTATACAAAATATGTATTTTAAATCAAAAATGCAATATTTACTAAACTATATTAACTACCATTAGCGACTAATAAAAAATTTGGTTACAAAAAATTACAAATTTATATCAAATTAAATTTAAAACAGAGATCAATTTTTACTCTTAAGGCATTGGAGGTTCAAACAAAGGAATGCCAAAGAAAAAATATTCATCTTTAAGATTAATAGAGAAAGACTGAAATTAGAATGTGTGGTGACTTTTGTAAAAATTCAGGAGATTTACAAACGTTTAAACATATATAACAGTTTTGCTGAATTTGGAGCAAAAAATGTCCAAAAACTGTCTTTCTGTAGCAGATTGGTGCATCAGGATTGGTTTAGCACAATTTGGAGTAATTGGAGCAGCTGGCACATCCCTGCATCCTGAATTTTTTCGAGCCCTTGGTGCAATTAGCTTATTCTGATTTGTGTACTTAGACCGTGAGGAAGATTTTATTTTTTCGAACTACACCCTTATATGTTTATTTGTTGCTGTAGCGTATATTGATTTGGCAATCAGAGTTTTTATTTTTTTTATGGTTGCGTACTTACATAAAGGTTTTAGTATTGTTTTATTTTTTGTGAATTGGGTAGGATGGATGAAAATTTTTACGATTATAAGAAACATGGATAATTTTATTCAATACATGGAATTACTATCGATTTGAAAAATTCATAATTTTTTTAATTTATATGAATCAATAGATGATAATTTTTTATTTGTTTGTAATGACTTCATTTTATCCATATTTTAGTAAATTAAGTTTTGTGTGTTTAGTTTATGTGGATGTGTGTAGTATTTAGTTTATGTGAATCTGTGTAGTGTTTAGTTTATGTTTATTTTACTTCTAACTGCATTTTAAATATGTGTACAAATGCTTTCATAAGGTGTTCAGATAAGTGTATTGTAGTTTTGAGTTTATTTTTTCATGTTTATGTAGTGTTTGGTGAGAAGAAAAGTCGCCAAGGTCAGACATTGGCGACAGAACAGACATGAAAGCACGAAACTGCTAAAAAGACTAAACATTGCAGTGGATCATACAGAACAAATAAATTATTATGCATTTAACACATTGCGTGTTATTCTTTTATATGTATTCATTATTAAATTAACTAATATTCATTATATCATTGCATTCAGTAAAACTTCATTCATTAACCCTCTGGCTGATCATGCCGCAATTTCCACGAGGAACTCAAATGTAGCAAAATTTGCTCATCCCATGATTTTCGTGGGCAGGTGTTTTTCTTCCTGTATTGAGGAGAGCTTCCCACGTTTTCACCGTTTAACCAGTGAAACAGGGTTGGAAAAAAAACCGGGTTATTTGAAAAAAACCCAAAAAACCAGGTTTTTTTGGTTTAAACCGGGTTTTTTGGTTTAAACCAGGTTTTTTTTGTTTTTATTTTTAAATCCTTTTATAATTACCTATTAAATACTTATAAATAAAAGTATTTGTAAAATGTTCAGATAACAATTAATGTTCCTTCTGAAAGTAATTAAAAGAAAGTAAATAAACAATTGTTACTATACTTATGTGGACATAGAAAACATTCAATTTTAATATTTTATTTAGAGATACTATTTTTTATATTTACTATATAATATAATACAATATTAACTGTTTACTACATTTTACATGGAATCTTGCACTTAGATTCATTAGTAATAAAGTGATAAGTTGTTCAAAATGATATTTTTAAGGTTTAAAAATAAGTTGTTAAAACACAAAACCTCTATTTTAGAAACAAATTAAAAATGCAGCCTATAATTTAAGTTTAATAATTTTTAGTAATGATAAGACAATAAGGTGTCTATTAGATTGATATAAAAACTTATTGCTGATACTTAAAAGGATAATTTAAAAAGATATCAGAACATATTTTATCTGTAGTATTCGGAATTTTAAATTATTCTTTTAAAAAAACCAATTGGTTTTTTTGAGAAAAAACCCATTTGGTTTAAACCACGATTTAAACCGTGGTTTAAACCAGTCCGTTTAAACCATGCCAACCCTGCAGTGAAATAAATTAAGAGTTAAATATTAGTTTCTCATAATAAAAATCTTTTCTAGAGAGAAAAATGCACAATTCAATTCGCCAATGTATATAGATTCGAAATATGAAAAAAAAAAAAAAATTACACAATTTTCGAAGCGATTTTGGTCCACAAATTGAGCAGTCAGAGGGCAGACTTACAGCATTATTACCCGCTTACAGAATTATTCCTGACTGCTGGAGGGGCATATCTAGGTCTAGCGTTAAGAAGAAAAAAAAAATTTCACCCTCTTCTAGCACATAAATAATGCATTAAATTGATACCAAAAAGGATTAATACATAAACTATGAATAATTTTTTTTTCATTTTTCTTTCTGAAGAAAAAAGTCAGGTTAATTTACCTTTATAATATTTCAATTAATGAGTGAAAATATTTATCACATTTCATTTGTAACAGCCATTCTTGAATGATTATTATTATTATTACATTATTTAGTTCAGGCTAAACAACCATGCATTAAAAATTTACAATGTAAATTTTTTAAATAGAAATTTCTTAATGCAGTTTCAATAATTAACAGCCTGTTTGCAGTTATAATTTTTTCTTTATTTTATTGTTATTATAAGAACACTCAATCGCACTGAATTAAAACAGGAAAAACAAAAAAATCAGGGAGCAACTTTGATTTTTCAGGTTTTAAGAATAGAATAATTCATTTTTTTTATGGGGTTTTTATGGAGTTTTCCAGGTTTCAATGAGGGAGTATGAACCATGTTGCAATCTTTCTTTTTATTAACAGGGTGTCTACTAAATTCTGAAACGCAATTTCCCGTTTTTTCAGACTTTTAGGAACTCTTTAAAAAAAAAAAAAAAAAAAAAAAAAAACCAATAGAAACCTCATATTCAAGGAAAATATTCAGCCTTCAGCTGAAATTAGTTTCCCCTCCGCTAAAGAGGTTTTTTGACAGAACCTTTTAATTTGTATTGGCAGCCATGTACAGGATGCATTTGCATGTAAATCAAACGGGGAGAAACCAACCGTTCTTCCAGTGGTGTCAAGTATTTTAAACAATCCGGTATTTCGGGGAATTCGAAGCCATTGCTTATAGCTAATTCTGGTATTGTCAATTTAATCAAACAATCGTAACATGTTTTGCAAAATTTGCCAATATCATCGATATCTTTGTAAAAGACTAGTTTTATAAAGTCCGTTGTCGCTCCTTTGGACAGTAAAGTTGTTTTGGAATGGGTTCTTATTGACTTTTTGAACCACAGTCGATCACAACAATAGCATTGGTGGATTGGACCATCAGCAACAGCTTCGAAAAATTTCTCAGCTAATTTACGAAATTCTAGTTCTTCACACCTTACATTTAGATCAGTATCTGTTCTTGGTCTTTTCGATGGTATATCTAGACAGAGTCGTAAACGTTTTCTGTCTTGTCTTCTGGATTTGGATTCCGCTTCTTGAGCACGAAAATCTGGATCTTCCCTTTTTCTTTGCATAAATAGACGGTTAGTTTCACGATGACTTTCTTCCGGATCAGACAACTGGCGAGGACGGCCAGCGCGGCCTTGAACAACAGTCCCGGGTATATTCTTCTGATATTTAACGATGTAATACTGAACAGTAGAGCGTGAAATACCAAGCCTACGAGCTATTTCACACTGATCCCGCAAAAATGAAAATTTTAGAAATGCCACGACAGAACACCACCACTTGCTCCGAGGAGGGACAAAAGTTTGAACGCGACTCTGGAAACAAATCCAAGTTCTGAAAAATGAAATCGGAACCTCGGGAACTTGACAGCCAGTCGCAGACGCTCTGACAAAATCTTACAGTTTCCCCTTTTGTTTCATCTGACGTTACTTTGAAATTTTTCAAGTATCCATTATTCCAATCATGTGTCGGATCTTGGTGTGTTTCAAATTTCCGTGAGATCTGTAAGATTTTATTTACTATCAATTATCATCCACGACTTTTTTCGTCTGCCAAAAACTATTACCCTCTTTAGCGGAGGGTAAAAAATCCTGACCATCTAACAGGGCTGCCACTCAATTTCTGAAAAAATAATTTTCCAGATCTTTTCGTGATAAAAATCCAGACTACTCTAAGTTTACGACATCAACTTTGTATACCTTCTTTACTATTTCCAGCTTCCCTAAGTACGGTTTAACATTTATTGCTTACAAACACAGACATCTGATAATTTTTCAGGTCACATTATGTGATTTTCCAGGATTTGGGCTAAAATGACTCGCCATATCCGTGCATTAGTAAATAAACACTAAAGTCCGTATATTTTACAGATATTCCGTAAAAGTTGGCAGTTATGAAATGGTCTTTATGTGGTTTTATCGCAAGGGTTTACTGTTATATTAGGCCTAAAAGTGGGGAGGAGTTTCTCATCTAAGAAATGCAATTTGAAAATAAAAATTACCTCTTCTGCACGTTCATTGTAATTGGTCCTCACAGATTCAATGAGCTTGTTCAGCTGTGTTTTGTCCTCCCTGCAATAAAGGCAAAAACATGATTATTATTCAACATAGACATAACAATTCATTTAAATCAGAAATGACACTGTAAGTAGTACTGTGTGCGTCAACTTGGAATGAATCACAAAAACCAGTATGAAATAAGAAATGGAGAGTTGCAAGTCTGGTAATGTTAGAATCATTCAAGAAAATTCATTTCCTTTTATCCTAGTTAAGATAGCATACTTGCCAAGGTGTAAAATAGCATTTTTCGATGATTTTTACCAAATAGTGTTCGAGCCCAACAAAGTACACAAACACCATCTATAACACTTCCCAAATAAATTCACGAGAGACTTAAGTTTTACCAATTCACATAACACACACACTTAACATGTATTTCTTAAAAAATAAAATTTACCATATTTACCTGTGCATAAGTCGAGAAATTTTAGACAAAAAAAAAAATGGCTTTGAAGTGTGTGTGTGTGGGGGGGGGGGGTCGACTTATACACGGGGCCGTAATTTTAAATTTTTTTTATCCAAAGTCAAAAATGCCCTTTTGAAAGAAAGTTATTCTCATCCTGCATTCCATAAAACAATGACGTCACCAATTTCCATACCAGGAGAGAAAAGAGGAATGAATTGTTCTTTTCCTTAACAGCGCTGGAGTCTAAATATTTAGTACTTTCTTTTTATTTTGCTTTTCAGATAATTTTGAATACAGTAGAGAGCCAGAAATCTGCACAGCTTGGGACCAAGGCTTGTGCAGATTTCAGGATTTTGCAGATTTCGGGCCATAAAAGATAAATCATTATACCCGATTCAAAAAAAAAGAATACAACTACAATGAAATAAAAAAACATAATCAGAAGCATTTCACTTATATTTTCACATTACATACATAAGCATTGTACAAAAAGAAAAATAAAAAAAAGTTGCATAAGGACTCCAGCTAAACACATAGTTTCAAAATTTATTTTTTTAATTTTGAAAACATATGTTCTATGGTGGTTTGTTTCAAAACCTTATTTATTTCTACTCTTAATTTTTTTTGCAAATTATAAATAGTCATTAGCTCTTGTTCTGTTACAGAAGTTTGCTGTTCTAAAAAGTTAAGATAATCCTCTCTTAACTTTAAACCTTCCTCAAATGGAATTTTTTTTGACAGTGTGAATTGTCATCATCGTCTTCGGAATCAGACTTATCTGCAACCAAAATACTGTCAACAATTTCACTGTCGGTCATTTGATATTGTTCTTTGTGCTCATCTGAATTTGTTATCCATTGCACAATATCATTTTCTTCAAACACATTATTTCGAGTAATGTTTCTGGAAAATGCCCACAACTCTTCAGCTTTAGCTTTTACTGAATCTACACAAAATCCAGCAAATTCCGTGTTATCTTTCTCACTATCAATAAAAAGTGAGTTTGGCCATAAATTATGCCATGCATTGATAAGTGTTGACTGTGTTACAGAATTCCAGGGGTCTGCCAGCAGATACAGACAATCTCTTAGGCTGAAATTCTTTTTGTATTCACACAAATTAAAGGATGAATCAACTGTTAGTATTTTATTCAAAAATTCAGTCTTATAATAAGACTTTACACTCCGTATTATTCCTTGATCCATAGGCTGGATCAAAGAAGTAGTGTTTGGAGGCAAAAAGCAGGCCACGATATTGTCAGTTAGTAAACCTTCAGGACCTGGATGTGCTGCACAATTATCTAACAACAATAATATTTTGCAGTTACGAGGCAGTCCTTTGTTACAATGGTTTCTCGCTTCTTTTGCAAAATCATTCATGAACCACTCTACAGTAATGTCTCTTGTGACCCACGCTCGCCGATTACTTTTGTAGATGACAGGCAAATTTTTTATGCCTTTCAAAGCCCGTGGGTTGGCACTTTTACCAACAACAACAGGTTTGCATTTGTAAGTTCCTGCTGCATTGCTACAAAGCATTATAGTTACCCGCTCCTTTGAATCTTTAAATGCTGATGGTGCTGCTTCATTGCTTGCTACAAATGTTTGCCTTGGAAGACATCTCCAAAATAATCCACTCTCATCCATAATGAAAATTTGCTCTGAATTCAAATTTTCATCAGACACTTTTATCGAAAAATCTTCGATAAATTCTTCAGCTGCATCTCTGTCAGCGGAAAGTTTCTCCCCACAAGCTTTTATATAACGGATTCCATGCCGCTTTTTAAATCTTTTTAGCCACCCAGAACTGAAATTGCATGGTTCCTCCACCTTCAAATTAGCATGAAATTCTTTTAGCCTTTGCTCTAAGAAGAGGCCCTGAGATTGGCACACCATCGCTTCGCTGTTGTTCTAACCACTCGTAAATTATAAGATCCAAGCTCTTTGCTTTAGCTCCAGGAAGCAATTTTCGGCTTTGAATACCGACATTACTGTCGCTTTTCTTGTAGAATTCCAAGAACTTTTCTCTATTTTTACGGATATCATACACTGTTCTTACGGAAATTCCGTAAGTGTCTGCGATAAATCGCGGAGTCACACCATCATGCAATTTTTTGACGATTTCCACTTTTTCAAGAATTGTCAATGCAACGTGCTTTTTTTTCAGAGCAATTTGAGTTCTGCATTTTAAAAAACAAATACAAGTACTAATAAAATAAAATACAAGCTTAGCATAGAAAATAACTCCGTAAACAACTTCACAACATGTGCTCAGCATTCATCTAACTTACTGACTTCAATTTCAGTTCAGTGCAATATTTTCCCCCACGCTTCAATGGCTGGATTCTTGTATAATGAAATCAATCGCAACAAACAAAACTCTTGCACACATCTAGCAACTGGTTCTAAATTCATGAGCGATTTTCATTGCAAAGCGTAACACACGAAACCCTCCTCACGGTTGATTCACGGTGCGATGACATCACATTTCATATGAGTGTTGGCTTTGCACTAACTGCGAATTTCACTGTTTACATCAGAGAAGCTGCACGGATTTCGGACATTGGCGGATTTTAGGTCCGCGGATTTCTGGCACTCTACTGTAAATGTATTTATAAAAAATTAAAGTTGCTTTATTATTGAATATTTAGTACTTTATTTTTTTTTTCCCCAGATGATTTTAAATATTTTTTTTAATTAATTTCTTGATCGAGAAAATGGGGGGATCGACTTATAAACAGGGTCGACCTATACATGGGTAAATACAGTAGTTATTTATTAAATAAAAACATTCATACTAGACAAAAAATATATATAATTTTTAACACATTTGGAAAGAAAGCAATTCTATAATTCATAAAAAAATACTGTAAAATTACACCTGTAAAGAATTTTTTAATGCCAAGTTTATTCTTTGTTTGCTTTTGTAAACATTTTTCTAATCCTTTGTCCCAATTTCATTTTATTTCTATTTTGCATCATTCTCGTTCATATTTGATCTAGTCCTCTTCAATTAAATTTTTCTTTATGCAGTCGACTCACAATTTAACGACCCTCACAGGACCTCGGCAACTAGGACGTTAAATCAAATAGTCGTTCAATTGAATGTTTATAAAAAGTATTGGAAAACAGCCAGGACTTCATGAGAAGGTCGTTACATGGAGAAGGGTTACTAAATCAAGGGTCGCAAAAGCGTGAGTTGATTGTATTCAGATACGAGATTGGCAAAAAAGCAAAAGACTAATCATACACAAGCAAGTAGCCTAATACCTCTAATATACTCTTTAATGAATTTCTGCCCATTGAGTGTAATGTATTTAAAATCTCTTGAGCGGCCCTGTAGATAAACTATCCAGTCGAATGGGACCGAAATGGCAGGTGCACAACTCGATGTGACAACAATCCTAAATATAAAGTTTCCACAACATCTAATAGTTTTTGAGATAGGCGAATTTGATGAATTTCAGCCCATAGAACATAATGTATTTAGAACCTTTCGGGCGGTCCTGTAGATAAATTATCCAGTCGATTGGGAAGTTTTAAAAAATGTATTTGAACTTGAGTGGATGAATAAAAAAGTATTTTATTTACGATTGAAAATTTGTACAAGATTTACAGAGGGAGAGTGTGAACTAATAATAGGAATTGAAAAAGGGTCATTTTACACTAAATAAATTTTATCACTAAAGTTTAAATAAATAAATAAATAAATAAATAAATAAATAAAAACAGCACTACTCACGAGTTGACTGAGCTGAGGGCGACGCAAGTGCACGTTTTCCTCCTGACGACTGTGCCCAGACGAGACTTGTTCTTTACGATGCAGTAGGGTACGCCCATCCTCCTGCACAGGGCAGGCAGGAACAGAACAAGCTAAAAAAACGAGAAACAGAACAGATTATCATCCAATATAACCAGATTTCTGCATTTATGCAAAAGTTTTCATCCCTGTCTTTAAAACATTAGTACAGGGATGAGAATACACAAAGTAGAAAAATGCATAAGCTTGAATTTAGTCATTAAAAAGTATTAATGTGCATTATGCTATTTTTACTTTCTAAACATGTACTCTGTAAGGAAAGTATTGTCATCATGAAAAAATTCGACTTCGAGATTTATGTGTATGGACACGTTTGGAGGTCTTCTGAATTCATAGATGCTATTTTTATCAGATGTATGTATGTATGTGTGTGTGTGTCTGTATGTGAGTGAACACGGTAGCTCCTAAACAGTACATTCAATGGAGCTCAAATTGAATATATAGGTTATAAACCACTGTCACAAGACCGGTAATGATTTTGAAGTGTATAGGACTTATAGTTTTCCTACAGGGCTACGACCCAGATTTCTTTTACAGGATGGCCCATGGGGAGAAATTCTTGAAAGTGTGCTAGCATTTAAACAGTACATTCGATTCAGCTTAAATTGTGTATATATGTTTGAATGATTCGATTAAAATTTATTTAAATGATTGGTAGTGATCTTAATCGTAAGTGTTCGGAAAGTCATGTGGAGTCAGTCCAGATTTTTTCTATTAAATTTCAACCACAGAACCAATCAATACTTTTATCCTGACCAAAATAATACCCAAGTATTCTAGTACAAATATTTAATACACAGTAATCCATTTTAGATAGAGAATGTTCAATAGAAAACAGGCATGAAAACACGAAACAGCTTAAAAGACTGAACTTTGCTGCAGATTATACAGAACAAATAAATTATTATGCATTTAGCACATTACCTGCTATTCTTTTATATGTATTCATTATTAAATTAACTAATATCCATTATATCACTGTATTCAATATAACTAAATTCATTAAACTAATTTAAATACTAAATCTGAAGCATGGATGATTTTGAATAAGACTGAATACTTTCATGCCTGAGAAAATTGGGCTATCAATTTCAAACCACAGACGATAGTGGCAAAAAAGCAAAAAGACTAAAATCATACGAGAGCAAAAAATTTCTAGATGTGATATTTTTATTTAAAATAGGTGAAAGACGTTAAGTAAAACATAAGAACATGCTACAAGATAAAAATACTGCACGTTTAATAACTATCAGGGACGGAGATTGGCAAAAGTTCAAAAAAGCTGAAATCATACGACAGCATGCTAAAATCCGCTAAAAAGCTAAAGAATCTCATCTTTGAACTATTATCAGAAATGCAGAAAAAAGCAAAAATTTCAGAGAAAAAAGACAAAAAAAAAAAATGCCCTCTTAATTCACAAAAAGCTGAATCCCTGTTAAAAGAGGATATATTAAGCGAGTTCATAAAATCAAAGATCAAGACAAATGCTGAATTTCTTACTTTTTTCCCTGTGAAAATAAAATAAAGACTGATCAGAAATACAGTAAAAATTACACTTATATATCCATATTTATATGAAGGTTTTCTTTATCCCATAAAAACCAGAAAACTTATTTTTATAAATTTTGTGGGTGCCAAATGCTTATTCTTGAAAAAATGCACATTCAAGTGGTTAAAATATTTTTTAATGAAAAATGTCCTTGATAAATTAGGAAATGATTATTCCTTTTTACAAATGCTCTAAATATTTTTCCAGATAAAATTTTAGAATTTTTCTAGTCGTACAGTTCCTTGACAGATGTGGAAACAAGCCAGGAAGAAATGCTCTAGTTTTATTTGCTGCAAACTGCCAGTAAATAAAATAGAAACAATTTGCATCTTTTAAAGTTAAAAAATTTTTCGAAGAGACTCCACATGAAAAAATGAAAAACAGATGTGGCAATTTCTTTTATTTTTAAAATTGAGGTGGAAAAATGGCACACAGATCAACAAATATAAAAATACTTTTCCCTGTAGTAACACCAACAAAAATTATAATTTGATTAAAAAAATATTCAAAGTGCATTTACTTTAAAAAAAAAAAATCCTCTTTTTAAATAACAGAATTTGTGCAACGATTTCTCAGCACTGCATTCTCAAACTTTCAGATGCATTTAAAAATTTCAGAAATTTATAAAATTCAATCAAAACAGGCATCCATGTATTTTGTAACTGCATTAGAGATATGAATAAAGAAATACATCTCTTGGAGATGGCCTCTAAAAAGGGCCAAAACTTTTGGGAACAAAAAATTTTCCCCATAGACATAATGTAAATTTTAGTCCTAATAAAAGGCTGCATGTTCTTTGACTACCCTTTATTAAGGTTTTTTTTTTTTTTTTTTTTGGTCATTTTCTGTGCTTTATATCCTAAACAGATGTAGTATTGAGTTCCCAGAAGATTGGGAGAAAAGAATTACAAATGAGATAAATAAAGTCAAACAAAAATTTGTCCTTTTAAATTAAAAAAAAAAATTTCAACTTATTTATTCAAAAAAGGTTTTAAATTTTTATTTCAGGAGTTCAATCTGATTTAGATAATGACAATCAACCTGCAGCTATGAATATATCCAGTCAGGAAACGCCAATAGAAATAAATAACCCAATATCTCATTCTAAAGCATTAATAAATGATGCAAATTTAGTCATTTATTCCATAAAGTAAAAGAATCATAATAGGGCTATCAGACTGAGAAAAATCCAACCAATTTTCCTTGCAAATCAAGTTTCCGGCCAATTTTCTCCGCAGTTACCATGACGACCGCGAACTCCAACTTTTTCCTTTCCGAAGGAAAAGAATCAGAGTCTGACGAAATTTCGGCCAATCAGAGTACTTCTTCCTGCAACGTCATAAGCAATTTTGAGCAATGGCGACTATGTTCGAAGCTTGGCAGCTTGGCTCGATGTCAGAATCGCGTGTCAATAAAATTATGGCCGAGTTCAAGTGGACTTTGGAATTAGAGATTGCTGCCCATCCGATGTAAATATACCAACGCACGATAAGTAAAATAAGAACCCGCACGCCAAATCAGCGATGTTATGACTATTTGGCGTCGGAGAGAGTTTGTTTACTTTTGCAACGCTTAAAGATAACCATGCCTTCAAGTCCATCTGAAAAGTTGGTCCAGCGCGAAGTTGCTTGGATTTTCCCTTTAGTGTGATAAGGCCATTAGAAACCAAAATTGTCCACAATCTTCCCAGCAGAAGTTGAAAAGAGGGCCACTATTTACATTTTGCATGGATTTCTCTGTACAGATCTGAGAATTTTTACAAAAAACTGATGCTGGGGTTAACTTTAATTGAACTACAGCCTAGCAGATGTAAATTTCTCTTCTGCTTGACGAAGCTATTTACTCAGTACAAGATGTTTCTGTAAAATTATGCCTATTTCTAGTGTCTAAAACATAGGTTCCCAACCTTTTTTGAACTGGTGCCCTCTTTTCTAGTGAATATTTCAATACCGCCCCCTCCCCTCCCACTCCAGAGAAACAAGAGCGTACATAATGCATGGTGAAAACAAATCAATTTTAAAAAATTACTGATAGATAGAATATTGTTGGAATTGAAACGCTATTGAATTGCTTCTTCATTTAAAAAAAGAGGAATAAAAGTTTTAGTTTACTTGTTATAAGCACAGGCAGGGTTTTTGATGATACAAAGTAATAGATAATAAACTATTGCTTTCTAAATAAATAAATTGACGTTTCAGAGAACAATCAAAATGCATACGTAATTATATTAAAAAGTAAGTTTAATAAAATATTATCAGCGTAATTTTAAAGTCTTTTTTTAGACTATGTTTTGTTAATCTTCCCACACCCCTCGATGCCATATCAATGCCCCCTAATTTTCTCTGGGTCTTTTACTGCCCCCTGAAAGCCTCAAACGCCCACAAGGGGGCGTTATCGCCCACGTTGGGAACCTATGGTCCAAAACATGAGTAGCCTCAAGGACATAAGTCTCCAATTTAGTAACCATTTTCTTAATTTTTGTTGCCAAAACAGTAGCATTTTTGCATAATTTTGTAGTTAAGAAATAAACATACGTCGTTTAGCTTCATTTAAGAAGGAATGAATAACATGATAAATTAAAAGACTTCATGCATTATACAACTCCAATCCTAACTCATGCATAAGTCTGCAATTTAGTAACCATTTTCTTAATTTTTGTTGCCAAAACTAAATTATGCATTTTTGCATAATTTAGTTTAATTAAAACTAATTTTAGTTTAATTTAATTAAATTAAAACAAAATTATGCATTTTTACATAGTTTTGTAGTTAAGAAATAAACATACATCATTTAGCTTCATTTAAGAAGGAATGAATAAAATGATAAATTAAGACTCCATGCATTATATAAACAGAGCATATAGTACATTTATTCTTTTTAGCATGATTAAAAAAATAGATTAGAATGTTGGATGATCGACCCATAGCAACTTTGAAAAGAAGTTGACAAAAACCAAAATCTGATGTTCAAATGAGTTGCTTGGAGAAAGTTAAAAGTAGCTAAAAATTTGAAAATAGTAAGAAAATGACATTTTTTTTTAATCAAAAAAGGTCGCCAAAGTCACCTAATCTTTAAAATAAACTGCAAAAGTCACCTTTTAGTTGCCTATGGACACCCTGCTTAGTACAAAAATGTTCTGCACTTTTGTCACTGAAAGTAGGAAAATTTTCCTTGGGAATTACTTACTTTCCATTTTATTGTTACAAAACTAGGTTTCACTTACAAGGAACTTGCCTTTGAAACCTATATTTTATTTTTGAAACTTTTCTATTTTTCAGAGGTAAATACAAAAGGTAACTATTCAAAGGGACGAGAACAACAAAACTGTCCCTTATAAAGAGGTATCCTTTATCTGGAGGTGCCCTTTAGAGGAGGTTTTACTGTTTTTGATTTGAACAGAAAAAACATTTCTGTAGAAGTTTCTCCAAAACATCAGTAATAGTGGTGGTTACCTCTATGGGATCTACGTCGTTTGCAATGACCACGAGCAGCGCCTTCTTCTGCTCCACGAGACTGGTGACCGTGTTGACCCCTTGCCTGACTACGGGAGCCCTCTTGGTGGGCGTGTCTTCTTTGCCCTGGGCACGAAGCTCTGCCCGCTTCCTCAGCCTCTCCTTCTTGGCCTGAGGGGTCTCTGGCCTGTACTTGTCCAGAAGCTTGAACAGCTGGGTGGCTGAAATGCACAAACGACACATAAGTGTAAAGCATCTAATCAGGGAATTTTTAAGGTGAAATGCACAAAATGTTTCATCATAACTGAAATTATAAACAAAATTACCACCATTAAATAGAACATATGTGTAGAAGCTTTTTTTGTAAATACAGAGGTTGATCCAGAAATTTCTCATAGTTCAAATTTCCCCCCTCAAATTGTCCCCAGGTTTTTAGCGGTAAAAAGCCAACCCTGATTAATTGATTTTAGAAATTATTTGAATGGCATATCATTAAGTGGATCACTAGTTACCAGTTTGTCGGTCGAGTGCCTGTGCTGGTTAAAAATAGTTTTTACCGGCAAAAAGCCAACCCTGTGTGTAAATAATAATTAGAATAGTAAAACTCGTGAATAATTAATGTGATTAATAATTAATAACTCGAGAACAATTAATCGATTATTGATTTTATTAAAATATTAATTGATTTTAGAAATTATTCGAATGGCACATGATTAAGTGGATCACTAGTTACCAGTTTGTCGGTCGAGTGCCTGCGTGAACTGGTTGATGGGAGGAGGCACTTTTAGCCTCTGGTAGAGCACTGCCCTCTGCCTCTGGAGACGGATGTACTTGGGCCACTTCACGAAACGGCTCAGGTCCCTCTTCGGCTGGATGTCTTGACCTGAAGGAAGAACACATTTATTTAATATTAAGCAAGGGGAGAAAAAGGACTCACTGGGCATGTTGAGAATTTCCCTTTTTTTTTTTTTTTTCCCTCTCTCCTAACCCTGCTTCAGACAAAAGCTTGGTCATTTAAAACTTGTTTGAATTTAATTTAAGAAAAGTTCTTGGTTTTGGTTCAAATTTTTTAGTTTTGTTTCATTTAAATGAAGCACATCTCCGACCATAGTCAGATAAAAGATAAAACTATCTGTGCACATAATCCAAACTATCTGCAAACTCATAATAGTTCGTGATAGCTAAATGCATAGTGTGTATATGAACACGTGTATATGCATATGCACACACATCTGTGCAATGCGTTTGGGCTATAGTGACTTAAAGATATTTCTTTTAGGTAACTGTGCATAAAATAAAATAAAAACTTGGAATTATCGGAAAACTATCTGCAAGACCTTTGAATGTATCCGCGCCTGGCATGCGTCTACATTATCTGACTAGGTCTCTGACTTTTGTTTAGAATTTTTCTATTGGTTTTCACCCTTCCAAGCAATACAATTATTCTCTTACGGAATATGGCACACCTGCCAACATCTAGTAAAGAAAATCCAGAAGATTTATGTGGCATCACAATCTTAATTACTTATCTGTGCCACAAAACACACTTTGAAATTTTTTTCACACATTAAAATTTCACCATCTATTCTATGCAACATTTTTTAAATATAGTTGACATGACACAGTTATGTTTTTTTTAAAGAACAGTGCTTTTAATAACAATTTGTTTGAAATTTAAATTTTACATAAGGTCATGGTGTTAAAAATTGAATTTTTAAAAGCTCAGAAATAAAAAATTCCTTTAATGCAAAATAAATAAAACTCGAATGGTTCTTTAGGGCCAGAAAAGTTTTTTCTTAAATGTTCAAAAATTTACAAAACATCTGGTTTTTACACAACAAAAAATATTAGTAAAATGTTAGGGCTTTGAACTCACAAATGTTACAATTAAAGGATTTGCCATTTAATTTTGAAATTTCCAATAATCTTTCACAAGTAATCAACGAAAGCACAAATCTCTTTATTATTGGACCAAAATACCATGGTATACTGGTCCATAGTAAATGAATATATATACATTGATAGTGCTAAAATTTCAGAACTGTTGGGGAAATGAATATGTCGATATTAAAGCTTCAAAATCTCAGAAAACCAGGAGATTTTTAATATAAAATCAGGAGACCAGGAGAACCCATAAAAAATCCAGTAGAGTTAACAGGTACGATATGGGTATTTCCTGGCAGGCACGAAATTTAATATTTTATTCTGTTTGAAATCCTAAGGGTTGACCTACATATTTTTGAGAGCTAGACTGTTATCCTACATTTTTAGAAAGTGATTCCATCAACCTTTTAAGTTATTAGGCAAGTTGGAGTGTATAGGCTGATTAATTTTATTTTTTACCAACTATGCGAAAAATTCCAGAGCTGGGAATTGAACCCAGGACTGCCGCATAACGTGCGGGTGCTCTACTACTGAGCTACTCTGGGACGATTCCCAGATGCGATGTTATGCGAGAAATTTCATCTGGGAATCGTCCCAGAGTAGCTCAGTGGTAGAGCACCCGCACGTTATGCGGCAGTCCTGGGTTCGATTCTCAGCTCTGGAATTTTTCACATAGTTGGTAAAAATTAAATTAATCAGCCTATACACTCCAACTTGCCTAATGTCTGTTATCCGTTGGTTAAAGTATTTTTGTGAGCCAATTTTTAGATTGAGATGACGAGATGATTGAGATAACAACCAGATTGAGATATATTATTGATAGATAAGATAGATGATTCTGATAGATTATTGATTGAGATCACAACCTCGAGGCGACAAATATGATTATTCAAATGAAAAATCAGTTGAACAAGCCATAAATACAATTATTTTGTTTTAAACTAATATTTATGCACTTTAATATGCTTAGTTTGTGTATTTATTAATAATTTGGGTGCATTTTCCCATAGTGTCTTTGGGAGCATTTTAGTTCACAAGACAGGATGGGAAATAGTGCCAAATTGGCAATTTTAGAAAACACACCAAGGGACGTAAACTAGGAATTAACCCCTGATTTCTAAAAAAAATGGTTTTTTAATCATACATTTACTGAAGATAGTTTTAATGACAAAACTACATTCAGCAAAGACAAAAAAACAAAATAATAAATAAATAAATACGAAGAGCACCCAAGCCATACCTCTTTGGCTCCTGCCTTTGACAGCAGCTAGGACCTTAGCAGCTCTTCACAGCATTCAGAAACTACAAATGGTATGCACACGTAAACACTGCTTACAAAGCCTACACAATCCATGATTTCTGGATGCATCCCCTTTCCATCTGACAAGCCATTATGGTAACCCCACCATTTGATGATCGGAAGTTAAGATATGGTAAACCTAAACCCGGCGGTTTGTTTCATGAAAATGGCGATCTTTTTATGTGAGCCCCCCTCACATAAAAAGAAAGTAATTAAATTTTATTAAACCGAATCTATATGCACATGTAAGCTTGTAATCCGTTTACAATTAATTTTTTCATAAAAATATTTTAAAGCCATTAAAATAAATCATAGCAAAATTAACGGCAACAATCCATTATCTCGGAAACCAGCGCCATCCGATCCGCCATATTGTTTACAAGTGGCATCGGCAAAGTTTTATTTAAGGGCTTTAGCAACATTAAATTTTGATTAATATTAATATTTTTGAAATTTAAAAACGGCGTTCAGGTCCATACTAACTGTTTACATACAGTTTTGTATGAATAAGCTTTCTTTTGATAGTACGTTTCAGATTAATATTTGCGTTCTCAATTGTTTATTTGTTAAGGGTAGAAGCAACAAATAATTACGTTATTAATATTTTATACAGTGAAATAATTTTAGATATTTTGATTTTATTATTTCCATATTGCAATAATTTTGAGATTTTAATCAAGGTATGTGATAAGCATTGTTTGTTTTTATTTGTTCATGGTAGGAGCAACAAATAATTCCGTTATTAATATAATATTTGATATTTTGATTTTATTATTTCAATATTGAAACAATTTAGCGATTTTAATTAAGGTATGAGATAAGCATTGTTCGTTACGATTTGAATTAGTTCTTTATTTTGCTTACGTAGTCTTGTCAGAATGCTAAAATATATTTTAATTTTTTTTGTCTTTTTTATTTGTTATTTTTGTGAGGTATTGCCTTTAGAATATTATTTGTTTGCATTGTTTAATTTAATCTACTAAAAAGAGAAAGGGGGGGGTTGAGGGGGGGCACAGCCCCCCCTCACACAAGAAGAAAAGTTATTAAATTTTCTTAAACCTAATCTATATGTACATGTAAGCTTGTTATCTGTTTAATTTTTTTTTCATAAAAATATTTAAAAGCCATTAAAATAAATCATAGCAAAATTAACGGCGCGATGAATTATCTCGGAACCAGCGCCATCCGATCCGCCATATTATTTACAATTGGCATCGGCAAGGCAAACTTGGGTTGGCGACAAGATTTTGTCGCCAATTCAAAAAATCGCCAAAAAGGGACCATACTAAAGCTGTTCCTCAACAGCTAACAGCACAATGCTGTTGTTAGAGTGAGGTCAAAGCATTTGTAAACAAATCTTTTGTCCATAGTTTAAAAAAAAAAAGGGGGGGGACTTCATTTCATTCCTCTGTCAGTAATTCATCATTAGAAAATTTATTTGTGTTGAAAACTAAAGCTAACACACTTTGTTATGAAAATAATTTTTCTGATGAACTATTAGTAGAAGAAAAAAAAAAAAAAAATCTTAATCTGTTTATTTTTCAACTTACTTTGGTTAAAAATAGAGTCAAATTTCCATCTATTTAATTGTTTTTATTTTTGTGAAAATACTCCATCTTTCTCAGTTTTGTATAAAAAATTCAGGTAAACTCTTTTCTATTACTATTTAGTTTTGTTTTAATTTCCATGCATTACTAATATAAAAAAATAATGAGAAATGGTCGTAAACTGGGGTCTTCTGTTTTTACTTCTGATTTTTTGTGAAATCTTCTGTTTTTTCAATCCAAGTCTTCCTGTTTTGGCATAAGGAGGTTGTCAGGTATGATTTATGCTATTTTTACAAGAAGCATGTATGTATGCGAGTGAACACGATAGCTCCTAAAAGGGGCATTCGATGGAGCTCAAATTCGGTATATAAGTTAAAACCACTGTTGCAAGACCGGTATTGATTTTGGTGTATATAGGACTTAGTTTTTTTACAGAGCTACGACAAAGATTTCTTTTACATTGTGGCCTATGGAAGAAAATTCTTGTTTTTTTTAAAGGGAGAAAATTTTTGAAGCTGCGCTAGCACTTAAACGGTACATTCTATTGAGTTCAAATTGAAAAAAACTAAGAATTTTTACTGAATTATTCATCGATTAAAATTTATTTAAATGCTTGGTCATGATCTTAATCGTACATATTCGGAGAAGTCAAATGGAGTCAGTCCAGATTTTTCTAGAATAAAGAGGATGAAATATTTGACTCTCTTGACCAGAGGACATTAGAACGTTGCAGATTTATTGGATCATACCATTTGCACCTGAATGCACGCTGCATCATAGGTCTTTTGCCTCAGGCAGTCTAGCTACTCACCAATACCAAAGTTGCGGGGTCGTTTCTCAAACAAGGGGTTGACTATCTTCTTCGCTTCCACTTTCTTGGCCACCAGGGGTGCAGCGGCCACCTTCTTCTTGCCCTTTTTGGTCTTGAGCTAAAAGAAAGATAAAGTTTCTCTTAGGATAATGTAATTGAGGGGCTAGACCTTCAGTGTAGTCCAGCCACAATTTTTGGCAAAAATTGTCACGAAGCTTAGTGATAAATTGAGAAGTGTAGTAACCATGGAGTCTGCTTCATTTGTGATCATCAATTTCATGTCTAGAGAGCACATGGGTAAAAAGAATTCCGACCATTTATGCATTTTATTTTCGGAAATCCGTCAATACAGGATTTCTACAGATTTCACAGCTTTTGCTTCCCTGACATCTATCATACTCTTCCCTGACTTTTTATCTAGCATGCTTTCATGAATCTCACGTTTCTATTTTTTAACATTACATCCTTTATTTAATAACTTTTTATATAGTTTGCCCCTTTTTTACAAATAATAATAATAATAAAATCAATATACACAAAAAATATTATATGACATCACTGGATTCTAACAAAAACCATGTTGGATAATCATTTAGGATAAAATTAAGCATATTTCAACTGAACAAGATATGTTAATAAAGGACACATTTTAAAATTATTTATAAGGTTAAATAAGAAAATGAAAATAAATATTTCTACAATTAGGTTCAAACAGGAAGTATTTGCTTGATTTTGCCACAAAATTCAAATATTCTTTCATTTCCCTGACCTTTCTTCAATTTCTTGAAATCTCCCTGACTTTTTCCCTAAATCCCTGACTTTCCAGGTCTGTAGAAACCCTGCAATAGAACTCCTTAATTATCAGTTAAATATTAATTTTTGCCTTAACTAATGTCTTATAATTAAGCAAGCAGTTAAAATTATTTCAATCAAATTTTTAATGCATATGCATATTTTAATAAAAATAACAGCTTGGATATTCACCATTAATGGCGATTTCTAATTCTTTCGCGATCGGAATCTATGAGGAGGTATATACCTCCTCATAGGTTCCGATATTATATTGCCCTTCCCCTTCAATAATTTTGCAACAAATATTGGAAGGAAAACCTTTTTTTTTTTTTCTTCTCCATAAAGTTTTATGAATAATCCTTGGCAGTTAGATGCATTCAGCTATTCAGCACCATGAAATATTTCATATCGCCGTAGCTGCCATATCCAAGCTATACTCAATTTCCTTTTAGTAATCTTTTTTGTGCAGAAATGTTAAGTATTTTTATGTCTAAATACACTTCAGAAAAATATTTTAGACATTTCATGAAATAACACAGGAAGGCTTCATATTCCTTCAAGACAAATTAATAATTCTAACATTACGGCTAACATGATAAAACATCTCCATTAAAACAAATTCAATTGAGATTTAATTAAAAAGATAGAATTACCTTTTTCTGTACCATTTTTAACAGATTTTAAATTAGATTTATAATTAAGAATTCTAGAAAAATACACGTGTCGAGAGAGGAGAGAGAGCAAAGCGATAGAATAAGAGTTGAGTTGAGAAGAATGCAGCTTCTCGTCTCGCACTGATTACTCTTGGTCTTGACGTCACTGGCGGTATTCGGAATTTGGTCCTCCATGGTAATGATAGTTGCGGTTTCAGCTTGTTTGTATCTTGACGGTTGTTTAACACTTGTTAACAAATAATATCTTTATACAAATTAATTTTCTTTTCATTGCGAGTTTCTGTTTAAAATATTTTTAATGATTAAACGTTAAAAATGATTAAGGAGATCGTACTTTAAAAGGTGGGGATAGTTTTTGATATACAGTAGAACTTCTCAAATCCGGAATCGCAGGACTTTACCGATTCCGGATTACAGAAATTTCCGGATTATAGAAACTCTGTAATATCAACTATAAAAAGTGCTGCAAAAGCACCCTCATCTATACAAATCAGTAGCATGTATAGGTTTCCATTTGGAGGGGCGAGGCAATCCGGTATTTTAATGATAGTTGGGGTAATATAAATGTTTTAAAATACTTTCTTTACATTTTCGGAGGGGGGCCGGCCCGCCTCTGCCCCCTTCTTAAATACGCTCCTGATGGGTATCGCTCCTATTATTGTTTGTATATTGTTTCATACCGAACAAATACCCTTTTATAATTTATTATTACAATAAAACATTCAATTAATTGGCATGTTCAAGAAACTGATCGTTCTTAAAATAAATCTAAATGCAACAAATATCACAAAAAAAAAAATAAAACATCATCACACGGAATTCAAAGCCTAAAACAATCAGCTATGTCAGATCATATGGTCATATTTCGTAATCAACTTGCTTCCGGCCCAAGTGTTTGTTTAACTCTCTTCCCCTCTTCTCCTTTACATTTTTGTACATCTCCTTACATATTTGTATCATTTCAAATGCAAGAAACTTAAAATTAACCTTTTCAGGTACTATTTATACATCAACGACGTATTAATGAAATTTGTCAGTGGGTCGGTGGTCGGTTAGCTGGAAGATTCACATACACATCAATTTCCTTTTTCGCCCTCCCACCCCCCTCCTTTAATCCTTTCTTGTTATACAGTCTTCGCAATAACATTAAATTAATTTTAGAACGCTAATATTCTTTTTATCATAAAGTTTTAAAGCAAAATGCCGATAGCATCTTCCAAATCTTCCATTTAAATATTAAAAAGACAATAACTCATCCGAATGGTTTATAGGAAGAAATAGTACAGTAGAGTCTCGAATGTTCAAATTTCCCATAAATCCGAGTTGCGAAAAAAATCAGTTTAGTTCTCACATAATGACCAACACATAAAAAACGCACACAAAAAAAAAAAATATTTCACACCAAAAAAATTCAAATATCTCTCGCATCCGGAAGCCACTTTCAGAAATCTCACTCCCGAAAGGAATAGGCAAAAGTGCCAACAAACAGCATGCGCAAGATCTGTGCGCGTGTTTGAGTGGCAGAAGTTTTCCATCTCATTGGTTGAAGGAGCGACATTTTGCCACTCAGAGCTCTGCGATGTTTACGTGTGACGTCAGCTGCCCATTCCTCATAGCCCCTCATAGTGGGCTATGCCCATTCGTAATACATGACCAACTGACATGGGGAAACATGCCTAAGGGTTGAGAGCAGCCATGCTCCCCCAGATCTCAGCAAAAATCTATATTAACCTAATAATTTATGATTTAGTATTACTTAGATGTGGTTGAACACTAATCTATAGTGTCTTGCCCTACCCACAAACAATCATATGAGCGAACCTGCTCGCTCACAGACATTCCGATACAGTACTTCTATACGATGATACGGAGGCGAAATGGGGGTTGTCGTCATGCAACTTTGCAGTAGCACAACTAGAGAGGCCAAGGAGGGGCGTCTGTCCCTGGGCGTAGCACCAAAGGAGCGCTAAAATGTATATAAAACCATTGTTGGATTTTCATAAATAGGAGAGGACGCAAAATCTCCAGTTGTCCCTGGCAGCTGCAAACCCTGCATAAGGCTCTACGGAATACACCTAAACAGACAGAGATCTGCAACTCGCTATAACAGACATACGGTTCTCCCAGTGAGAACTGTCGGAGAGGTACTCTCGCCTCGCTCTACGAATGGAACTTCGTTCGAATTAGAATATAACAGACCGCCTAAATTCCGGTATTAGGAATACTTCTTAAAGCACATATGGGCAATCCCGGCCAGCCGACCGGATGTGTCCGACACGGCTTCTTATACAGCGCGTAGAACATATCATAGCATCAAGTAAAACACATTTAAACCATTCAAATTCCATATGAATAACTGTTATACGGCCATCACCTTCGCTAATATTCTGAAGTTTGGTCCACAGCTTTTCAAAGGTTTCCCAAAGTTGTACCGAATGATTATTCAACCTCGCACAACTGCACAAAGATCTAGACTCGCTCTTAGACTTCCTTTCCCTTACGGTTTTCCCAGTGAGAACTCTAGGGGAGGTACTCTCGCTTCAATTTACGATTGAGTATTAGAAGGCAACAGACCTTAAAAATGTTCCCGTGTTTGGATTATTCCTACAGGTGTTCCAAATAAGTATTCAAAAGAATAGAGACAGAGATATGACACTCGCTTTTAGACTTTCCTTTATCTTACGGTTCTCTCAGTGAGAACTGTCGGGAAGGTAGTATCGCCTCAGTCTACAATTGGGTATTAGAATGTAACGCACCTTGAAAATGTACCCGTGTTCGGACTACTCCTGCAGATGTCCGAATAACTATTCAACGAAAAAAAGAAGTGGATCTGCAACTCGCTTTTAGACTTCCATTTCTCTTACGGTTCTCCCAGTGAGAACTGTCGGGCAGGTACTCTCACCTCCGTCTACGAATGGGACTTAGTTGGAATTAGAATATAACAAACCGACTAAGAATATTCAGGTATTCGAAATTCTTCTTAAAACACAGATGGTTCAACCCTTAGTCAGCATCTGACGCGCTACGACTTTTTATCAGTCCCGCGGTACATACCATAACACGTCTATAAAACCAATAGAAAACATTCAAAATCACATATAAATCAAAGTTATACGGCGTGCGACTTCGCTAACATCCAGAGGTTTAGTCCGCAACTTTTCAAAGGTTGATCAGACCTGTCTTAAAGTGTACCGAATAATTATTAGACGGTGCACAACTGCACAAAGATCTAGAACTCGCTCTTAAGCCTACTTTTCCCTTACGATTCTCCCAGTGAGAACTCTCAGGGAGGTATACCCGCTTCAGTCTACGATGGAATATTAGAATGTAACAGACCTTTGAAATGTACCCGTGTTCGGACTAGTGTAGGTGTTCCGAATAAGCATTCAACTGAATAAAGACAGGGATCTATCTGCAACTCGCTTTTAGACTTCCATTTCCCTTCCTTTCCCCTACCAGTGAGAACTGTCGGGGAGGTACACGCGCTTCAGTCTACGATCGAGGATTAGAGTGCAACAGACCTTAAAAAAATTCCGATATTCGAACTATACCAGCAGGTGCTCCGATTCCGAATAAGTATTCAACGAAATAGACAGGAATCTGCAACTCGCTTTTGAACTTGCATTTCCCTTACGGTTCTCCCAGTCCCAGAGGCCGCATTCGTAAACGCCAAACGAGTTTCTATCTAAGATGTTCGTAAAGAAAACTGAATGCTTTCAGTATAAATACTAGAGCGTTCGTATATCAAAACTGAGTGCAATTAGTTTCAAACGAAGTAAACTGAGAACGAATTAGGTTCGTTGAGTTTTACTTTCTGCGCGTTGTTTTTGTTTAGAAATGGCGTCCGTTGTTATGGAATAGTAATGTTATGAAAAGTATTTTACGTTTGCTAAAGCTGCAAATATTAGTTTTTCGAGGAAGAAATTGAGGCAACCGGTAGAAACTGCTACGAAGGTACATACTTTTTCAAAGATAATCATTTTCTTGTAGTTTTCATTTTAGTAAATTCAAACATGCATGTTTTAGTGTCGAGACTGAAGTTGATTTAAACCGTTATTTGCAAAATTTGAATTTCTCTTGCTAAATACTTTTGAAAGAATGAAGTTTAAGTTGAAATTTCTAAATTTTGATCTGTGCAGTTCAATTATGGCCACTCTTTCTTTTAAAAATCCTGTTGATTTTATATTGAGTATGTGCTAAAAACTCTCCTCAACAAAGATAACGCATTCGGGAATTATAAACAAACACGTCTCCTAGGCGACGAAACTAAATAAACTGAAGTGGTTCGTAAAGGCAAAAGAAATTGACAACCACTGACAGCACTAAACACACGCATTCCAGTTTTCTTACGAAAACTCGTGCAACGAGTTTGTCGTTTACGAATGCAGCCAGAGAGAACTGTCGGGGAGGTGTACCCGCTTCAGTCTACGATTGAGTATTAGAATGTAACAGACCTTTGAAATATACCCGTGTTCGGAGTACTGCAGGTGTTCCGAATAAGTATTCAACAGAATAAAGACAGGGATCTGAAACTCGTTTTTAGTCTTCCATTTCCCTTACGGTTCTCTCAGTGAGAACTGTTGGAGAGGTACACCCAGTGGTGGATTTAGGTCTTGAGAGGCCCAAGGCGCAACTCGATTTTTAGGCCCCCCTCCATAAAAAAAAAAATTGAAAAACAACACCTTTCACTAACCCTACCCCTTTACATTGCGTGAATGTAACAGAGACTTTAAAAATTTTCCCGTGTTCGGACTACTCCTGCAGGTGTTGCGAATAAGTATTCAACGGAATAAAGAAAGGGATCCGCAACTCGCTTTTGGACTTCCATTTCCCTTACGGTTCTCCCAGCGAGAACTGTCGGGAGATACACCCGCTTCAGTCTCTGATTGAGTATTAGAATGTAACAGACCATTCAAATGTACCCGTGTTCGGACTAGTGCAGGTGTTCCGAATAAGTATTCAACGGAATAGAGATCTGCAACTTTCTTTTAGACTTTCATTCCCCTAACGGTTCTCCCAGTGAGAACTGTCGGGGAGGTACACCCGCTTCAGTCTACGATTGAGTATTAGAATGTAACACACCTTAAAAATTTTCCCATCTTCGGACTACTCCTGCAGGTGTTCCGAATAAGCATTCAACGGAATAAAGACAAGGATCTGCAACTCGCTTTTAGATTTCCATTTCCCTTACGGTTCTCCCAGTGAGAAATGTCGGAGAGGTACACGCGCTTCAGTCTACGGTTGAGTATTAGAATGTAACAGACCTTAAAAATGTACCCGTGTTCGGACTATTCTTGCAGATGTTCCGAATACGTATTCAACGGAATAAAGACAGGGATCTGCAACTCGCTTTTGGACTTCCATTTCCCTTACGGTTCTCCCAGTGAGAACTGTCGGGGAGGTACACCCGCGTCAGTTTACGATTGAGTATTAGAATATAACAGACCTTTGAAATGTACCCGTGTTCGGAGTACTGCAAGGTGTTCCGAATAAGTATTCAACGGAATAAAGACAGGCATCTACAACTCGCTTTTGGAGTTCCATTTCCCTTACGGTTCTCCCAGTGAGAACTGTTGGAGAGGTACACCCAGTGGTGGATTTAGGTCTTGAGAGGCCCAAGGCGCAACTCGATTTTTAGGCCCCCCTCCATAAAAAAAAAATTGAAAAACAACACCTTTCACTAAACCTACCCCTTTACATTGCGTGAATGTAACAGAGACTTTAAAAATTTTCCCGTGTTCGGACTACTCCTGCAGGTGTTGCGAATAAGTATTCAACGGAATAAAGACAGGGATCCGCAACTCGCTTTTGGACTTCCATTTCCCTTACGGTTCTCCCAGTGAGAACTGTCGGGAGATACACCCGCTTCAGTCTCGATTGAGTATTAGAATGTAACACACCTTAAAAATTTTCCCATCTTCGGACTACTCCTGCAGGTGTTCCGAATAAGCATTCAACAGAATAAAGACAAGGATCTGCAACTCGCTTTTAGATTTCCATTTCCCTTACGGTTCTCCCAGTGAGAAATGTCGGTGAGGTACACGCGCTTCAGTCTACGGTTGAGTATTAGAATGTAACAGACCTTAAAAATGTACCCGTGTTCGGACTATTCTCGCAGATGTTCCGAATACGTATTCAACGGAATGAAGACAGGGATCTGCAACTCGCTTTTGGACTTCCATTTCCCTTACGGTTCTCCCAGCGAGAACTTTCGGGGAGGAACACCCGCGTCAGTTTACGATTGAGTATAAGAATATAACAGACCTTTGAAATGTACCCGTGTTCGGAGTACTGCAAGGTGTTCCGAATAAGTATTCAACGGAATAAAGACAGGCATCTACAACTCGCTTTTGGAGTTCCATTTCCCTTACGGTTCTCCCAGTGAGAACTGTTGGAGAGGTACACGCAGTGGTGGATTTAGGTCTTGAGAGGCCCAAGGCGCAACTCGATTTTTAGGCCCCCCTCCATAAAAAAAAAAAAATTGAAAAACAACACCTTTCACTAAACCTACCCCTTTACATTGCGTGAATGTAACAGAGACTTTAAAAATTTTCCCGTGTTCGGACTACTCCTGCAGATGTTGCGAATAAGTATTCAACGGAATAAAGACAGGGATCCGCAACTCGCTTTTGGACTTCCATTTCCCTTACGGTTCTCCCAGTGAGAACTGTCGGGGAGGTACACCGGCTTCAGTCTATGATTGAATATTAGAATGTAACAGGCCTTGAAAATGTACCCGTGTTCGGACTACTCCTGCAGGTGTTCCGAATAAGCATTCAACTGAATAAAAACAGGGATCTGCAACTCGCTTTAGACTACGATTTCCCTTACGGTTCTCCCAGTGAGAACTGTCGGAGAGGTACACGCGCTTCAGTCTACGATTGAGGATTAGAATGCAACAGACCTTAAAAAAATTCCGATATTCGAACTATACCTGCAGGTGCTCCGATTCCGAAAAAGTATTCAACGAAATAGACAGGAATCTGCAACTCGCTTTTGAACTTCCAATTCCCTTACGGTTCTTCCAGTGAGAACTGTCGGCGAGGTACACCCGCTTCAGTCTACGATTGAGTATTAGAATATAACAGACCTTTGAAATCTACCCGTGTTCGGAGTACTGCAAGGTGTTCCGAATAAGTATTCAAAGGAATAAAGACAGGGATCTGCAACTCGCTTTTAGACTTCCATTTCCCTTACGGTTCTCCCAGTCAGAACTGTCGGGAGGTACACCCGCTTCAGTCTTCGATTGAGTATTAGAATGGAACAGACTTTAAGAATTTTCCTGTGTTCGAACTACTCCTGCAGGTGTTCCGAATAAGTATTCAACGGAATAAAGACAGGGATCTACAACTCGCTTTTGGAGCTCCATTTCCCTTACGGTTCTCCAAGTGAGAACTGTTGGAGAGGTACAACCTAAACCAGTGGCGGTTCCAGAGGAGGGGTCATGACCCCCCAAATGGTCTTCAACTAAGGGGCCTAGATTAACCATGCCCCCCCCCAAAAAGAGGGCCCAAAATTCAGAAGCCTTGCATACATAACGCATTGTGCTGCTGAAAGAGAATTCCTCTTTGGAAGACCATTGGTCTCTAAAGAGGACTAGTTTATTTTATAACACTAAAGTATGCACACAATATTCTACGTGCTCAGACGTTGCTCCTTGGCAGAAAAATGTGCATCCGTTTTGTAAATATGTGCGTTCGTCTATATCCATCCATATATGGAAGGCAAAGGAAGAGGGAGTCACAACGAGCCTGATTAAGGTAAGGGTGGATGGGGTAGTAGCCCCGAACCCACAATAAAAGGAAACTCTCAAAATCAAAAAATGATTTGTAGAAAAATGTGTGAATTGTGTGTGCGTAATACATTACACTCGTATTCACCCTCCACCTCCCCCGCACACACACCCTTTCAAATAGCCTTCCTCGTCTTCAAAAGCACTCTAAGGAGAAGCTATGTTTGTAAATAATTAATTTATGGAATCCAAATCTAGTGTAACTACTACAAGACCATAAAAATTATAGAAGAAGAAGGGGGGGGGGTCACGAGGGAAGGGGACCATACCTAAACAGGAGCATATTACACATCAAGCTGAGTATACTTCCCTATGGGCTATGGGCTCCAGAGCGGCCTGCGTTAAAATTTAGAAGCAAAAATACCATAATCAAACGTTATTAAAGCTATTTTAGTGTTAATATTTATACAGCATTTGTAACTCTGAAAAAATAATTCTGATTAATTAGCTACTTTGTACACAATAAGAAATTCTCGGCATTGTTAGCCACTACACTTCTTAATTGTAATTTCAATGAATATGTGCTAGAAAGTTTGAAGCTGACTATTTAGCTGGAAGTTTCGTGTGCACATTTCAGTGATCACCTGCATTAAACAGATCATTGTGATATATTTTGAAATTCAATAAAGTAATGAGAATTTTTAGCACTACGTCTACTTGAAAGAGCTATGGTAATCATAAGAAGGCTTTTAAACAAAAAAACCTTCGTAACCCTGTCATCACATTCCATGATTATAAGCTTTTAAATATGAAATTTGTT
The DNA here is from genome assembly GCA_038373885.1 of Cheiracanthium punctorium. Classification (NCBI taxonomy): domain Eukaryota; kingdom Metazoa; phylum Arthropoda; class Arachnida; order Araneae; family Cheiracanthiidae; genus Cheiracanthium; species Cheiracanthium punctorium. The sequence continues at coordinate 98,259 of JAWZYV010011755.1, forward strand.
CCATAGGAAAAATTGTTTTTCCCTTTGAAAATGAATATCTGGAAGCAAGCAGTTCTGCAAAATTTAAGTATGGAATGATATACTACGCATTAGCGCCAAAAATCCAGTGTCCTGTAAAACATTTTTCTCTCCGAAAACTCATGTTTCCTTTGTCTCCAAAAAAATTCTAAGGGAAATCGCATGTTCAACTAAGCGCTGATCAAGTATTTTCCATTGACGAAACACCAATCCATTAATTAGTAGTGGCATATCTTTTCAAGTTGAAAGATGGATATAGTAAGGGGTCAAGAACCATTATAAATTCTTAGTGTTCCGGGCATGAAAGCTAATAGTTTACCAGGGAGTTGCCGACACCCCTAAAGGCCATTTTTCAGTTCCATTATGCGTTTCACAAATGAACGTGGATTTGTTTTCGAAAAGCATACACTTCTTGTATCTGCTTTCTGGTCTCTTTAGGACTCCAAAGGTAGCAGACATTAACTAATGTTCCATTTTAAACCCAGACTAATAAGTAAAAGGCTCAGTGCCGCCCATTTCGGATACAAGGAACTAAACTTGAATGCGAATTTTCTTATGTGTCGGAGACAAAGCACAAACGAGTCTGCCTCTGCAAGACTAGAAACGAAAACGCCACAATGGACAAGGAGGAATGGGGAAAAAACAATATATCCCCACCCCTCCCCTGTCCCTGTCATTTTAAATAAAAAAATTATCTACCTTCCACATTTTATGCTTATTATGCCTAATTAACTTTTTATAATAGAACTTTTTTTATTATGGGGTGTCCAACTTATGATTTTCCACAGTTATAGTAATTTATCAGTGTTCAATTTTTAATCTTTTACCTTTATTTATTTTTATGTGTACAACATTTTTACTTTTTCGTATTTCAAACAATTTTTTTAATATTCTCCAATTGATTTGAAACAATAACAGTGGCCGAGTGCTTAAGACCACTGAAAGTGGTAGATGGCGGCTAGGGTTCAGGCCTACCGCGTGGCTGTCGATCTAAAGGTCCAGAATTTTGGGTAGTTTTCTCCAGATGTAACGTGATTATGTTATAGAACGCCTTAAAAGTTCTCCACCTAAAGCATACTCCCCTTTAGATGTACACCCCTCGTGTAGCTTTGCTTCAATCAATAACCTAATCTCGTTACAATAACAATTATTGTTACAATAAATCTCTAACTTTACTTTGAAAAGATATTTGTATAGTCTCATTAAAAGTCTATGTCGAAGAAATCAAATCTGCCTCACGATCTTGGTAAACTGTTACACATGAACTGATTTCAGTGATTTCACAAGAGGTTCGAAGAAAAAAAAAATTAAGGATCATTTTTTAGAAGTTCCACACCACAATGAAATAAATAAACAGTGAATTTTATGAACTTTTAGAAAAAAATTCTTAAACATGGAATTGCCCAGAAACATTTTTTAAAAAGGGATACATTTTACAAAATTTTGATATTTAAGATTTTTTTAATTTAATTTTTTTCCTCCTATAAAGTTCGTAACTGATCTAAGTTTATCCTCCATTTGAATGTATATTGTATAGTACAACTTGTAAAAAGAATTACGCATATTTCATTTATCCATAAAAAGGTTTTACGTGCTTTTTCTTTTAAGAAATATGACTAGATATTAAGGAACTTATTCAGTGAATTCGATAGTATGTCTAATAACTGTATATTTTATGTATATTAATAAATATATGTGTATATAACTTTTTTCGAATCTCCAGCAAGAATAACCTTAGTACGGAATACTTATTTTGCGATGTTTTGCTCTTTTCCAAAAAATCATCCAAAATTTTTACGTTGTGATCGTGCGTTGGAATTGAAGCCAAGTGCTGAAAACAAACCTTTTGATGCCCCAAGTACACTTTCGTAAGCTGTAATAATAAAGAAATATACATAAATCTTTATCAATAGAAAACATGAATAACTTTGACAAATTTGACTTTGATCAAAATCATAAGGTGTCTTTTTGAGTGGTCGAAAAACTGAAACACGGAGAGGTTAAACATTTAAGAAAATTCTATTCGTTTAGACATAAATGATAGAAGATGATAAATCGAAAATCTAAGTTTTTGCTTAAGCCATGTTGATAAAAATTACTTTTTTTTTTAGAATCAACAATTAAATCGTAAAATTTTTATGAAGTACAAATTAAATAAATTAAAGAATTTTTTAAAATGAGCCTCCCCACATCACATTACATCATTTTTAAATTAAAATTTCTATCTATAATAACTCTTTCGAATGCCTGAATGATTTGTCATTTTGATCAGGGACCAGAATGTTTTAAGGGATAGGCCAAAGCTAAGCCCGGATCCAGGTCCTTGGTCTTAAGGGAAAACTAGTCTCATTCTCGACTCAACCTGAATAAATGATGATACGAATAATTTTAATCGTCAAATGTTATTTCCACACACATTCTCAGAAAATTATCTGAAATGGAAAGACGAATTTTCTGTAAAAAATTAATTTTATTATGAATTGCTTTTGTTGAATACACGTTTATACAATTCAATAAAAAAGATCCTAATTGGGACCAGAGCCGAAGCTAGTGGTTGGCGAGATCTGCACCACCCCCACCCCAGGGACGCAAGCGGAAGATGCCAGAGCCTTATTATCGCATGGGCAAATTGGGACTTTTCCCAGGGCCCCCATTTTCAAATGTTGTTCTGAAATATTCTTTTATATGTCAAAATTTTATGAAGAAGAAAACAACTTTCATAGATGGGGGCCCAAATTCACCAATGCCCGGCTCCTGTTGGTCATAATCGGGCCCTGGAAGAGGGGTGCACATCGAGCTGGAACACAAGAGGTTTAAATATAATTTTACTGTTTTCCTTTTTTCTTTTTTCCAAAAGCACTTTTGGAAGTGAAGGATTGATAGAAATTTATAAAACTACGATGATTATGGGGGCGGGGATGTTGAATAGTTATCAAGTTGTTCAAAGTGTACGGGGCCCAAATTTAACAAATTATATTCATGGGGGCCCCAAATTCATCAATGCTTAGGGCCCCTGTTGATCATAATCGGGCCCTGTCTAGTTATCCGCCTCTTTGGGGCCTACATTTGCATAAAGGTCCAGGGCCTCAAGAAGTCTTCAGACGTCCCTCGTCAATCGTCATGACCCCCCCTAAACTGACAGTCTGGAACCGCCCCAGACCTAAACGCCAAATCAGCGATACCTTAACATGTAATGACTGGCGTTGGAGAAAATTTGTTTACTTTTACAACCTTGAAGGATAACCGCGTCCATTAAGTCTGGCGAAAGAGTTGGACGCTAGTACGATAACCCCTTTACTGTTGTTAATATCAATCGATTGCTGCAACATTTATATTATTAATGTATGCTCAGGCGAAATTTTCCAGCCCGGCTCAGACTCTGATTGTAGTTAACTCAGGGTTCCTTATTAAAATGATTAAGAGATACTGTCCTAAAAAAATTAGTTACGAACGCATAGAGTCTACCATTAAACATTATACAATCGAAATATATTTCGTCCAAGAGGCGCATGGCCGTCATCAGTCGACGAAACTGTCGCAGTCATCCTTTACTGCTTTTGATGTCGATAAATCGATGAGGGTGTTTCATACGTCATCGAAAGATATCTGCGTCACATCGTTGATGGCGCTAGTTGTCGTCAATATATTACATAATATGTCATCGATATGAAATAGATATCAGCTTTAAAAATATTAAGAAACTCGCAAATTATAAAAATAGAACCTATGCGTTCTTTCGCAAATCAGTTGAAATACTGACGACAGATGGCGCCATCAACGACGTATGGAACGCCTTCATCGACATCAAAAATAAAGAGACGCCCCTATCAAAGGACCTAGAGAAACCTTTGCAAAAGTAATCAATATTTTCTGTGTTAGTACCCCCAGCCCCCCAAAGGAAAAAAAACATAAATTGATTATTCATTCAAAATTGATATTCACGGGAAATTAATGGATTCTGTGTGTAGAAATGACGCATTATACATACACAAGTGAAACACCGTAAATCCATGTTTTTAGAAGGTTTGGTCACTTTAATATTAAAAAACAGTTTCAGTTAAGTATAATAAACTTTTTGAAAAAAAAAAAATTAGAAACTTTTGCCAGATAGCATTGGCAACACTGATTGATGCAATACAGAGTAGTGATCAGAACTGGCATTCGATAATGTCCTTTGTAGATCAAAGGTCATTGCCGGACTTCTTCAAGTGCATGCCGAAAGTAGCGATGTTCTTACGCTTTTAATTGCAACAATAAGTGAACAAACTAATGGACATTTTTAAATCAATAATATTTAAATTAATGTAAGACATTCCGACATTGTAAACCTTCATCAGCTATTGCCAATAAAATATTTCAAAAGACATTTCTCTTGCAGATCTTTTTCATGTACAGTGAAACCTCTCCGAGCGGCCACCCCTGTATAGCGGTCACCCCTCTAAACGGCCAGTTTTTCAGGGCACGGATTTTTCGGCTTATAGACTTAATGTTAAAATAAACTTTACCAGCGGCCACCCGTGCCCCCTCAAAACGGCCAACGAGTGGGATCGCCCATCTTATTTTTCGGGAAATTCTACTCACCCCATGCTTTAATTTTGAGCGGAAAAGCTCTCAAGGTCAGGTTTATGGTCGGATATTAGACCCAGGAATAATTGGAATTGAATCTACGATATCTTTTGTATTCTCCCTACACCCTTAAGATGGGGAATCCTTGTTGCACCCCCCCCCCATGGAAACTGAAGGAGGAACTAGACAATCAGGCTTTGAAGGTGTCCTACATGTGAATTTTGTCCCTTTCAGTCTCTAATTCCGTCCCTCACGAGGAATTTCCCGATGTTTGTAATGGCGAGCAAGCTAAACTTTCAACACAAGCGAATTTAGGGAAAATGGATGAAAATTCCGAAGCGGTTTCAAACAAATTGGTTAGAGATCTGCTTTTAAAAGTAAAAAACGTACTTGAAAAAATGGTTGTTTCAGAGAAAAGTAAAAACTTAAAACAGGAACAAATTGTATACTTTTTTTCAAAAAATATAAGAAAGCATTAAATAAAGTACTATTTTCTCTTTAGAAAAGTTTTACATTTAATTTTAAATAAGGGATATGTGTTGGTGTTGTTTATATTACGCATTCATCATCAACATGAATACGATAGCCCTTTGTGGGCCCTGGCCTTCTTCAAAAGTCTCTCCCATTCCACCCGTTTCCCTGTTATGGACCTCCAGTTTCTTATTTTCAGTTTGGAAAAATCCTCATCCAGACTGTCCCTCCATCTTTTCTTAGGTCTTCCTCTAGGTCTTTTACAAAAAGGAGTGGCATTGAAGACCTTAAGAGCAGTTCTATATTACGCATTATAGCAATTATTTTATCATAGTAAATAAAACCCTTCAGAGCGGCCAAATATTCTCGGTACGGTGGGATGGCCGCTCAGAGAGGTTTCACTGTATATCTGACCTTAAAAACCAAATCCAACAGGCTTAAGTGTGTTGGATTATCATAAATCTGTGTAAAAAAAAATTGATTGAATGTAAAAATGAACAACGTTTAATCATACGGCATTGGAGATTTCAATAAAGGAATGCTCAGGAAAAATAGTGAATTACAAGAACAGGGGTGATTGTGGGACTTCTTAAAAAAAAAAAAAAAAAAAAAAACCTGAAACGTGTGTGGTAAAAATAGCATCGTTTTTCACTTATGCTAGCACTAATTAATGAACAAATTGATAATTTTTCATTTCAAATATGCAAAAGGGTTAATTAAAATAAAAATGTGTATTTCCATTCACAAAGTCTTAAAAGTTATACTGAAATAGAATTTGTCAAAAATCTAGTGATAGATCTGTTATTAATAATTAAACATTTACTACAAAAATAAAAAAAATTATTTAAGGATTAGTCTGGATAGATTCTTATCTTATAATTGAAGCACTTTTTATTAAAGCCGATCAATAACATTAAAATTATAATAAACTCTTGTCATTTTAAATCTAAGATAGTACGTTATAATCTTCATTAGTGCGAGTTTCGCCAGCATGATACTGTGAAACAAAATCGCATGCATTGGAAAACATGAAATGGCACGGTCAGTTTTGCGACAATCTATATCAATAAAAATGAATGTCTGAAAATCTGCATGCGTGCGATGTCCAGAAAAAACTACTGGACGCAGAACTCTGAAAATTCGAACATATGAGCCCATTCCTTCGGTAATGTACACCTGAGGCTCAGAATTTTGGAATTTTAATTACTTTTTAAATTATTAATTAAAAACAGATTTTAGATCGTCATGTTTGGCGAACTTTGGCCTCATGAAAAGATTTATGCTTGAAGTGAGTGGTAACCGCAAAAGTAAAACATCGTTTTTTACGTTGCCATGCTTGGCGAGTTTCGCCCGAATGCTATTATAAAACAAATCGTTTGCATTTGAGAAGCATGAAATGGCACGAAAATTTCATCAGGTTTACGCCAAATCTATCTACCTCTATGATAATAAAAATGAATGTTTGTAAATCTGTCTGTGTGCGGTCTCCAGACAAATCTACTGCACACAGAACTCTGAAAATTTGAATATATAAGCCCATGAATGCCGATAATGTGCACCTGAGAATCAGAATTTTAAAATTTTAATTATTTTTTTTAATTATTAATTAAAAACCGTTCTAAAACGGAAATTTTCTTACCCTGTGTTACGAATTTTGGGAGCAATCCGCTGTTCTGGGGTTTAAAACAGTTTAAAATTCGTATTCTACGCGTTAAATAGTTAAATTTGGCTTTTTGTTGCATCAATATGGAATGTTCTAGAAATCTCGGGTTCTATGGGTCGTAGGTCTTCGAAAACCTAATTTTTGGGGACTTATTTTTGGCGATATTTCGCCAAAACTCGCCAAGTTTAATGATTTTTCTGTCATTTGGCGCGTTTTTCCTAATGGGACCTTTTCATGAAATTTTTATGGTATTTAATACGTTTAGTAAGTGTTGTCATCATGAAAAAATTCGTCTTCGAGATTTGGGTGTATCGACACGTTATGAGGTCTTCTGAGAATTCATCGATGCTATTTTTACGAGATGTATGTATGTGTGTGTGTGTATGAGAGTGAACACGATAGCTCCTAAGCAGGGCATACGATGGAGCTCCAATTGGGTATATATGTTATAAACCACCATCGCAATACCAGTATTGATTTTGGTGTGTATAGTACTTATAGTTTTCCTACAGGGATATGACCAAGATTTCTTTTACAGGATGGCCTATGGGGGAAAATTCTTGAAAGTGCACTAGCATTTAAACAGTACATTCGATGGAGCTCAAATTGTGTATATATGTTATAAACCACCATCTTAAGCCCAGTATTGACTTGGGTGTATATAGGACTTATAGTTTTTCGACAGGGCTACGACAAAGGTTTCTTTTACAGGATAACCTATGAAAAGAAATTCTTGCAAGTGCGCAAGTGTTTAAACGGTGCATTCGATGGAGCTTCAATTTGGTATATGTGTTTGAATGATTCATCGATTAAAATTTATTTAAATGCTTCGTAATGATCTTAATCGTAAGTGTTCGGAAAGCCGAGTGGAGTCACTCCAGATTTTTTTCTTAAAATAATTTTAAAATCACATTAAAATACAAGGTAAATGCAAATGAAGGATTGCTTCAACGGCTGCTTTTTCATGAAGGGGTTAATCAATTGTAATTTTCTGAAGGGGTTGTAAAACGGACCCAAACTTCGTCTGTGTCAATCCCTGTTGGCACAGCTTGTTTGTAATTAAATACTTGCTGAAAATTTATGTAACAAAAGCACACTGCCTTGCAGTGACCTAATACACACAGAATATGAAAATGTAATGTTTTAAATTCAACAATGCAGTTATAGGTCACAAATTAGAATTTTATTTTCTGAAAAATCAATGCATTCAATGACCTTACATATAAATATCTATTTTTAAAATAGAGCAACGCAGAATAAAAGCAAAGGAAAAAAAAAAAAAAAAAAAAAAAACATTTGTTCTTGTGGAATGACTAAGATTGCATTTTGCTAAAAACGTTTTAATTCAAATAGAATAAAATTTTAAAAAGCAAAGAATTTTTATCTTAAAAAAGGAAAAAAAAATAATAAATAAATTACATATGAATATATTTGACAACTTTTTTAAATAGTGAAATTTTTTAACATATATATATTTTAAATAAAGCATATCCAAAATGATTTTTAATTTAAAAAAGCCCTAACACACTTACATTTTATGAAGTAACAAGTCTAGGTAAAAACTCAAAAGTGTGAAATCTTAAAACTCTGTAAAACACTTCTTCCATCCAAAACCCACAGCGAAGGGTTTTTTCTTTACACCAACAACAAGCACTTTTGTTAGAAAAATTGTGCACATTTTCTCTTTTTCTTTTTGTTTTTTGTGCTTTCACAAGGTTCCCACAGAAAGAAAAAAAATTTCATCCATGCATATTTCTTAGTTGGCAAATTTGATTATTTTTAAGACAGACAACAAAGCAGAGCAACCAGGGCACTTGCCCTGGGCCCACCTATTTCAAGGGCCCAAACATTTTGTACTTTTCAACAAATTTTTATTTATTAAAATAATTAAATTCTTTAAAAAACTGCGTATAAAAGTTTAATTGCCATTTTCTTGAAAATACTCAAGAATTGGCAGCTAATTCTCGGGTATTTTATTCCACTATATTGTATTTATTATTTGTGAACATAAATATTATTTATGTATATAACATTACAAAAATTTTCTAGCTCTTCTAAGTGAGTCTGCCCTCCAATGCAGGCATTGGTGGTCAGCCTCTTCTCGGATGGGGGGGAATATTCTATAACATTACAAATCAAAAGCCCATGAAAATCCCATATTTCTGGAACTACGCAGTTTAATTCAGTTAGAACAAAGAAATCCGCTTTCAAAAACTGCAATTACTACACGGTCCCCTGCAATTCCATTGTAATTTGGTAGACGGTCCCACCAGCCAGCCACAAAAGCATCTGAAAAGTCATAACAGACCCTGGAAAAGCCACTGCCCAGATTTAGCTTTTGGCCAATAATTGCAGTGCTCTTTGATCATGTGACACGACCTGAAAAGTTGATAAAAGTAGCTGCATCAGCCCAGGAGCGGATATTTCGTGTGACATAACTGCCTAAGAAATACCTGTCCAGTCGTACAATAAAATCATGTAATCGGACTTCGACACTTTCTTCCACCCTTGGCCCGACTATGAGTACAAGCAGAGGGTGGCCGGGACGGCTCGAAGCCAGAGTCCCGAGCTGCCTCGCATTTCCTGAACCTGACGATGTTATGACCCCACACTGCGCCAACCATGACATCCTCTTTTTATTACAAGAGCCAGACCCCTTACGCAGCCGCCCCGGCTCGCCTCCTGCTCAAACATCGACGTTGATCTTATGCCGCCAACTACGACGCTCCTCGTTATCTTTCATGTATACAAAAATCCCCTTTCCTATTCTTCACTGCAAAATATTTATATATTTAGTATTTAAATTTGATATATATTTTTGTAGCTATATATGCCCAAAACAACTTAAATGCGTAACATACAATTTCTGCTAAGTGGAAAGGCCCCAACGTTGTGATGATCCGGCCGTGCAATAAAGGCAGGAAAACAAAAGAAACTTTTGGCAACCGAGATGGACAACTGGAGGAGAGCTGCCAGAATATCTTACAGGAAGAAAAGAAATAACACTGAAAAAGAGAAATTATGAAAACATACTGGACGATACTAGATCGCACAGATGAAAAACAATTAGCATGGTTTGGGTACATTAAAAGAATGAACAATGAAAGAATAGCAAAAATGATACAGTGAAACCTCTCCAAGTGGCTACCCCTCTAAACGGCCAATTTTTCATGGCACGTATTTTTTTGGCTCATAGACTTAATGTTAAAATAAGCTCTATCAGCGGCCACCCAACCCCCTCTAAATGGCCACCAAGTGGGATCACCCATCTCATTTTTCGGGAAATTCTACTCATTCCATGCTGTCATTTTGAGCAGAAAAACTCAAGGTCAGGTTTAAGGTCGAATATAAGTCCCAGGAATAACTGGAATTGAATCTGTTATCTCTTTTGTATTCTCCCCACACCCTTAAGATGGGAATCCCTCGGAATATGAAGTTGTCCTACCAATGAATTTTTGTCCCTTTCAGGAGCTCATTCTGTCCCCGACGAGGAATTTCCCGATGTTTGTAATAGCGAGCAAGCTAAACTTTTAACACAAGCGACTTTAGGGCAAATTCATGAAATTATCAAAAATTCCGAAGCGGTTACAAACAAACCGGTTAGAGATCTGCTTTTTAAAGTAAAAAAACAAACACAAATTGTATCATTTTTTCAAAAAAATGTAAGAAAGCATTGAATAAAGTACTATTTAGATAAGTTTTATATTCATTTTAAATAAGGAATAGGTGCCAGACTTGTTTATATTACGCATTATAGCAATGATCTTCTAATAGTAAATAAAACCCTTGAGAGCGGCCCAATATTCTCGGTACGGTGTTTTGGCCGCTCAGAGAGGTTTCACTGTAACAGATTGAGAACCACCTGAAAAGATACGGCGAGGATGGCCAAAGTAATAAAGTTTTATATTGAGAAGCGGAAGGGAAAAATTAAATCAATTTAAGGTTGTGTGGATATGGCAACGCTACCTAGGGCGATCTGCAAGGGGGGGGGGTGCCTGGTAGAGGACTTCAAGGGTTCTAACGGATTCACGTTACATCTGGAGAAAACCTACCAAAACTCCAGACTCATTTTTAAGTGCTATCATATTGGAGCTTTAAATAAAAGAATGCTACTGATAAATTATTTACTCTCAAGAGGGATGGAAAAAGATTGAGTTGAAAATCTGAACCTAAGTTTTTTCCTTCACTAGTTTCTATGAAGGGATGGGGGAATAAAAATGTAAATTTCAATTTAAAGTATGACTCAATTTTTACTCTAATGGCATTTGAGCCTTAAATGAAGAAATGCTAAAAGGAAAATACTTGTTTTCATGAGGGATGGAAGAAGATTAAATTGAAAAAAAAATTGAGAGAACATTAAAAATCGTTAAAAAATCTGTAAAATTTATGCCTATCCATACATTAGAAATTAACACCAAAATCAGTAAACTTTATAGAGAATCCATAAAAATTGGCAGGCATAAGGTTTTTTTTTTTTTTTTTTTTCCACTTAAAAGCATGCTTTTTCCAACAATTTCATTTAATATTAATTCTTAATCCATTTAAATAGTTCCTTCCATATGCATAAAAACCAATAGTTCCATATGCATAAGAACAGCCTGAAGTTCATAATTAAAAAAAAAAAAAGTATCAATATATATATATATCTACCGAGTATTTTTTATAAAAATCATGAAAAGTTTCAAACCCCCCAGTCCACAGGGAGACATGTGATCAAAATGTGTACAAGCCATCTTCAGTGATGTCACATATATCCTCATCAGGGACTGATTCATGGCAAGGCATACAGGGCAAGAGCCCTTACCTCCATCCCTCCCCCAAATTCTTTACTTACTATCAAAATATCGACTAAAATGTTCTGTTAAGCAATATAAAGGATTTATTGTTAACCAAATAATTAAAATGTCTGACTATCCAATTAAATCCACTAAAATTATTAAAAAACTTTCCTCCAACACTAGCGACGAAAAGTTATTTTGCGATCATTTAGTAAATATCCACGATCTTTAAAGGTTTTTCAAGAATTGTGGGAACCTTGCTTTAGACGACAGTACATCACAGACACAACCATTTTATAAACTGGATAATAGAATAGAAAGTAGATTTTATTCTAATTCATTTTTATTTATTTATTTTTTTGTAAAATTTTGGCCAACTTTAAAAAAATTCATTAAATAACAAATGTTAATGGCAGGTGTATTTTGTATAAATTTTTTCAACCCATTCCTAAAAAACTTTTAGAATACACCAGGGTTTAGGCTACAGTTACGTTTCAAAAGAAACAATCGTCATTATCATAACAGAGATCGATCCAGGCATTTTTTCGAAGGTCCCATTTTTACGAAAATTAGGGATGCACCGAATACCATATTTTGCCGAATACCGAATATTCGGTTGAATTTCTAACCAAATATTTGGCCGAATACCGAATACTTGGTTAAAATTTATTAAACTCTTATTAAACTTTGTACATCGATTAATTTAACTAATTTCTTTTTAAACAATATTTAATATTTCATATGGTGTTAAACTTCAGAAATTAAAGTACTGCAAAATTTAATATCCAAGTATTTCTTTTGCACATTATTAATCACCTTTGTAAATATTTGTTAAATTCCTTTAAACCTGCATATTTCATTAAAAAATTACCAGTTGACTTTAACATTCACGAACATTTAATAATGAGGTTCTTTCTTTCTGTTACTGTTTCATATTTAAATGAGTTAGTAATAGTAAGGTTGATGTAATAGAGCCAGAAAATTGCAAGGCAACTTCAACAGCTGAGTGTTTTCTCTTGCATTAAAATTATTTTGAATAAGTAACGATTTGAATTAATTTTGTACTATTGTGTACTATTCTATAACTTTATTCATGGTATAAAAAAAAAAAGTGTTTACCAATTGTTGAATATTAAAATTTGTTTACTATTCGGTTGCCGAATATTAAAGTATTCGGCCAAACCGAATATTCGGTTTATCTGCCGAATAGGCAGAATACTGAATACCAACTGAATATTCGGTGCATCCCTAACAAAAATTTTATTTTTGTGAATTTTAACATCTATTTTCATCAATTTTCATATTAATTTTTGTAAAAATTATTTTCTAAAAATAATTGACAAAACAAATTAAAATATAGATTAAAATGCCAATGAAGGATTGATGATTGAATCCACTGTATTGCTGAGAAGGGGCCATTTCAATCAACTGTAGTTTTGTAAAAGGGCCATTTTGATCGATTGCAATTTTGAGAAAAAGGCCATTTCAATGGGTTGTAATTTTGTGAAGGAGGCATAAAACAGACCTCGATGTTGTCTGCATCGATCACTGCATAAAAAAAAAAAAATGCAAACTGAAAATCTTACGAACCCTCATCATTCTGATATTCTTTCACCTTTTCACTGGTTAATTTAACTCTTTTAGGGGTGCAGTCGAGTTGAAAATACTTGGAAATTTATTGGCATTTTTTTAAGGATTCATTCATATAGTTTTTCTCTATTTTAATGTCCAAGAACAAAACTAAGAAAAAAAACATTACTCAGACATTTACTATATATACTCTAGTATAAGACGAGATATTTCGGTCAAAATTTTGATTAAAAAGTTGGGGGGTCAGCCTATACTCGGGTTACTAAAAAAATGGGACGAGTAAGGTTCAGTGAAAGGCTGCCATTTTAGATTTCATTTTTTTTATGGTCCTTCTCTCGTGTTTGGAAAATGGACAGACTAACCAAAAACAACAAAAATATGGGACAGGAATAAAAAAGACTTAAACTTTCTTAAAATTTCCCATATTTGGCAAGTGATCGATCTTTTTGGCCCTGCGTTTTTATATTGGAAAATGGGATATAAATATTTTTATATTGGAAATTGGCTTATACTCGGGTTTTCGATTTTTAACTAATTTTTTTATGTAAAGTTATAGGTTCGGCTTACACTCGAATATATATGGTAAATTTTGCAGAAAAATAGTCATTTTTCACAAAGTCGAAAAACTAATTGTTGATTTTGTGGGAAATTAAAAATGCAGTGATAGCTCCCACATTCAATTATGAGATCTGGACCCATGAATGTAATTTATCCTGAAAATATGGGGAATAATTATGATAACTATTTTATAAGTCCAAACTATTTATAAAATTATGTCACTTAAAAATAACCAGAATTAAATACCATATGAAAGTATTCAGTTTCATACAAATGGAGCTACACTTTAGGATTACTAGTAATGTTACATTTGACTTTTCTTATTTTTAACAAAATCTTATACATAAAATTTCCATCCAAATAGCCCCCCACATACACTCATAAAGCATGGGCTTGGGGGAAATTGCCCCTCCTGTCGCCCATTCTTGGTGGGCCAGGCAGGAAGAAAGGATGGATATAATATGCACACAACTCACACAATGACAATTTTACTAAACTTATGTAATAAAACGTTTATCATAAATACGTTATTTAAATTTTAAGCTACAATCAGCTGTAGTCTTCTAAAATTTTGTTGGATAAAAAATATATTCAAAATATTTTTTTTCTAGTTTGTATTAGTTATAACAATTAAAAATTGAAACTGTGTAGGGCTGGACTTCCCCCTCCCCCCTACGGATAGGCCCTGGACGCAGGGGTCTACCCAGCCCCACCCTTGTGGGGGGCCATGCAACCAAGCAATGTAAAAAGGCAAGTTAAACAGTTTTTTTTGAGGGGGGGAGGGGGCACTAGATTTTTCAAAAATATTATTATACAAAGTTTTAGCTATCTCATCTTTTAACACTAGTGTCTTTCTAGGTGTTTTTTGTTTCTAAAATAGTTGGCTGTTGCAATAAGCTTGAAAACACGTGTTCTAGCTTAAACCCTGGCGTACACACGTACCACATTTATTCTTTTTATTTTTTCTGTACATGTTCGCTTCTAACAACAAGGAGGTCAAATTAAAGCACAAGTGCCACCAAGTGTTACATGACACGGCATTCATGAAGCATATACAAGAAATACATATATATTTATGTATATATACAGAGTATCCCAAAAACACCGATTTCTTGAATACTGATCATAGACTTATATAATGCACTACAAAGTTACACAAAAAAAGAAGGTATATAATTTTAGGGTATCCATTAAAATTTTCAATGGATTAAATGTAAATAAATGCAAAATTCAAATTTTTACAATCCCCTCCCCCCCAGGGAAAAAAAAGGCTCGGGGATAAGGGGCTATACCAGTGGTTCTCAACCTTTTAACGTCGCCCCCCCCTCACATTTTTCATCATAAATTCAGTTTTTTAATCTTTAACAATGAACATTGAGTCAAATTTTCTACAAAATAGTGTTATCAGAAAAGTTTGAATGAACATTTGAAGCGAAAATGGATATATTTTTGAATAAAAATGAGAATAAGTAAGATGATTTTTTAAAAAAAAACATGCATCACTACTTGCTCTTCGGTTTTCTCACCCCCCCCCCCCCCCCACCTGCAAACGTTCTGTGCCTCCTTTGGGGGTCGCGCCCTACAGGTTGAGAAACGCTGGGCTATACGATACAAATAATACCTAAAGAATTATATATTTATGCAACCATTGTTTTCTTTGAAAATAAACACTCAAAAAAACTGGTGTTGTAAGATAAAATAAATAAAAACTTTGTGAAAAAAACACACATAAAAGATTACTTCAAGGTGTAACGATCGTTTCGACCGAAAATTCATTCGGACCTCTTCAGACAAACCCTTCTGTCAAACAGAGCAGAGGGAACTGAAAAAAAAAACAACCCGAAAGAATTTTTGGTTGAAACGATCATTATGCCTTGAAGTAATCTTTTATGTGTGTTTTTTTCACAAAGTTTTTATTTATTTTATCATTGTTTTCTTTCTTAAGTTGTATACAGCCCTTGAAATAGGATCTTTCAGTACGACTTTTTCTCTTCGAGAGCCATTGAAAAGTGGTTCAAGTCAACCAACATTTATTTTGATATCTCTGAGCCCTTTTAAGACAAAACGCTTACATTTTGTCTATGATCAGTATTTAAGGAATGAAAGCACAGGATAGTGTTTTGGGGACACTCAGTAAATCTTATTTAAATGAATTGGCACAAATGAAAAATAATACCATCTTAATTTAATGAAAAGGAAAAAAAAAACAAAAAAAAATACCAAGCTCATCAGGCGAAATACTAGATCAGATATAACATATTTACAAAACAGTGACTAGTCGAAAAAGTATTCGGCCTGTGGACTCAGCAGCTAATAACACATCTCACGATTCCAGTAATAAAAAAAGCGCGCCAAGCAACAATAATAGGTACTTTTCCGTCATAAGCACTACAATTATTTTCATGCCAATTGGGTGTATTTTCAAAAATCGGCACAATGAAAGTAAAGCAACATGATATAATGACACTAACAAAGGTCAATCCAGGAATTTTTTCTAGTGTCCCAATTTTTTTTTAAATTTCTTATTTTTGTGAATTTCAACAACTGTCTGTGAATTTTCATGCCATTTTTAATAAAACTCACTTTTTTGTTTAAAAAATTGATAAAACAGATTAAAATGTAGGGAAAAATGTCAATAAAGGATTGTTTTAATCAATTATATTTCTGTGAAGGGGCCACAAAATGGACCCAATTTTTGTCTGCATCGATCCCAAGGTGGATCCAGACTGAATTCTCGAAGATTGGGGGCTGGGGCATGGAAATTTTTGCATAGTTCTATAAATCGTTCAAAATACAAATTGAACATGTGAAATCATGAAGTATGCGAATCTAAAGTCATAAAGCAAAGTTTCAGAAGGGACTTAGTCGCCCTCACTGGAGTCGCTCTTTCATTGACCCCGGACCAATGATTGGAATATGATATCGAGGCATACGATGCGAGAACAATTATTTCTGTTGACAGGAATATAACTTGAAACAGAGCACTGAAATTGGCTAACTTTCATTTGTAATCAATTTAGAATTGGTCGGAAAATTGGACTGCATTTTTACATAATGGAATTCATGTAAAATATGGAATTTGCATAAAGATGAGCCAGAGGTCAATCCAGGGTTCTATTTTTGTGAATTTCAACATCCATTTTTGTGTATTTTCATCGCAATTTTTGTAAAACTCTGTTATTTTCTTAAAATAACTTACAAAACACATCAAACTATGGGGTAAAATGCAAATAAAAGATTGTTTTAATGTATTGTGTTTTTGTAGAGGGGGCCAGCCTAATCAATTGTAATTTTGTGAAGGGGCAATAAAACGAACCCAACTTTTGTCTGTATTAAATGCCTGTGAGCATGCCATTCTTACAAGAATAAGGTATTCTTCATAAAAAAAAAAGAAAGTGTGTAAATAATCTGATGAGCTTGAACTGGTTAAATTCAATGTGCCACAGTAGCAATTCAATAAGTTTGGGGGAGGGGGGGGGGCTCAGCAAAGCCTTATTATCGCATGGGCAAATCGGGACTTTGACCCCCGGCTCGAAAGGGCCCCCAATATCAAATGTTGTTCTGAAATATTCATTTTTATATCAAAACTTTATGAAAAATAAAACAAATTTCATAGAATGGGGTCCCCAAATTCATCAATGCCCGGGACCCCAGTTGGTCATAATCAGGCTCTGGGGCTCAGTATGTTACTATGAATGCTGCAATATAAAAAAAGACATATTGTGCTGATCTGTGGCTACTTTCTCCCTTCTTGTAGAGTATGGGGGGGGGGCTCAATCCCTCTCAGCCCCCTCCCTCCTACGCCACTGATGTGCCATTTTTAAAAATTAAACTGCTTGTGCTGTTACAATGTGTAATGTTCGCAAATCATGTTTGTCCTTATGTTTATGTAACAATCAAAGTTATTTCTGTGCGTCTTCAAGAGTGAAAATGTGCTAAGTGTAGTGCTTATAACAGAAAAGCACCCAATAATAATACAGTAGAAGCCCCCAAATCTGATGCAGCTTGGGAACCAGAACCTTGTGCAGATTACAGGATAATTATATTTACCCCCTAGAGATAAGAAAAACAAAGTATCACAGAACACAGTATAGACGCCAAATGGAAGAGCGGTAAAGCGGCAAGATGGTAACATAAAATTTAATTTTAAGTAATGATTACAAGTTTTGATAATAGTATTAAGTACAGTAGGGAACCTCTTATCCGGAAACCAGTTATCCAGAATCATTTTCCAATCGATTCAATTCCTATTTTTTTCCGAAAGAAAAGCAAAAAATGATTTTTTAAAAATATTTCTTATGTTTTTGTTTTTTATTTTGAGTACTACTGATAGAATTTATAAAGTAAGTAATCTGGTAAGGTATTTTATTTATTTCTTTAGTGCATGACTAAGTTTCAAAAAGTTATCCTATATTTACTGCTTCCTCTCTAAATCATTATTATTTATCTTGATCATATTAGTTTTTTTTTAAATATTATTTTGCTAGTATATTAACAATTAATGTTTAATTCTAATCAAAAATAGATAGTAACATTTATGCTACCCATCCAATCAGTAATGTCACGTTAATCCCCAACCAGTTATCCAGAATGCACCTGGTCCCAACCATTCCGGATAACAGGTTCTATACTGTAATAATAATAGTACTTTTAACTATGCCAATGATGTAATTTGAAATCATGTACAAAACTGGATGCAAAAAAATTTGCTAATTGGCAGTTGTACCGTGTTTTGCAATACACCCAAAAGAACAAGTAAAAAAACACACATAAAATAATATAAACATGATTAAAATGCATAGTAAAAAAAATCAAGCGAAAGAAATCATTTCATTCATTCTTGTTTCAATAGATGAATAAACAAAGGAATTATGCAAATTACACTGGTCAATTAAAAAAAAAAAAAAAATCTGGTTTCTGTTCTCATGCTTAAATTCTGATTCTAGACATTGAAAAACACTTAAAGTTTCATTTCGAGTTCTTAAAGTTTGCTTTTGTCTGATTGACGACGATCAGTCTATTTTAATTTATTTCATAAACGAAAGATGACAGCATTTTGACTTACCTGAAAGTAAACTGTATTATTATTTGTTTGTATTATTATTGGCTCATACCAATAAAAGAAATATGAAAAATATTCACTTTTAGACATTCTTTTCGTATTATTTTACATTTATATGTTATTGTTTATCACAAATCTTGAATAAAAAAGACTTTTATATCCAGCAAAAACTTTTCTGATCCTAATTTAGAGTGGAATTATAAAAAAAAATATATATATATATAAACTGATTTTTGTCAAAAAATTGCTTTAATTTCTACAAAAGCAAACTTTCATTTAAAAAAAAAAAAAAAAAAATTCCTTAGTTTTGGCGTAGGAGAAACTAAAATTGAACATGTAGAAGTCAGACCCAAAAATCGTGTTGATCGGTGTTATATATGAAGCTACTTCTAGAAAACACAAAAATTATTTCATTTTTTTTCCCCTCAAATGTTTGTTATAGAATAATGGATGGGTAAACACTTTTAGATCTTATGAATTGAGCTTCCTTTTGAGGATTGTATACAATACTTTTCTTTTATAAGCACTACAATTGTTTTTACACCAATCAGGCATATTTTAAAAAATTGCCACAACGACAGAAAAGTAGCATGACATAAACATACCAATTAATGGCAACAATCAGTTTTGTTGCAAAATGACGATGTCTCATGGTGTAGTGTAATTAAATCCACTTACTTTACTGGTCAAAAGTATTGCAAGTTTCAGAAATCTGATCCTTTTCAAGATGAAGCCCCCTCTCCCCCGTTAAAATTAAAAATCAATATAACTGATATTGTTTATTGTCAACATGTTAAATTAATGACTTCAAAGACAAGATAGCATTTAGTTAAAGAACAAAAATAATTATATAATGGATTGAAAAAATAGCATAAAAAATATATAGGTTATTATAGATATCATAATCCATTTTGGCTCTCCGGAATAAAATTAAATAAAGAATTCAAGTTATTCTGCAAAAAGAGGATAATAAATAAATGCGATGGAACTCAAGATCCTTTATTATGTTGCTGAGCAGGCTTTGACTTGGATCACAACAAGCACTCTTTTAGATATGGAATCCACAATGTTCTACAACACTTCTTTCGGTGTTTCAGGGTGCCAACTTAAAGGATGGGTTCCTGAAGCTCTCATTCTGTTTTTTGGTGATTTTCAGATATATTCTTTCCAATGATATACATAAATTCTCAAAAATATTCAATCTGGCAAATTTCCTGTCTATTTTTTCTGGGTTTATTCTTGAAACGATGGCTAGATTTCTCAAACTTGCAATACTTTTGGCCAGTAGTGTAAAGTCTGTCAAAAGATCAGAACATAATGGATCTTAAAATGCCTTTAAGATAAAGATTTGCAGACAGATATTGTCGAACCCACTTATAACGCGACCAAGAAGGGACCGTGATAATTGCTCCTACAAAATGAGTTTGTGAAAAATCATAAAAATTCATACATGCTTAATGGTATGTTACTTACTCTCTTTTTTAATGTTCTGTATTGTACAAAAGAAGTGAGATAATTCGCTAAAACATCGTCATTTGCACCCCTGGCTTTAAAAAAAAGGTTTTCTGAGTACTAAAAAGCCATTTACTAAGTTGAGAGTGGTTGAAGTTGAAATTCTTCATATTCTTAGCTTTCACAGACTTCAGAGTGCTAAAGCAATTCCTCCAAAAATGGATTAGTTGAATTGGAGGTCTATAAAAATGTTACAAATCACAAATACAGTGAAACCTCTCCGAGCGGTCATCCCTCTAAACAGCCAATTTTTCATGGCTCGGATTTTTGCCTCATAGACCTAATGTTAAAATAACCTCTATCAGCAGCCATCCAACCCCCTCTAAACGGCCACCAAGTGGGATCGCCCATCTCATTTTTCGGGAAATTCTACTCACTCCATGCTGTAATTTTGAGCGGGAAAAACTCTAGGTCAGGTTTATGGTTGAATATAAGTCCCAGGAATAGCTGGAATTGAATCTGTTATCCCTTTTGTATTCTCCCCACACCCTTAAGATGGGGAATCCCTTGAACAATCAGGTGTTGAAGTTGTCCTAAAAATGATTTTTTGTTCCTTTCAGGTGCTAATGCTGTCCCTGATGAAGAATTTCCCGATGTCTGTAATGGCGAGCAAGCTAAACTTTCAAGACAAGCAATTTTAGGGAAAATCTATGAAAGGATCGAAAATTCCGAAGCGGTTACAAATTAACCGGTTAGAGATCAGCTTTTTAAAGTAAAAAACAAACTAGAAAAAATGCTTGATTCAAAGAAAAGTAAAAACTTAAAACAGACACAAATTGTATCATTTTTTCAAAAAAATGTAAGAAAGCATTCAATAAAGTGCTATTTTCTCTGAAGAGAAGTTTTAAATTTCATTTTAAATAAGGAATAGGTGTCAGACTTGTTTATATTATGGATTATAGCAATTATCTTATAATAGTAAATAAAACCCTTGAGATTGGCCACTCCCTCTGAGAGGCCAAATTTCTCGGTACGGTGGGGTGGCCGCCATGAGCCCCGACAGAATATTTCCTGGGGGGGGGGGGGGCAAAGACCACTTTAAAATATGGTTACCATGTTGGAAAGAGCAAAAAAGCAAGGGAAAATACTGCATTCAAAAATCCAGGGGGGGCATTGCCCCCCTTGCCCTATGCTGCCAGCGCCCATGGTGGCCGCTCAGAGAGGTTTCACTGTACATTGCTCACAATAACTGGGGTTTACTCGTTAAAAGCAAGTTAAGCTCCCAAAGATTTAACATTGTACCAACCAAGTACTTCCAATTTCCTCGTTAAAACAGAGCTCATTATAAATGAGTTCGACTGTATTACATGATTTTAAGAACAAGATATGCTTCATAAAAAAAAAAAAAAGAATATGAATAAATAACAGGGGTTGATCCATCCATAATTTTTTTCCAGGGTCCCATTTTTGAGAATACTGGGTTTTTTTTTTTTTTTTTTTTTTTTTTTTTTTTTTGTGAATTTACACATCTATTTTGTAAATTTTCATAGCAATTTTATGCTGCTAAAGTGTTGTTTTAGATGATTTTATTTTTATGAGGGGTCATTTTAATGGATTGTAATTTTGTTAACGGGCCAAATTTTGTCTGCATCGATCCCTGATCTGTCAAAAAATCAGACCATGTTTTTTACATAATGGAATGTGCCTAAAGATTTGCAGACAACTATAACAATATTTCAAGAATAAGGTATCCTTCATTAAAAAAAAAAAAAAAGTGGGTAATAATCATATAATGAATCTGAATGTTTTAAAATCGATGTCTCTTACAGTTAAACCGGTTGCATCAGTACAAAGTATTGTATTGGCAAATCAGATGTCTTTTTACATTTGTGTAACAATTCAGAGTTGTTTCAAGTTACTTTGTTTAGCAATACAGTGTTGTTGTTTCTGTTTGATGCCAAGTGTAGTGCCTATAATGGAAAAATACCAAGACAGTCGGATGTGGGTGAAATGGGGTCCGGAAAAGTATCAAAACATACAACAGATATAATAAAAGAACATCATAAATAATTTGGGGTAAATTTATGGAAAAAACATACCCTTGGCTTACACATTGGATTGGCTTATATTCAGAAAAACGTGGTATTTTAGAGCCTGGCAGATTACGGGTCTTCTACTGTAATAAAAAAAAAATCTACAAAACATTTTCCTCCATACAATATTCGCAATCAAGTTATCAATCACTTTACAACAGAGTGCAAAGTACACCAGGGGTGATTGTAGGGCTTCTACAAAAATGTGTCTGAGCAGGTTTTTCCTTAACTAGAGTACTTTTTATTAATTTTAATTACAGGGTTTCTACAGATTTCACAGCTTTTGCTTCCCTGACATCTATCACGCTCTTCCCTGACTTTATCTAGCGTGCTTTCCCTAATTTTGCGATTCTATTTTAAACATTACATTCTTTAATTAATAATTTTTTTTATATATTTTGCCCCCTTTTTTACAAATAATAATAATAAAATTAATATATACAAGAATCTTATTGGACATCACTGGATTCTAACAAAAACCATGTTGGATAATAATTTAAGATAAAACTAAGCCTATTTCAACTGCACAAAATAGGCTCATAAAGAACACATTTTAAAATCATTTATAAGGTTGAATGAGAAAATGAAAATAAAACAATTTCTATACTTAGGTTCAAACAGCCAATATTTTCTTGATTTTACCAAAAAATTCAATTTTTCCTGCATTTCCCAGACATTTCTTCAATTTCTGCTCATTTCCCTGACTTTTCCCCCAAATCCCTGACCAAAACTCATTTCTCTGACTTTCCAGGTCTGTAGAAACCACGAATTAATAATATTAAAAGTATTACAGCAAATGCAATTTGGGAAAAATCATAAATGTTAATCATAAATCTATAGACAAAAAAAAAAAAAATAAATAAATAAAATAAATAAATAAAAAAATCAAATGGATAGAAAATAAAGATCAACTTTTAATCCTATGCCATAGGAGATTTAAATAAAGTACTGCTCAAGAAGAAATAATCATTTACAAGAAGGGTGGAAAAAAGATTGAAATTGGAATCTTGAGTTTTAGTTTAGTTTTTCTTCCTTTGTTTAGAGGGGGGGAAAAAAATTCGGAAATAACTTGCTAAAAGTACCTGGTATTATGGGTATATCTCGGACCACAAGCACCCCTGGTACACATTTAAAAAAAAAAATAATGATGGGAAAAAAAAATCACGTGCCATGCAACAGTATAATGATAATAATAAAAAAACCTAATCCCTTGCAGCATAAATGGCAAATGCTGCATCACCCACTCTTTGGCAAACAATTTCTTTTTTTTTTTTTTTGTTTAAATATAAATATCAATATATACATACACACATGCATGTCGAACACATGAATGGATGTATACCCTTAAAAAAAAGTAACAGAAGCATTCTTCCACCAAACCTAAATTTGGCACACGCACACACTTCTTAACAATGCCAAATATCCATTTGTGCAAATCCACATTTTCATTCCCTTTTGCATGTTTGTATTTTTTTTAAAGCACATAGATGTGAAAAAATTGACACACTCAATATGACCGATAAAAAGTTCCATAATGCTAAACAATGATGTGATGTTTCGCACATGTGTGTTGTTGTTGTTAAGTAACCAATAACAACAGTTAACTCCCAGCAACCAATCACTCATCATCATCGGTTATACAAAATACTGTGCAATGTGGAAAAACTGAAAGTATATATATATAATATATAAGACGAGTGCATTTATGCATTAGTAGACTGACTTCTGCCACACTGACTGACACACACACAAAAGTGTCATTTGTTTTTAAAAAAGATCATTTCGCTGAGGAGAATTAACAAAGCTTTTTATGCGCTTATGCACTCTTTCAACAGCTCCATTTGGTTCTGATCCTCCAGTGTCTGGCACACAGTTGTTGTTGTTGTTAAAGGGTTGTGATGTCGTAATAACAGCAAAAAGAGATATAACATCTTGGTAGTTGTAGTTATGTTGTAGTAGTAGTAAGCCACTGATGATCAGAGTTAGAACCCGGAGAGAACACATTCGCTCGAATAAAGAAGGTCTTTTTTTTGTTTGGTCTTTTTTACACAAGATTGTATTCCTTTAGGTTCAGCTGTAGTATGGTGTCCTTCACAGCAGCAAAAACAAACCTAATGTTTTCAGTATCTGGAAGAAAGAAAGAGAAATCATGACAGCTTACTTAACAATTGGTTACTTAACATCAGCTATAAAGCATTTTCCATTTATTTTTTTGGTACCTAAACTAAACTCACTAGTGCAACAGCCCAAGTGGGGCTAAGGCCTTCACTGCCCATAAACGGCTTCTTTGTGACCTTGGGCAGGGTTGCCACTGAATTTCTCATTTAAGATTCCCTGACTTTTCCCGGTTTTTCCAAAATTTTTTGGGTGAAATTCCAAACTACATTGTTATGATATGCATATAATTTCCAACATTGCATATCAATATAATTAACACACCTATGTGAAATAACATTCGGAGGATTCCAAACTAATAACAAACGGAGGCTTTTTTTTTTTAATATAAAATGGGCGGATGATAATTTTCCTGGTCACATTTGCATATTTTTTAAAGTTTTCAGTCAAAATTTGCAATATTCTCTGACTTTTGTTAGGAAATCTTACCTTAAAAGGTTCCATGATATGTTTTGCTCTTATATTTACATATTAAGCCTTTGAATCAAAGGATCCTTTAAGTTTTTTCTTTATGCTCTTAAGATTGCTGTCATCTCTAATTTTTAATTCAATTTAAACATTCAACAAAGTTCAGAATTCACTTAATGCCAAAGCATTTAACCCTCCAAGCGGCTGAGACGTAAAATATTGTCAACTTTGTTTTCATTGCAATGCATCTTATTCAATAACTTAAATTATTTATAACAGTCAGGTATAATAAAATATATTCCAATATTGAAACTTATTTTTTAATAATTACAAATCTTCCTATCAGAATTTTATTATTTGTATAATTTTAAAACTACATGGAAATTTTACCGTAAAAACAATTTTACATTATTTGCGATTTCCAGGACGCTCAGAGGGTTATAATACATCCCATAGTCATAATTGTTTACACTTGTAATAAATGTTCATGTGACTTGCTGTATGCAGCACTACACTGCCTCACAGCAAAAGTAGATGGCATTATCGCTTCAGACAAGTACAAATACAGAGATGGTAATCCTCAATGAGACTTTGCAGTAACATTTGAGAATATTTTCAGTAGTTTTTAATGTTTTTCTATAGTCAGTAGCATAGGCAAAAAATTTAGTTTTTTTAATAGCTTACAAAAAAAAGTTTAAATTACAATTAAAATTGATCTTAATTCAAAATAAATAAAAGCGTATCTTAATCATACCTTATTTAAAACATTTTGGGAAAAAAAATTGCAACTCATGACCAGACGGATAATTCTTCAAATTTAATATAAACATACTTAAATAATTACAGTTGAACCTCGATTTAACGAATATTTTTTTCGTCCCGACAAAAAGGGATGCTAAAATGCTCTGATTTAACGAATTTTCAGCTTTGATTTAACGAACAACCATTGCTGAAATAAAATTCGCACATAAAACTAAAACTTTGAATTTTTCGCAAGCAAAATTTTAATCTTTCACACCCTAATCCAAGTGTGACATACAATAATTTTTTTCTCATTTCTCCAAACGAAGCAAGTGCCTCCGAAGACAGCGATGCAGAAACAGTCATTTACAATGACGCCGTGGATAACGATGATCCAATGCCTGGATGGGAAGATTTTTCTAGTAATGGAAATTTTACAGGATATGTGTCTTGCGATAGTGAACAGAAAGAGGATGAAGATTCTGAAAGCAGCGAAGAGATGAAGAAACGGAAATTGAATTAAAAAAGGTGACATTCCAAGAAGCAGTTTGTAGCTTGAATGCTTTAAAAAAGTTTATTTTGTCTCACAAGACTGATGCTGTTGTTCTTATGAAGTTAGAAAATATCGACAAATAACTTAGGAAAGTCAAAACAAAGCACTATCAAGTATTTCTTTCCTAAGTGCCAATAAGTGTTATGTATGCATGTTTTCTGTTTTAAGAATAAGTAACATTAAAGAATTTAGATAATTTTAAAATTGATCGCCTAACATATAACTTATAAGTTTTAAGCTCATAGTAAACAATAATCATTCTTTTTTTTCATATCTATATAAGGGTATTTTGCATTGATATTTTTATACCATACTCTTTACAAAAATTGATATTCGATTTAACGAATTGCTTCGGATTTGTGGGTGCCAATCAATTTCGTTAAATCGAGGTTCGACTGTATATACATATAAAATAATAATGATAACAACAAATACACAACAATATACAGTGATGAAAATTCATTCTTGAACTAATTTTTCACAAAAGCACAATAATAACAATCTATCGAGAACATATAAATATGCTCCGACAGAAATACTTCATTGTTCCATTAGAATGGAATACACTGAGCCTTCGCAGTTTAAGCCTTTGAAGCGCAACCCTTTTCCAATGCTGAAAAAAGGGCAGCTGTTGCCATCGCTCGACTTAACAACCAGCAAGATGGCAGACGATCGAAACGTTCATCGCGTACCACAGATTGAAGACCGTTTTACGGCTGTGCCGCACAGCCAGCTGTCGTCAAAAAAGGGTCTTTAGATCTGTGGCACGCGATGAACGTTTCGATCGTCTGCCCTCTTGCTGGTCGTTAAGGCGAGCGATGGCAATGGCTGCCCTTTTTTCAGAATGGGGCAATCTACTCGAGCTGTTCTCGCATTCTTTCATTTTTCAGCAAATGTCAGTGCTGTTGAATGTGTTAAAATTAAGCGTGACCATTTTTTGATGGGAAATGACGTGCTAAAAAGTAAAGGATTCTCGTGGAGCTCTGTCACCCGAAACTATTTTTATAGAAATCCAATCTATGTGACTAGCAACAGTCAAAACGTCAGAGTTTTGTGTTCCCAGAGCGGAAACAATGCGCATTAAAGGGTTAACGTGGCTTGGAAATGAAAACAGAAGAGACAAAAGCATAAAGTGAGGGAGGGAAGAAGAGAGGCTCCAGAGAACACTTTTTTTCTTCAGCTGGTGCTGATTACGAATTCGGCACAGACTGCATTCAATTATTGTTTTCGTCTTTGAGTGTCATGCAATAACACTTGGGGCATTTATTTTAAAGATCATTAAAAGAATGTAGCTTTAGATTTTACGATTATCTGCAGGACAAATAATTATATTAAAAATGAAATATTTGTGATTTACGAATAAGTACATCCAATTTAATTCACGAGGGGCTCTAATGCGTTACATTTGGAGAAAACCGTCCTTAACTCCAAACCATTAGATCGACAGCCACGCAACACCTACTTTATACGACCTCTCTTTGAAGGAATGTAATTCGTAATTCACAAAATTAGATATGTTTGCATGCTTCAAGCATCTGTTCCTTGATGAAGCATTCTCTAGGATTACAGTGTTTATTTTAAATCATTTTTTGCCCATTAAATTGCTATACTATTTGTAAATACCACACAGGGGGAAAAAATACTTATTATGTTAATAATTTACATGAAATCAATTCAATTACGCAAGCTGTGATGATAAAATTAATTTTATTTTATTATTTAATTAAATTGAACATTAAAATGAACAAAAGAAACATTCAAAACAAATCCACTGGCAGCTGGAATTGAACTCGCTACAGTCCCGCAAATCAACCATTTTACAGTCTACGCCATAGTCACTCCCTTTGATTTGCATCAAAAAAGTATTTAAGCTGTATACGCTGATTTTCGAATGTTCAGAACATGATTTCCTGAGAATGGCTGAAAGTTGCATCATAAATATGCATGTGATTGTATGTCTTGTGAGCTATATTTGTACCAAATTTCATCCAAATCGGTGATTCTAAGGTCACGCCCTCTCCTTGCTAGTAAAATCAATGATATTATCTATCATGTGATTTTTATGATAAAACATGCTAAGCTCGTTATTCAGGGGTCAGTCCAGGTTTCTTTCCCAGGGTCCTATTTTTGTGAAATTTTACCTAATTTTGTGAATTTATAATTAATTTTGTGAATTTATATCTAATTTTGTGAATCTTTCCTTATTTTGTGAACTTCTTCCAATTTTCTTTTTCATTTTTGAGCAAGAAAGCAAACACGAAATAGAATTGAATATTTTTTTAAAAATTAAAAACAAAATGGGTATAGTTAGTTCCCTTAAAAAAAAGTTGGCCAAAACTGAATAATTCCTGTTCACTGAACATCCGGGATAGTCATACCCTAGAACAATATTTAAAAAAAAATTCGATTAAAATTAAAAATATAAAGCTTTAAATCTTTACTTTTAAATGATTAAAAAATAGATTTTATAGTAAACGTAGGCCATGGTAGTTTTGATTTTAAATTGCAGGTACTAAACACTTTTATTTACACCCCAAATTCAAACTTTAGTAATTTTTAAATATTACAATGTCTGTCAGTTTCGACTAGAAATACTCTAATACTAACGATGTGAAAAATGCAATTTATAAATCTAGTTAAATTTCAACAATTGAAGGGAAAGCAAAAATAAGTTGCAGATAATTACAGATGGGAGAAATTAGCTAACATTTTTAAAAATTAATTTCAACTTGTACCATTAAAGAAAAATTACTTGTCAGTGTACACAGAATATCCCCAAAAACTGACCTGGGGTTTTATTCCTTAAATATTTTTCACAAATATTTTACAGTAAATCACAAATTTATGTTTTTTTTTTTTTTAAAAAAAGGCACAGAATTTTACAGTAATGATTATAATAAATGTTGGAAGATTAAATCTAAATAAATACAAATGTACATTTTTATATGGTCTCCAAACAGAAAATTCCCACTCTGTAAAATGTGCCCATGCATTAATTAAGTTTAAAAAATTTAATTAAGTTATAAATTTTCAGTCTTCTATCAAAATGATAGCAAAAATGATAGGTTCTAGCAAAAAATTGCTCGCTACGGCCCTGCCTATGCCGATAGCATTTCTCTGTAGTGTACTCCTATGACCGCTCTTTAAAATGATATTAAATCCCAATAAAATCACTCCTATGCTTTGTTGTTCACTCCCAAGAATGAAAAAATCTGATGTGTCCAACACATGACTTCCTTGCACGTCCATTAGATCAAAAATATTTTCGACGCACTTCCTCTAAATTTATTTGTTTGAAAGAGATAAAATATCAATAATAGTAAGGTTGAGCGATTTCTAGCCAAATGTTTCGATATCGCCAAGCTGAGTTCAATTTGAAAGATTTCCTTCTGACACTTTATTTGGCGATATTTCACCAAAAGCCGACAAACTTGAGATAGTTTGCGAGATTTTGGGGATAGCCAAAGTAGTCATTGACCACAGACTTTCAATGAATTGAATGCATCCATACACCTCAATGTATTTAAAGTCATTTGGCTCACCCTGTAAATAAATTCCCAGTCGATTGCTGTCAAAAAAGATATTGAAAACCGTTAGATATTATAATATAGTTCTAAATACAAAAGTTCAAAATTCTACGGGTTAAAGTTTTAGAGTTATACAATATACGAAATAATTTTTGGCGCCAAATTTGGCGATATTTCGGCGAAACTCGTCAATGTCGACGACATTTGGCGAGATTTTAAGCATGGACCTACAATGACAGATTATCGCCAAATTTGGCGATATTTCTCCAAAACTCGCCAAGAACGATGACAAATGGCGATACTTTGGGCATGGACCAAATGACTGACTATCGCCAAATTTGGCGACATTTCGGCAAAACTCGCCAAGGTCGAGGACAGACGGCGAGATTTTGGGCATGTACCAAACAATGACTGTCTACAATTGTATTATATTGAAGATGTCCATAGACATTAAAGTACTGAAATTCTTATCGGTGGTCCTGTAAATAAACTCTCCAGTAGATTTTAACCAAAAATCGAGATGCACGCCTAGATGTTACAACAATCTTATATATGAAATTTCATAATAGTTTTTGAGATTTGAGAGTTAAATATGCACACACGTACACAAAAAAGTCGCCAAGCTTGGCGACTTTTGGCATAGTTCTTGAGGGAGGCACGTGACCGTGGTCGGACCATTACCTAACTTATGTGGTAGGACGGTATTGTGCTTGAAATGGATGAATCCCCTAAAATTGCCATTGACCGTAATGTATTGGAAATCTTTTGAGTGTTCCTGTAGCAGAACTGTAAATGATAAAGACACTTTTTTTAATGGAGAAATTCATTTTCTAACTCTTTACAGCATATATCACTTCTGAGTCGTTTGAAATAGCCCAATAGCTCTAAAAAACGCTTTGATGAATTTCGGCCCATTGAGCGTAATGTATTTCGAATATTTTAGGCGGTTCTGTAGATAAACTATCCAGTCGAATGGAACCGAAAGGGGAGGTGCACAACTAGATATTACAACAATCCTAAATATAAAATTTCAACATTCTACGCCTAATAGTTTTTGAGATATGCGAGTTTAATGAATTTCGACCCATTGAGCGTGATGTATTTCGAATGTTTTGGGCGGTCCTGTAGATAAACTATCCAATCGAATGGAACCAAAAGGGGAGGTGCACAACTAGATGTTACAACTATCCAAAATATGAAGTTTCGACATTCTACGCCTAATACTTTTTGAGATATGCGAGTTTAATGAATTTCGACCCATAGAGCGTAATGTATTTCGAATCTTTTGGGCGGTCCTGTACATAAACTATACATTCGATTGCGACCAAAAGGGGAGGTGCACAACTAGATCATAGAACAATCCTAAATATCAAATCTCAACATTCTACGACCAATAGTTTTTGAGATATGCGAGTTACATACATACGTACGTACGTACAGACGGCATGGAAAAACTGACCACAATAAACTCGCCGCTGGTCAAAATGAGTTGCAGACGCGTTAATATGATCGTGCATGCTAGCCTACGATGAGATGCATCGAAAAAATTCATAAAATTAAATTTAGAGGTAGTCAAAATCGGTTTTTTTGTCGAAATTTGGGCCCCAAATTTTTTCGGGATCACATTACTTCCTTATACTACGTACAAGGAAGTAAAAATGCAGTATTACACTATTTCTACCCCACTTTTTCCAGCTTTGAGCAGTGATTGACCTATATTTATCCCATTTCACATTCCACAGTGTGGATTCTCGACCGATTAAACAGGGGGCGGCACCCGGCAATGTCCTTTTTCTCCCCCCTATGCCTGGGTATGTCGGTCCGTTTTTCTTTTCTTATTTGCCAAAACTTTTTCTCCTTCCTTACCATACAGTTTTCTTATACAGGAGACAATACAATGAAGTCAAAATTGATGTTTAAACGACCCTTTACAAAACAGGAAGTATAACTGTTCCTTCAAAAAAATCCAATCAGCTTTTTTTTTTTAAATGCAACGAGATAAAATGTCCTTTTATAAATAATTATTGTTTCTGTTTTCTTTTATTTGCGTGATCTGAAAGATGCCCTTGGAATGTTTGTTTTTTAGCAATGTAAAAGGGCCATCTGGCACATTACGCTTTTAGTTGGGGGGAAAGAAGGGAGTTGAAAATGATTTCACCCATAAGGATGTTATGTTTGATAAGTATGCAGTTGTGAATTAGTAAACAATAAGCTTAGACTTAGCCACGCAATGACGGCAGCTCCCGTTGTTTTGAATTGGATGTTATGCACTCTTGCAAGTTGTTCTTAATGATTGCTTTTAGTGTAATCATTACATGGCCTTTCTACTTCAGATTACTTATAGTTATTACAGATATTTACTAAACATTAGAGAATTACGGATTCATTTCAAAATGCAAAACGAATTATTGCGAGTTAGAACGTTTGCGCGATTTTGAAACATTGCATTGATCTGAATTTATGTCTGTCTTTTAGAATAAGATTTAGGACTAAGTTAATCATTTTGAGATTGCATCAAACTTTTTCTGAACATTTAATACATGGTGCATAAATGTGCCAGTTTGGAAAACAAAGTGCTTTCTTTTAATCTCCTCCCCAACCTGGCTGCCCTTTTTACATACGCCACTGTCTTTATTCATGAAGGACGTTGTAATTATCGGAGAATGACAGCTGTCATCACCTTTTCTTCTGGCAATGAGCCTTATTAATATTATAGTGGAATATGTCTTGATGTTTAATTTTTTGGCATAAACACAACTCACATGAAAAGAAATAATAAATGAGCGCTCGCTACTAGTCCGATTTTTATTCCCAGAAAGAGAGCTCCTACATAGCAGGTGAGGGGAGGAAGAACAAACAAGTGCAGGCGTCTGCTTCAAACTGCAATCGTAGGCGGTGTAATTTACCCCCCTGGCTTAGGGCCTCCAATCAACCTACCTCCCGTCATCATCATCAACATTGTTTACATTTAGGCCAAGATATTATTGGGTGCCGATCGGCGATCGCTAAATGATAATAATTTCTAAACTCAATGAAAAGTGCAATAGTTATTTTGTGAAAGGGCCGTTTTGGTCAAACTGAATTTTGTGAAGGGTCCGTTTTTCCGATATTGAATTTTGTGAAGGGTCCGTTTTTCTGATATTGAATTTTGTGAAGGGTCCGTTTTTAACTTGTTGAATTTTGTGAAGGGTCCATTTTCGGACCCGATTTCGACCTGGACAGACCCCTGTTATTGTCATTGTTACCGGGGACAATAGAGAAATCCTTTAAGGACTTTATATAACAAGCTGTCACTACAACACACAGCAATACAATAGAATAAATCACCTCTCAACTTACCTGTAGCACAAGTAAAGTGTGAATAAATTATTTTCTCGCTATCAGGATTTAAGTCAACAAACATTTTTAGAATAAATTCTCTGGCATGAATAGCATCTTTCTTTGGTCCTGCGAAAAGAAGAAAAAAATATATTACAGCACACGCAAACAAGCTCCAAATTCTTTCAACTGAGCTGAATTGATACACTAGGGGGTAATAGGGGTTTCTTGTAAAGTTTTCTGAACCCCCCCCTACACACACACACACACACAAATGAACAAAAAGTATGCCCCTCTCACCAACTACTTAAAATTTTTAAACAATTATACTTCCATTTTAAATCTACTGCTCAACTATAGACACTTTTTGCATGATTTTTAAGTTTGAGGCTAAAATTCATCTGCTGGTGGTATTTACGCTCATCAGCTTCTATCGAAATGCATCGAGTATCCATTTTTTAATACTTTTCTTTATATAAACCACTAGGATTCAGTTATTGTCTTTATGAATGTGTAAATGAATGGTTTAATAAAAGATTATACCGCATGTTGCTTCAAAACTTTGTTCTAAAATTATTATGATATTGCAAACACTGTCTAAATACAGTGAAACCTTTCCGAGCGGCCACCCCTCTAAACGGCCAATCATTCATGACACGGATTTTTTGGCTCATAGACTTAATGTTAAAATAACCTCTATCAGTGGCCACATCAACCCTTCTAAACGGCCACCGAGAGGGATCGCTCATCTTATTTTTCGGGAAATTCTATTCACTCCATGCTGTAATTTGGAGCGGAAAAACTCAAGGTCAGGTTTATGGTCGAATGTAAGTTCCAGGAATAACTGGAATTGAATCTGTTATCTCTTTTGTATTATCTCTACACCCTTAAGATGGAGAATCCCTTGGACAATCAGGTGTTGAAGTTCTCCTAGAAAGGAATTTTTGTCCTTTTCAGGCGCTCATTCTGTCCCCGACGAGGAATTTCCCCGATGTTTGTAACAGCGAGAAAGCTAAACTTTTAACGCAAGCGACTTTAGGGAAAATCGATGAAATTATTGACAGTGGTAGTTACAAACTAATGTTATTAGTGCGGTTACAAAATAACTGGTTAGAGTTTGCTTTTTAAAGTAAAAAACAGACTAGAAAAAATGGTTGTTTCAAAGAAAAGTAAAAACTTAAAACAGACAAATTAAAAAAAAAAAAAAAAAAATGTAAGAAAGCATTCAATAAAGTACTATTTTCTCTAAAGTACTATTATAAAGTTTTAAATTTTATTTTAAATAAGGAATAAGTGCCAGTATATATATTACTTATTATAGCAATTATCTTATAATAGTAAATAAAACCCTTGAGAGCAGCCAAATATTCTCGTTATGGTGGGGTGGTCGCTCAGAAAGGTTTCACTGTAGTACATTATAGGCTTTGTTTTATAGGAATGAGATTGACAAAAAAGGAAAAGTCTGAAAGAATGTGCGAACAACATTTGAGCAATAGTATTTATGAATTTCAAGTTCAATAAAGATTGTAATTGTTACTGATAATAAATATATCCTACTTATATACAATTTTGTCTTAATAAAAAAAAAAAAAAAAAAAAAAAATTCAGAAGTTTTCGAAAAATTGATAAAGCTAAATTTTTTTTAAACATTGGTAAAGTCTGAAAATCAGGCAAAAGTCTGAAGAATCTCATCTCTGATATAAGTTGTATGTGTTTGAAATTAGAGATGTAACGAATAATTATTTGACCAAATAGCCAAATATTCAGCCAATAGTTAAGGCCAAATATTAATTCTTTTAAAATTTCATTTTAATTGTACATGACATGTGGCCTTTCAAATTTCTATTTAAATACTAAATAGAGACTAATTAAAATTCATTTCATATTATTTGTAGGTGCTTAAAAGCACTCAAAAGTACATTTTCTGTAAAACTTTAAAAAATCTTGATCATGGAAAGACCTTTGTTTATGAAGCTTAAATACTATAACAGCATAATTATATTTAGAGATATTCATAATTTAATAAATTTAGTATGGTAAGAAATGCGATTAATCAGGAAACTATGCATAATCACATCATGCCTTGGGTTTTACAGCACCTGGGCAAAACATATTTAGCAGCTTTTCAAAATTGCATTAATGATTGAGGATCTGAAAAGAGCCCCCCCCCCC
This sequence comes from Cheiracanthium punctorium, assembly GCA_038373885.1. Taxonomy (NCBI): domain Eukaryota; kingdom Metazoa; phylum Arthropoda; class Arachnida; order Araneae; family Cheiracanthiidae; genus Cheiracanthium; species Cheiracanthium punctorium. The sequence goes on from JAWZYV010011755.1 coordinate 133,404, forward strand.
CCCTAAAGAAAACCTGCCTCAGTTAAAGACTTTACTAACACATATTTTTAATAAGAAGTAAAAGCCACATTTTAGCAAAAACATCTGACACTGTCTTCTGAAACATTTTTCTTGTTTGCATTGACTCTAATATTTGACCAAGTATACAAATTGCACACATCTGGGAATTTTCTGTTTTGAGTTTTGTGCAGGGAATTATGATTATGTCTCATGCAGCTTAAAATTCAATAACTTAGGTATTTTATAATATAAATTAACACATTGAAGTACAAACTGAACAATATTCTTTGCTATATACATGTTAAAAACATTTTGTTCTGAAATCATTCGACTGTATATGTAACAACATATTATTATTAACTGGTATTAAATTATAATTTATTAAATGTTGAATCTAAAAATAATGAAAGCACAATCTAGAAATTTTAAGTACATTTAATGACACACAGAAGAACAAATTTCCTATTGCAAAAGTAAACATCAATAAATTAAAAAAAAAAATCAAATGAAAAATAGAAGAAACTGATGGTTAAACTAAAAAACTGGAGTCCTCTGTTAAATACGAGAGAGTAGAACTTTAAACTATTCTCATTCACTATTTAAATGTAATAAAAATTAATGTAGAACGAGAAATTTGTAAAAGAAGCATTTTTAAAGTGAAAAAGAAAGTTCTGTATCGTTTCTATATCATTTTTACCATAAAATTAGCTTACATAGCTTTATGAATCGAAATGTGCTATATATACAGGGAGTCCCCAAAACCTGACATAGGCTGTTATTCCTTAAACAAGGATCATAAACCTATATAATAAATTACAAAGATATGTAGAAAAAGTACACAATTTTATAGTATTGACTAGAATTTTCAACAGTCAATCTAAATTAATACAAATTTTAAATGACCTCTACAGAGCTCTTTCTAGGCAGGAAACAGGGCAGGGTGCAAGATTAAAAAAGGGGAGCAATATTTTTAAATGGCATTGTATTTGTTAAAAAGGGAACTAAACATCCTGATTAAAAGTACTTCTTTAATTTGAAGGGAAAAAAATATTTTTTACTTAAACAATTAATAAGAACTGCATAAACTATTAATAAATTGATAACCAATCTTAATTAATATATTAATTAACATATTATAAATGTATTTTGGGTGCTTCAGAATAGATGTTACAGCAATTATCTTTTAAACCTTACAGTTTAAATACTTATGGTGATAGAAACATACTTTCAATTAGAAAAGTTAGTCAAATAACTGGTAGATTTCAGATATGGCATCTTTTTACTGGGGGCTATATACATATTAAAATACGAAATTTAATTTTTATGTGGTTCCTCCTTTCCTATCACTTAGAAAAATGTTGCCCTTTGTCTAAGAAAATTAATTTAAAAAATCCCGTGTCTCCAAGTGAAATAGTTAGCCAGAAAAATAATTTTGAAGCTGATGACTTACACTACTTTATCGACTGCGTTGGCATCCGTTTTCAGGCAAAGAAACCTTTACTTTAGGGGGCCCACTATGAGTTGACAAAAGATAAATAAAGATCCCATTCTTGGGAAAATCGATTAAGCACGTTCAAATGTGTGAAATGAGCAGGCACAGTTTTACCTAAAATGATCGGTACTTCATTATGAAAGTAGAGATAATTTTGTCTTTTAGGTGTGTGTGTGTGTCATCCACTCATTATATCACGCTTCTAGAGAAGGAATTTTAAAGTGTAAAAAAGAATGACAAAAAAAATAATGGCGTAGGTTACTGTGGTGTGGTCACTTTCACTAAAAACTGCCAAACATGCTTTACAGGAAAATTCCAGCGAAATTACAATTTGAGGAGTCAACTGTGCCTATCGAGTGACTATTTACATACATTAACATCAGTTGAAAAGTAATTACAGTGAAACCTGTGTTGAACGACCCCCGTATTTAACGACCACCTGGTCTTGTCGACCATGTCATATCGGTCCTGAGTACCATATAATTATAAATAATGGTTTATTTTCCTTATTGAACGACCACCTGCCTGACGCGACCTACGACCGCTATGTATAACAAATAAATTTATTTAAAATCCTATTTTAACGACCGCGAATTCTTAAAAAAATTCTTATTTTTTCCTATTTGAGTAAGTTCGCAATCACGCGGTATGATGAAAACGAAAGTTAACACTTGTTTAGTTGAGTTGTAACACTGCTTCCAGTCACTAAATAATTCATGGAGTCAGTGAATGCAATAGCTGCATGCACGCAGTTACTTGTGTTACTGCTTCTTGGAGGATATTTATTGAAAATAGAATTTTATGTATTTAGACATTACAGTGAATCGTTCAGCACAATTTCTTCTTTTAAAACATTTCTTGGAAAAATAATTCCATCACAAAATCTGTGCACCGCAGGGAAATACTACCGAGAATGATGTCATTGTTTCGACCAATGAGCGATGCCGATACTGGCGAGAACTAAGCACGGAAAATTCAACACAAAATTTTATTATTTTTTTTCAATTTTTTAAAAATTTAAACATGTTCTAATAAATCTCACTGCCTGTCTCTTTCATATTATAAAAAAGTAAGTACATACATGCTTTTTAATATCTATATAAAAGCCGTTTAAGTGATTATCAAGTAATTATCAAATAAATTCCAGTTCTATTGATAAAATTAAGTACGCTTAAAATTTTGTCAAAATGTATCGTATTACCTGAATTCAAAGACCTACCCTCCTTAAAGACCACATTTTCTTGGTCCCAGTGGTGGTCTTTAAAAACAGGTTTCACTGTATATTTTTCTTACGTTTGATCCCTTAGTGCTTGGCAACAAATGCCAAAATTTTCAAATTGCAATATCTCGCTAACTATTTCACTTAGAGACACAGGATTTTTTAAATTAATTTTCTTAGACAAATAGCAACATTTTTATAAAAATATTTATAAAAATGTTGCAATTACCAAAGTTCCAGGAAAGGAGGGACAGTATTAAAATTAGATTTCGTATTTTAATATGAAAGTAGCCAATAGTAAAAAAATTGTCATATCTGAAAGCTACTACCGTTTTTACCCGTGCATAAGTCGAGAAATTTTGGACAAAAAAGAGGCTTTAAAGTTGGGGGGGTCAACTTAAATGAGGGTCCTTAATTTTTAATTATTATTTTTTAATCAGAAGTCAAAAATGCCCTTTTATAAGACAAATGTTCTCTACCTGCATTCCATAACACAATGACGTCTTTTCAAGTTGATTTTCATGCCAGGAAGAATGGAGCGATACAAAGATTGAAAACGTGTATCATGTTGCTGGTCTTGTTGAATTACAGCCAATTAGCTACGCGTGGACTCTAGGCCGAAGGATAGGGTGCCCCCCGCAGAGGTCTTTCTAAGGGATCCTAACCCAATACGTGTACATGATGAGCTGATGACGACAAACGAATTTTTTTAATTGTTTGATGAGTCCGATATTGAATCAGTTTAACTTTGTATATTAGTATTTTGACATATCATACTATCAGTAGTATCATATCATTATTATTATCAGTTTAATTTTGTATACTACTTTTGTATTGCTATCATCTTTATTATTATATATTTAGTACTTTCTTTTTTTACAGATGATTTTGAATACATGTACTGTAGAAGACCCAAAATCCGCCGATCCGAAATCCGCAAGGCTCTAAAATCCGCACTGTCTCTTCAATGTAAACAATGAAATCTGCCCTGTCAGCTGCAAGTTCAGAAAACTACAGTATAACCACAAAGTAAAACTAAATAAGCTATCTCCAGTTGAAAAAAAAAAAAAATTAAGTCTGTGAGCTCTAATCTTAACATTGATAACTTTCAAATGACTGACGGTAACATAATTGACACTGAATTATGATCACATGACGCAGACTGACACAGTAACAAGTGAGGATGATCAAAAAGTTGATAAATTAACATAAAAAGGTTAGGCTGTGAGAAAGAAATATCTCAGATTTGTAGAGCAACAAAGCTGTGTTACGAACAGAAAATAATGAAAAAATATATAAATAAAAACTATAATTAGAACATCCCTTAAGTCCTAAACTATTGAATATATATGTTTAAATAAGTTGTACTATAATCTCATAATTTTGTATATTGCATTAATTCTCTTTATTTTTATATCATGATTCTAATTATAAGTAACATGATTTGTTTCCCTTGATCTCTATTGTATTTTTTTTTTCTATTATTTTCTGAGGAGGGTGAAAATAGAATAAATTTCCTATTATGACCCAAAATCCGCAAAATTCTAAAATCTGCACAAGGTCTGGAACCAAGCTGTGCGGATTTTGGGTCTTCTACTGTATTTTAAAAAATTAAATTTTCTTGATCGGGTAAGTGGTGGATCGACGTATACGAGGGTAAATACGACAGTTATTGGACTAACTTTTCAGATTGAAAGTATGTTTCTATCACTTACGGTTTAAAAGATAATCTATTTTGAAACACCAATACAATATAAAAGAGTTAATTCGTTTTGCAGTAACTTTGTTATTTAGCTTATCTTAATTAACCCAAGTTATAAATAGTTAAGCAAATGATAGTATTTCTTAAGGAGGATTAGTTTTTCATCATGTGAGTGCTAACTTGAATCAAAGAGCAACAGGGTACATTTTTTTTTACTAAAAGGGTATCAGGGTGATGCACCCTGCCAACACCTCCTAGATCCAGAGGGCCTGAAAACAGAAGCTTTTACATCATCACTATGTCTTCTAAGATGACGTCATCACAGTTTTACTTTTACAAAATAAAACTATTTAAAATTCCCTGTGAATTATAAAAATTTTAGAAAATACCTTAAATTAAGGATAAAAATTAAAATACCTTTCTGATACAAAATAGATGTTAAGGTGATTATTTTTCAAACCTTAAGTGGTCAAAACATACTTCCAATTAGAAAAGTTTGTCCAATGAAGAATAGCTTTCAGATATGCCTTTTTTCTTACTGGGGATTGTATACATATTAAAGTACGAAATTTAATTTTTATACGGTCCCTCCTTTCCTACCCTTTATATTGAGAAGAATGTTGCTCTTTGCCTAAGAAAACGAATAAAACAAATCCCGTGTCTCTAAGTGAAATAGTTTCCGAGATATATCAGGGTGTCTACCAAATTTCCGAAAGTCTATTTCCTGACTTTTGGGAGGTCCCGGGAAAAAAATTCCTGACCAATGCATTTTACTTTGGGGAATTGCACAATGCCCTCTCCCTTGTATTTATATTTGCATATTTTGTACAACTTCTTGAAATACAGGATTAAGCTTTCATCAATTAAAAGAAACAGAAGTAGTTGCAATTTATGATAGAACTAACTAACTGTTCTTGGAAAGACGGTCCTAACCCATAAGTTACCAAGTAAGATAATTTGTCTTTTACCCTCCCATCACGATTAATAAGCCCCCATTTTTCCCTCCTTATACAAACACATCGCTTGATGCTTTCGCGGTCCGAAAAACGCGTTGCAGTTGCTTTCGGTTCCAGTCTGACAATTAAAGAGGAAGGGTAAAAAAAAAGAACACGAAAAAAAATTGATTCTTTTGGTGAATTTTCCGGACCCATTACCCAATTTCCCGGTTTTTTCCAGACTTTCCAGACCCATTTTCCAATTTCCTGGCTTTTTCCAGACTTTCCGGAGCAGTAGACACCCTGTATATCCATTTGAAATTTTTGGCATGTGTCGCCAAGCAATAAGGGGATGTCTCAAAAGTGAGAAAAATGTCATTACTTTTCAGATGAAGTTAATTTATGTTAATTGTCACTCGATAGATACAGTTGACTCCTCAAATCTTAATATAGCTAGAATTTTCCTGCAACGCATGTTTGGATGTTTCTAGTAAAAGTGACCACACCATAATAACCTACACCATTATTTTCTCATTCTCTTTTGCACTGTAGAATTCCTTCTCTACAAGCATGATGTCATGAGTGGATCACCCCCCCTAAAAGACTAAATTACTGCTCATTTCATAAAGCAGTAATGATCATTTTAGGTAAAACTGTACCAGTTCATTTCTCACATTTGAGCCCGTTCCATTGCTTTTCCCAACAATGGGATCTTTACTTAAATTTTATCAAGTCATAGTGGGTCCCCTAACGTAAAGATTTTTTCGCCTGAAAACAGACGCCAACACAGTAGGTAAAGTGGCATAAGTTAGCATTTTGAAAATTAATTTTCTTCCTATTATATTTAGAGACACGAGATTTGTTTTATTCATTTTCTTAGGCAAAGAGCAACATTCCTCTCAATAGAAAGGGTAGGAAAGGAGGGACCGTATAAAAATTAAATTTCGTATTTTAATATATATACAACCCCCAGTAAAAAAAAGCCATATCTGAAAGCGACTATTAATTGGACAAACTTTTCGAATTGCAAGTATGTTTCAATCACTTAAGGTTTAAAAAATAATCGCCTTAACATTTATTTTGAATCACCCGGTATAATTAGTGATAGTTAAAATTTCCTATTTGTTGTAAAATTTAATTTTCTATCTTAAATCATTAAAATGGTTTATGCGGGAGTCAATTCGCCTCAAACTTTGAATAGTCTTACTTTGTGAAAATAAATGTGTGATGACATCATTTTAGTGGACCTAATGATGACTGAAAAGTTTCTGTTCTCAGGCATTGTATATCTAAGAGGTGTTGACCCTGCTAGCTCAGTCTAGAATAAGCCCTGTACAAAAAATTCCCAATAAGTAAAATGTGCCCCATACATTAAATGAAATGATGTACAAAATTTAGACACAGAATCATAATTCAAGTTATCACTTGCTAAAAATGCCCGTAACACCTCAAACACCCCTGTTGGAAGTGAGACAGGACTGCCGGTACTTGTGTATTATACCGTCGACATGCCAAGTGAAGAGATTACTCGCCAAGGGTTTGTACTCTGCAGTTAGGTTACTATTGCACATGTGATAATGTGCATCAAAATACTGTATGTTCTGCTATGGATAAAATGAATCATATTTCTTTTAAAATTGATAAATTTTTATGTTTGTGGTTGATTTTTAAAATTGATGTATGAGTTAACGAAATCTAAGCGTTTAACAAAACATTGTAATGGGAATAAAATGAAAAGTGTGCTATTAACTGCAGAGTTTGCATTAAACAGAACTGTTATGTTTAGGCCTAAACATAAACCTATTTAATAAATACTTAAATTCCATCAAGACATATAAAACATTTTTTTAAAAATACATACACAAACATTTAAAAATAAATACAACACAGACATAGTTCATCAAATGGCACAAATAAAAAAGGCAGTATCTATCGGTTCTTGTTTATATGGGGTTGTATGTAAATATTTGTATTGAGACACCAACTAGGTGAAACAAATTTTTGGCAAAAATGTTGATGGTATAATACACAAGTATCGGACTGCCTGGTATTGAATACTGGAGAAGGCCACAAGATGTTTACCATCGTATTCTGGGAAGTAGTCCACGAGGTGAGAGTACATGATTTTTTCCTCGAGCAGGTCCTTCTTGTTCAGGAAGAGGATGACGGAGGAATTCTGAAACCACGGATACATGATGATGGTCTTGAACAGCGCCTTGCTCTCCTCCATACGATTCTGCAGAGAGACCAAACCGATCCATTAATACAATTATACCAATCCAGTAAAACATAATCATCAAGACAAACTTCATCTTTATGACAGTTAAATTAACACTGTAACAGTCAGTTTAACATGTTATTATAACTAGGGATGCAACGGATATCCGGCAAACATACTGCATCCAGCTTATCTGGCCAATATGCCAGATAATTGGCAGTAGTCAGATATTACAAATATCTGGCAGTACACCCGGTCTAAAATTACTGTATATATTCGAGTATAAGCCGAATCTACAACTTTACTTAGAAAAATTAGTTAAAAATCAAAAACCCGAATATAAGCCGAATATAGAAACGCAGGGCCGAAAAGATCGATCACTCGCCAAATATGGAAAATTTTCCACGCCCTCAGTGACGTCGAAAGATGACCCAATTCATTTTTAGACAAAAAAATAATTAAATTAATCTTTTTAAAAATTGTGTTTAAGGTCCTTCTTTTCTAGAGTTTAATTTACGTTTTTGTGAGATATGTAGAACTTTTTTGTAAGTTTCTTTTTTTTTAAACATGCAAATTTTCTTTTATTTCATGAAAATATTTGCAAGTTTTTTTAATTTCTGTCCCGTATTTTTGTTGTTTTTGGTTAGTCTGTCCATTTTCCAAACACAAGAAAAGGACCGCGAAAAAAAAAAAAAAAACGAAATCTAAGATGGCAGCCGGGTCACTGAACCTTTGACTTTGTATTCAAAACTTTGACTACAATTTCTTGGCTTATACTCAAGTATATAAGGTATGTCTTTCCTCTAACAACTGTTATCAGCTTAAAAAAAATAAAATAAAATAAAATAAAATAAGTATTGTAAATGCCACACCCTGTAGAAATGCTCCACTTACTATTTTTTAACTTTTATACTCGTAAACTTCGTTTTATTTCTTCCATAAATTAAGGTGTATAGAAAAATAGTTTAAGGTGTGCTCTTTCTTTTTTAAATAAAATTTCACTACCATTTTTCAAAGCATACATACTTTTCGAATACGCCTCGTATTTTGTACATGCGCTTATTTTTATAATTTCTTTTTAATAAAAAAAAAATAGCATAGCTGCCAACCTTGGAGAATGAAAATTAGGGAGATTTTTGAAAAAATTAGGGAGACTTTAAAAAACCCTTGTTATCGATGAAACAACTCCATGTACACATGCGTAATATATTAGTAACCAAGAAAATTACATATACAAGAAAAATTTATAGCTTAAAACATTTATTAAAACAGCTAATTTTAAAATGCGATACTTTTTTAAAGAAATAAACAATTTTTTAAACAGTAAATACTTTTGAACTATTTGCATTCATGGGTGCCGGCAACATAAGGCAAGGGGGGGCACTTGCCCCCCCCCCTGGATTTTTGTATGCAGTGTTTTCCCTTGCTTTTTTGTTCTTTTCAACATGGTAACCATACTTTTAAGTAATCTTTGCCCCCCCCCCTCGGGAAATATTGTGGCGGCACCCATCTTTGCATTACAAATGAATTAAAGTACCGAGAACATTTTGAGCCGTATTTTTTGGCTATATCGGAATCCAGGAACATCTTTTTGAATAATGCTCCTGCGTGATCTGAGCAACTTAGTGGCAAGTTATGCTCAATGACGAACTTAGTAAATAAGCACTCTGCTTTTATCACGCTTAGATCCTGCGATGTAGCAAATGAGAAGTCAATCTTAAACTGTTTGCACACGCTTTAGTGTTGGTTTGATGCTTTTTCGATTTAGCTGAGTCACAATGTCATTTCTTCTCCCGTGCATGATAGCAATATCGCATGTACTATATGTGCAAAATGCAAAGTTTGCACCTTTATTTGACGGTTTGATAAATTTAAAGTCCTTGGAATAATCCTATTTAAATTGCATTAAATCTTTTCAGACAATTTTACCGCTCACTGAACTACGGACACCACAATCTAACATGCTGGATCGCAAAATACATAAACATACATGTGCAGAGTGGAGTGGAGTGGAGGGGAGAAGCTCTGTAATTAGATTCTGCGGAGTGTTATCGATAATCCCAACAGTCGTCTTGTGGAAATTTGTGGGGAATCGGCGAGAAAGCTTGCTATGTTCTACGTGCTATGACGTCATTACGAAATATCAGATTCGGCCAATAGCGAAGTTTCTTCAGTTTCTGTCGGTAGCATTTAACAAGTTCTGTAAAAATTTTTCAAAAATTGATAAGTACGTAAAACATGGGAATAATTAGGGAGATTTATAAACTTTTCGGGAGTTCGGGAGATTGTTCTGAAATTCGTGAGTCACCCGGAAAAATCGGGAGGTATGGCAACTATGAAATAGGCACTTTTAATGACCGGTTTCTTGAAAATAATAGGACCTTTAAAGGTGTTAAAATGGTCAAGAGGATAATACCAGCCAAAATTCTAAGTAATAAAATTTTGAGTTACCTCATTGTCGGATTCGAACAAAATTTGGTCATATTCACTTAGAGCAACTAGGAATATTATAGATGTGACGTTTTCAAAACAGTGGATCCATTTCCTTCGCTCTGATCTTTGTCCACCAACATCCACCATCCTGCAGTAGACAAACACACAAACACATTAATAGTTAAATAAACTAGTACTATATTTAAAAGGTTAAAAACACATTAGCACTTTCGGTGGTGGCTACCACCTTCCTCAGCTCTGGTCTCAAAATGCCTTGCTCTCTTCCTCAGTATAGCGTTCCATCCCGGATCTATGTGCGCATGCGTCATGTCATTTTGTTGGTCCAGTACTACCTTTCAACTTCCAACTTTCATAAGTTTCCAGTTTAGCTTTAGCACTGGCTTTATTCTTCCCACCATCTTTAAACTGCACAGTAGGGTGGATCGAAAAAACTTTTTTTCGAAATTCACATTGCCCGAGTCATTATATGGTGCCAAACTAGCTGAAACCAATTGTCTCCAAATTTCAGCTTAAAATGTTGACATCTTGAGGTTCCACACCTCAAGTGAATGTTTATATTGGCTTTTTTTCAAGTTTTTAATGATTTTTGTGCAAAAAATATTTTTTTATTTAATATTTTACTAAATAATTCATTAATTTGTAAAATAATATTAATGAATTACTTTCTCATTAATAAATTGTTTTATTGAAATGTTACTGCCAGATATCAGATCCAGAAATGGCTTTTTGTACATAAAAAAAGCAAATTATACTCTAAAATCTACTAGATGGCAGCACGTGTTCTAATCTAACTATTATATCATAACCTAATAAGACACGTCACTTTTACTATGTGGAATGATTCGTTTTTGCAATCGCCTTTGTTTCAACCACTTACTTCTAATTTGTAAGATTGAAGCAATAGGTTTTATTAATTTTGATTTATATTTGACAAAATAATACGGAGTTTTGAATTTAAATATGACCACAACTAGAAGTGAAACGTTTTGTTGCGTTTTCGGAATTCCAGTACAATTGAAAGCGACAGTGCTACCACCAACATATTCTGATTTAATGAAGCATTTCTTAATCACAAAAAATGATATACTGTGGAAGCAGGGGAACAAAAAGGATCCTTTTGTAAAAGAGATAGAATTATTTCTTTTGACATTGAAAGAATTTGGAAGAAAGCCTCCTTGCCTGTGGTAAGTCACCAAGAAGTAATTCCCCTTATTAAAAATTATAATGAAAGATACGATCACAGCTTAATTCTATACAAATACAAGTAACACAGTTTTTGTACACCATATACTTCGATGGATGTAAGGACACAACTATTATGTAAGAAGGGAAGCTCTTTATATACGACTGCATCTGTGGAAGAGCATATTGTTATGTTGTCAGAACCTGGTTCTGTTCACATAGGGCATGTGACCCCGCATTCAGACTCTAGTACTGATATTATTTGCAGCATCGTCAACTTTGTTACACAGAAAGAGATTACACTTTCGGATCTTGTTGCCATTGGGCGAGATGTACCGACAGTCAACCTTGGGAAGAAAAATGGCGTAGTTAGACGGCTTGAAATCTTTGTTGGCCATAAATTGCACTGTTTTGTATGCTTATTGCATATTAATGAACTACCTCTTCGTAACATTTTCTATAAGATTCACAGAAAGACATCTGGGCCACACCAATTTTCTGGAACAATAGGAAAATATCTGGAAATTTATGAAACGTTTGCTGTGACAAATTTTGTTTCTATTCCTGTTGCTCTGCCTGAAATTGATAAAAAAGACCTCAGTACAGACTAAAAGTACCTCTTCGATATTTCTAGGGCAGTATGCTCGAGACAGTGCCATCCAGATTTGGGAAACAAAAGTCCAGGAAGGGTGTCTCATTCAAGCTGACTCACTACAGCGAACAGAATACTGCGCCTGTACGTGTCGACTGCCGAACCAACAGAATGCTTTAAACTCCTAGTAGACTATGTGATGAAAGTTTACGTGCCATCCTGGTTTGAAATAAAGAAAATCCCACGAACTACTCATGGAGCATGGAATGATAAAAAGAAGTTCATTCATCCCAGAAGATTTTAAGTCAATCATTCATGAAGTTATTCAGAGGAATTCTTATTTTGCTCATTCTGAAAATATTCTGTTGGCAATGCTGTTTGATGAATGATCACATATTCGAGAACTTGACCTAAGAAGAATATTGAAAGCAAGAAAAACTGACTGGAAGGGAAAAATATGCCAATTTGATCTTCTAAATATAAATTTCAAAGCAGAGGAGTATTTTCAGATGATTCACTGGGACAATCCCTTTAGAACCACCAGCTACTATAAACCTCACTGACATAGCAAGTATGATCAGAAACGGTTCGGAATTTGAAACAGAGAAGCTCCCTTTCCATTCTCAAGCAGTAGAAAGGCGTGTAAGACTACTAACGCAAGTATCATTGGTAACATGTGGAGCAAAAGCCAGAGATGGATACATTCGTTGTTAAATCAAATCACGAAAGGAACTACCTAAGTTCACTATTTTCCCAGCATGTGGACTCTAAAATTGAAGACTGATTAAAGTAAAGTGTTTTATTAGTCAATTATACTCGAAAGGTAAATTTGGTATCATTTCCTTTTCTGTATTAATGTGCTTTCTAAATATTAATTGTCTTTAAAAATGAAGTAATATGTAAATATTTAATAGCTATGTATTCAAAATATACCTCAAACTTATGACTCTCGGTTGCAAGTTAGTGACTTTTTTTTCCCTTTCTTTCTTTTTTTGTTGTTTGTTTGTTAACGGCAATAAAACATTGCCGTACTGTTTCCTTTTAGTTCCTTTTAGTACTTAGAACTATTTTTGAGTCAGAAAATAAAGTTATTGCAAACATTAAAATTTAATTTTTAAAAATTGATTTTTTTTACTTTTTACGTTAGCATTCCTTTCTTTGAGCCCAGTGTGGAACCTGAAGACAATCAGTAAATGGACTAGAAATTTTTTTCTGTGACTTTTTTGCCAAACAGCATCATTTGTTGAGTCAGGGAATATTAAAATAAAAAATATATATTTTTGGCCATTTTCACTCCACCCTACTGCACAGTATGAATTAATTTATTCTTCCCACCATCTTTAAATTGCACAGTATGAATTAATCCTAAAAGGTTTTATTTACATCGATGTTTTCCTGTTTATGGGCACATTGCTGAAGGCGGCAGCCATCTTGTTGACCATACTACAGACGAGCCGTCAATTGCCTTCCGTATGCCTGTCATGACGCCATTTGACGTCCTGTGCTGCCGATCCGAATTGCTGTCTGCTGATCACTCATCGTTTGCCGAATCGAATGCTTGAATCATAAGCGGGTTGCGTACGCCTCCGTGAGCGTTTCTGGTTTCCTGCCCGAGTGTTGTATAAAAGGGCCGTCTCAGCAAGCCGCCGGCAGTTTCGAGTTTCGTTTCGTTTATGGATTTCAGTATGTGATTCTTCTCAACTCCTGCCCAGTTTAGGGTATAATAGATATCTCGTGATGGTGTTTCTTCGGCAGTGTATTATGAAAACCCTGTGATCTTCTTTCCCAAGAGCAATAAAGGGACTTTGCAAGAATTTGATCCTATCGTGTTTTAGAGTGTGCCTCTCCGGTATCAAGTGGTAAACAAATGCATTTAGAGTTCTTTTGAAATCATTTCTTCCTTTAAAGCGTTTACGCTATGGCCATGCTAAGTTTATATGTTACGTTTACTGTTAATATCCTTTTACTTATCAGCCATATCAAATTACCTAGCCAAATTTTTAATGTAACTGTTTTTATATTGTTATTGTTAATAAACTAATTTGTTACGTTTTATTTAATGACTATTTATTTAGTTCGCAATTTAATGTTTCCAGAAATCTTATGTAAAGTTCATTCTGTCAGGCTTTTAAAACTTACAGCAATCGCTAATGCTGCATAGGTTAACTCTGCATATTAAAGCTTAATAAAGTTAGTGAATTTGTTCTTTGGCGATTTGCCAATAAGTGGGTTAACTTCCCACTTACCATTAGACCCTTATAGGGTCTAACACATTTACAGCGCATGCGCAAACCGAAAATATCCTCAGAGAAATCAATACAATAGACAAAAACATTCAATTCACCATGGAAATAGAAGAAAATGCCACCATAAATTACCTAGATGTTAAAATCACTAGAGATATGAAGAATAATATACATACTACCGTTTTCAGAAAAGCCACCAATAATAATGAAATAGTACATTTTAATTCAAAAACTCCCTACAAATTTAAAATAGCCGCCACCCGCTCGTATGTCAATCGCACCATTACAGTATGCTCAGACGAAAACAACCTCAATAAAGAACTATAATTTATTAAAACCCAATGTAAAAATGCAGGTTGCCCAAAATCCATCGTCAAAAACCTTTTCAAAAAGAGAATCAAGAAGCTTGAACAAATTAACAACCATCAAAACCCGAGACCGAAATTTACCAACGCCATTCCTTACTGCAGGGGAGCCGCTCTAAAAATAACAAATGAAGCTGCTAAGAAAACTATTAAAATACCAATAAAACCTAATCAAACTATTTTTAAACGCATTCGCAGTGATAAAGACCCTATTGACCCTGATAAAACCGCCGGCATTTATAAAATAAACTTTACAGACAATAATTCAAATAAATCAGGCTTCTATATAGGTATGACTAAAAGGAAAATCAAAGACTGAAAAAAGGAACACCACAATGATATTAAATTCAATAAACCCAGTACCGCCCTCTCTAAAATAGCCCAAGAACACCCCATAGAAATCAACTTTAATAATAGCCAAAAACTCTCCAATTACAAAAATAACTATTATGCCCTTAACATGGAGGCTTTGCAGATTATAACCACAGAGGGCGCTGTAAATGACATGATGCATGCGCAAATAGATCCGGGATGGAACGCTATACTGAGGAAGAGAGCAAGGCAGTTTGAGACCAGAGCTGAGGAAGGTGGTGGCTGCCACCGAAAGTGCTACTGACGGCTTTTAATGTGTTTTTAACCTTTTAAATATTTTAATTCTGTCCGTCCTATTTCTTTTAAAAAACTAGTACTATTATATGAAATGTCAGGAAAAATAACCCTAAAGCCTACCTTTTTCCCATGACATGATTATTACAATTTAAAAGGCGAGTGTAAAACTACCAATACCTCGATTTTAAATGTTTTTTTTTAAAGCTTCTTTTAAAAGAAAAACTGTAAATATTAACTGGACAGTTTCTTGCCTTCATTAGAAGAGTAACCTTTTTATTAAGGATGCACCGAATATTCAGTTGGTATTCAGTATACTGCCTATTTGGAAAACAAACCGAATATTCGGTTCCACCGAATAGTAAACAAATTTAAATATTCGACAATTGGTAAACAATCATGTATTTTTTTCCTACCTTGAATGTAAGATATAGTATAGTACCATAGAACTAAATTAGTTCAAGTTGTTACTTATTAATATCACATTCAAATTAATTTTAATGCAAGAGAAAACACTTATGTGAAATTTAAATTTTTTTGCTTTTCAATTTTTCTTAACACATTACATTAAATTTACTATTACTCATTTAACTATGAAACAGTAATCAGAAAAAAACCTCATAATATTAAGTGTTCATAAATATGCAAAGTCCGTGAATTGCAATTTTTTTTTATAAAATATGCAGCTAAAAAAATAATCATCATTTCACAAATATTTAAAAAATTGATTAATAATACATAAAGGAAACACTTGCATATTAAATTTTGCAGAATTTTAATTTCTGAAGTTTTACATCATATGAAATATTAAATATTGTTTAAAAACAAATTAGATCAATCACTGCAATCAAAGTTATACAATGGTTTAATAAATTTTGATTAAATATTCGTTACTCGGCCGAATATTTGGTCAGACTTTTAACCGAATATTCAGTATTCATTATTTGGCAAAATGTGGTATTCGGTGCATCCCTTTTTTATTAATTTTAATCAATATTATTAAAATCAAAACAAATTCTGCTCTTTTGAATTTGAGAAAAAAGTATGTTATAATCTTCATTAGCTGTTGCCAATA
This sequence comes from Cheiracanthium punctorium, assembly GCA_038373885.1. Lineage (NCBI taxonomy): Eukaryota > Metazoa > Arthropoda > Arachnida > Araneae > Cheiracanthiidae > Cheiracanthium > Cheiracanthium punctorium. The sequence goes on from JAWZYV010011755.1 coordinate 149,490, forward strand.
AATGTTTCACAAACAGATCAAGCTCTTATATAAAATTGAACATCAAATCCAACTTGGCAAAAAATCATAAGTGTATTTAATTATACCATAAATCTGCAAAAAAAAAAAACATAAAAATGAAGATCAACTTTCAGACATGCCAACTTTCCAAAATCATAATGCCTGAGATCTCCTGCTTTTTAATGTCAAAAACCTGAGATATTTTATGCATTTATTTTCAGCATAAAATGGATATACTAATCAATACACATACAGTTTCTTTTCTAAAATATTTACCAAAGAAATATCAAAAAATACAAAACCTCAATCAAAATGCAGAGGGGGATAAACTGTTCATACCTAAAAATTATATGAAGATAACTTATAACAATAAAATTTGAAATAATATCTAATTTTATATTAAAAAACTTTTCTTAATCCCATAGAGCTTCCAAAATTTTAGCGTAGTGCATAAATAATGAAAATTTATTAATGTAATTTTTTAGAACTTCAGATGCAATATTTCAAATCAAATGCCCTCAGGTTGTTGAGCCTCATGCAGTAACATGAAAGAAACACGAACTGATTTTGTGAAGCTGATAAAGAAAATTGGAGAGGATTTCAATTTAATAAACTCTGAAAAATCCTGAGAAAATGAATAAAAATCCTGAGGCCCAAAACAGAATTGAAAAGCCTGAGACTCGGGCCAAAATCCTGAGCTTGGCACTTCTGAACTTTTAATCCGACAGCATTGGAGATTTAAATAAAAGAATGCTGAAGAGAAAAAAAAAAAACATTCATAGGAAGGATGGGAAAAGATTGAAATTGAAATACTTGAGCATTATTTTCAGTGAAATTTTCCAAAATCCTGAGTATGGCACTTCTGAACTTTAATCCTATGGCATTGGAGATTTAAATAAAGGAATGCTGAAGAGGAGAAAAAAAAAAAAAACATTCATAGGAAGGATGGGAAAAGATTGAAATTGAAATACTTGAGCATTATTTTCAGGGCAATTTTCTTCTTCCATCGAAAACAAACCTGGAATTCCGGTTATCATGCTAAAGGTACCTGGACCACAAACATTCTTAATATTTAAAAAATTCTGGGATAAAGTTCATTAGAGTATTTCTGCAAAAAAATAGCATTTTCACAGTCTGGTCAATATCAGACGATATTACCTGAATATTATAGAGTCCAGGTCAAATGGATATTCGATAATGCCTGTCGTGGGCACCCTCACTCGTAAAATATCTTGTTGCGTAGGCAGATAATCGTGAGCAGACAATCGGTCAATATCTGTCAAATAACTGGAAAAAAGAACACATCAATCAATATAAAGTTCAATGCTTATATTCAAACTTCTATCAAAATGAACCTAACTTGTGGCACTATCAGTTTAGAGCTCATACTCCACCTTAAAAAGTGTAAAACTTACAGGGCCCAACCCAAAGAATAGCAACAAAACTAGCGAAAAAAATGACTCAATATTATTAAAAGTGCTAGACAGCGACTAAAATTAGACCATTATACATAAATTTACACAATATTTTATTAACTCTATCATTAATTAGTTTAACTTATGAAAGTGTGTTTAAAAGTATATAAGCTTTTAGGAATGATAGAGTATATAGACCATGGCAACTTAGGAACATCGGTTGTGTGGCATATCAGAAGAGATATTAACTCCACACATCTGGGCCCTACCCTACTATATAAAGGAAAGAAGAAATCAAAAAGATAACAAAAATTAGAAATAGGAATATAATTTTACATACCAGACCTTGAGCACATGTAAATTTCATTTGAACAAATGATATGTGTTGCCAATGTTAAGAATTGTAAAAAGTGAAAAATGGTGTTGCCACTAAATAAAAGTGTAAAAGTGGAAAGAAGAAAGTATAGGAGTTGCCAAATACTAAAAGGTAATATTATTAAATTTTAAGAATATCCAGGTATATTAATATAATAAATATATATTGAATAATAATAAATTAAAATGATTGAATAAAATAAATAGTATAGCAAAATTAAATATAACATATTGTTTAAAAAATATAAGTTATTGTATGACAGAAGATTAATCTAGTAAATAAGAAAAAAATAAAAAATAATGTTTAGGACAGAATAATCACAATATAGGAACCCCGTTTTTTTTTTTTCCCTCCAGATATATATATGCATGCATATACACATCCAAATTGTTTTTAAACATATTACTTTTTTTTTTTTTTTTTTTTAATGAGAAAAACTTCCTCCGCCCGACCCAACCATCCAATTACAACCTTAAAACCAAAACCCCACCCAACCTCCAGTAAATTAACAAAGACATTAGACACATCATTATCAAGAATTGTATATAATAGATTTTAGGAACTTAGTGGGATAGTTGTATTGTCTAGCTGACAGAAATAGAGATTTAAAATTGGAGACTTTAAAATCATCAGAACATAGAAACTTGATTCTACAGCAGTGATTATAGATGATATTGCGAAATACAGATTTATGTAAGCAGGAGGAAAAATGAGTAAAGCTATTTACTTTAAAGCTAAAATCTTTACGCTTATCATATATATTGAAACTAAGGCTATTTCTAGGAGTGATGGAGATACTTAGATCTAGAAAACTAACAGAATTGTTAAGCATATCATTTTTAATTAATTCCAGAGCAGATGGATATTTTATGGGGAAGATAATGTTATTATTATTAGTAGTGTTTACAAGTAAGATATCATCTATATATCGTTTAAGAATGATGTGAGTATTAGTATATTCTTTTTCATAGTAATATAAGTAAAGATCTGCAAGGTAACTAGATGCTGAACCACCTTGTGGTATACCATGATTTTGTAGATATATTTTATTGTTATGTAGAATAAAATTATTATAGATAATAAATTTAGATAGACAACTGAAATAAGTTACATCAACATGGGAAGGGAGCTGAATATGGTTAACACAAGTTTCAAATAATTCATTAATTACATTGTAAAGGTCGTCAAGAGGAATATTGTTAAATAGATCTTTAAAATCATAGGTATATAAAGAGGTAATATTACTAATAGTACATATTGTATTGCGTAGATCATAACTATTTCCTATAGAGATAGAATAATCATTACGTTTTATATAATACTCATGCATAACAGACAGTATCTTTAATAGAAGTTTACTTGCTACATTGCTATATGTGTTACATCCTATTGTAACAGTTCGAAACTTTAAAGGCGATTTATGAAATTTAGGGATTAGTACAATATAAGGATAGTTTAGATTATTATGTTGTAGGTTGAGAAGTTTATAGAAAGCCAGAATTTTTTTGTTACAAACTACAGTAGACAAATTAGTAGAGGAATAGATACTGTTATTTACAATTGTAGAGGCTAACAAGCTATGATATAACTGTTTACAAATAAAAGCATAGTTATTGGATGATTTATCTACATAAGTAATTATGAAATACTGCTTTAAAAAGTCTATGTGAGTATGAAATTGACTATTGACAGGAGAACTATATTTTACATATTTAGCAATATTTTGCTTAAAGATTGAAAGTACTTTTACTTTCCAGGTAGTGAAGGCTTCAATAGGAGTGCTGTATTTTAAGGCAGTATTATAAATGTAAAAATCTAAATCATAAGTGAATTGTGTTACAATGCCACTAAGAGAGTGTTTTGAAGGAATACGGTGTTTAGAGCCCTTCTGCATGAGTTTTTTTAACCTAATATCTTTTATGATAGCTAGATCCCCAGTAATGATGTGTCCATAATCCCTATTAATGAAGTTCCTATAGTGATTGTCATTGCATATACAGGGTGGTGTATCAGAAGGGTTATATGTTTTCGAAAAGGAGTTATAGTTAAATAGTTTCCTACCAAAGGGTAGGGGATATTTAAAGGACTTTTTAATAATGACATTTTTGATGGGAAAGTAAGTGTTATTAGTAGAAAATATTGTATTGAAGTTTAAGTTATTGATTGCAGGATTTGTGAAAGTAATTAATAAGTTAGAATTAGAAGGTGTATTATTAATGTTATTGGTTAGGTTTACGGTAAGTGCAGTGGCTCGTGCAACAATGAGATCGAAGAATAGGTGAGAAAAATGTCCAGAAATGTTAAGATTTGAAAAAATAGAAAAATACTTAACTAAAAGTTTCTTTTTAATGGAGTAAACTTTTTTTTTTTCCATGATTGCAGTTTTGATTTTATTCATTTATTTATTATTATTATTATTAAAGTGACCATTTTTTCTGAACCTAAAATCAGGATATTCCTAAACCAGTGTCGAGAGGGATAAAAATCAATCCCGACCCCCCCCCCAATAATAATTACGTAATCAAAGATTATATTCTTGCTAAACTCCAAACACACTTTAATTCAACCTAATACTTCAAATTTTGATGCAAAACAATAAACTAAACGCAGCTTGCTCTTGGCTTGTAATTCAAGGTCAGAAGACACGTTACTAATTTAATACATCTACGAAACATTAACTGCTACACTTTTATGTTGAGTCGTAAAACGTAATGTCATTAAATTCTCATAAAATAACCTCTAATTATTACTTAATCTATATCGCATATATATATATATCCCCTACTTTTATTTCTATTTCTTCTTCATGATCCATAACTTTTGCCTTTAATTGATTTATTCAACCACTCGAATTTAAATTTATCATAGCAAAGCAAGGATACCAATACAAACTTCGAAATAAATTAATAATCACTCTAAAGGTACATTCAGACTAGCGTTTTTACTGTTCTTCTTGTAGCTAATGTCGCAAAAATCGTAAGCACAAAAAATCAGAGCGTTCACACTCTGGACTTCAAAGTTTTGTAATGACATATTCGCATCGGTTGGAGAGGGGGGGGGGGGGGGGTTCTAGGTGAAACGAAAAAGGGTTGAGTACGGTGCATGCGAGAAGAATGATTGATGTTGACATCCTTTCCCCACCTTCAAAATGTATCAACAAAAGAAGAGGGGGAACCATAGAGATAGTAGGCACGGATTTGGAAAGAACTTAAATCCCAGAAAACTGGTTTTATCGTCACTAACTGACGTCATAACTAAGACCGATAGCTACAATAAGAACTCGAATGACAATAAGAACGTAGTCTGAACGTATCTTAAAAGAAGTTTTAAACCAATCATATTTCTTAACGGGCTTCATAAACTATCGATTTGTTGCTTGAAAACTGAATCATTCAAAACATATTATCACGAATTTCTGCCCTTCAGGGGTTAAACGTAGCCTAAAATGTGAATTCTACACATCAAATAATTAAAATTTGTATTTGTTGCATCAAAATCAGTTAACTAGAAAGCAAGATAGGAAGTTTTGGGTGTACCCATTGTTCAGGAAAGGGTTTTATCAAATTAATTCTCGAAAAGTATGGATGCTATCGCATACATGGTTTCACTTTTGAAGACTTATTTTTGAAATGAAATTTGGCGATATTTCGGAAAAAAGTTTTCAATATTGGCGCAACTTTACTAATGGCCTGTAATGTTTGCTTCCCTGCATTACTATTATGCAATTGCATCTCTATTACGCAATCAAAGCTTGCGATCGATTGGCATTTCTCTGGTCAGTCTGTATAAAAGACGCAGACTGCATATTTAAAATATGAAAGTGTTTCAGGTTTTCTCCCCCTACTGTTGCCAGCAAACTGGTTAGAGTGATTAACTTACTATTTAGCAGAATCGGTTAGCTGGTACTCCCTCCGGCGATCATAGCACTCTTGTATTCCGGGATCGTTCCAGAGGGACTTGATAGCTACAACATAGGGAGGATCAAAAGTGGTCACAGTCTCGTAGTCTACCAAACGAACAAGCTCTGCATGATCCTGGAACAGAGAACAACATAATGTAAAGTAAATACCTAATGACAAGGTTGACAGCCAATTTCTCAAGTCAGATTAATTGATTTTTTCAAAACATTTTTGGTAAAAATCCAGACTACATATTTATGATATACATAATTTACATAATATACAGGGTGGCCATAATTAAACTGCAAGTGTTCAAGGGGTGCTGGAGAGAAAACTACCAGGAATATTTCAGTGAAACTTGTTTCAGAACATGCGCAAGTCAAATATGCAATAATAAAAAATCGCCATTTTCACCCGATAGATGGCGCTCTATCGTGTTTCAATGCCTATGGACGTCCTATATGCACATTTTAAGCCCATTGAACAGTGTATAAACAAGACCCCATTGTGTAATGGTCCATCATGACTCTGAATAAGAAGGGACGTGCATTGTTAGTGAAGATATTCTATCAGAAGGGTAGCCATTATTCAGCTACTCTGAAAGAATACCGGCATATGAAACGATTAAGAAGTCCAATGAGTGTCCTTGAGAATAAATAATGGTGTAATTGTTTTCCAAAGCGTCTTTATGAATTGTTTTATTTGTGATCTTAATTTACGTTCATTTTTTATTACATGTTCCATAAAAATTTAATGACTGAAGCGAATTGTATGGAATTTTGATAAACTGTAAATGATGTTTTATAGTGTTTATATGCCTCTTAGAATGGCGCTATGCTCTGTCTATCGGTTTTGGAAGTTGTATAGCCCACCAATGAGCTTTGAAATACGGTACAGCGCCATCTATCGGGTGAAAATGATGATTTTTTATTTTTGCATATTTGACTTGCGCATGTTCTGAAACGTGTAGATACCCAATTTCACTGGAATATCCTCGGTAGTTTTCTCTCCAGCACCTCTTGAACACTTGCAGTTTAATTATGGCCACCCTGTATATACAAGGTGTGTTCAAAAAGTATCAAACCTCTGGCTGGCATAAATACATTTATTGATTTGGAAATCCGAAACACTACACCCCATTCCAAGTAACAAAAAAATACATTGAAAGAAACTGAGGTTAAAAGATGAGAAAAAAAAAAAACTTCGTATAGCAACACACGTAAAAATGTACATATCAAACTGGACGATCGTTTCAGCCAAAAACATTTTCAACCTTCTTCAGCAATCAACACACTGAGTCGCAAAATAGTGGGGACTGAAAGCAAACTAAACACAAAAGCAAAGAGCAAGTTGCCAACTGGAAAAAAGAAAAAGCAAGAAAGCAGGGAGAAAAAAAAAAGAAGGGGAACAACATGCACAAAATAAGAACATACAAAAAAACAATAGAAAACAGAACAACAACAAAAGAACAATAACAAAAACGTATAAAACACAGGAATTATTTTTTTTTTAATATACAGGACAACACATTTTTACTTTCCGAACATGTACCATGTAAGGAAAATATTGTCATCATGAAAAAAATTCGACTTGGAGATTTGGGTGTATTGACATGTTTTGAGGTCTTCTGAATTCATTTATGCTACTTTTACGAGATGTATGTATGTATGTGTGTGTATGTGAATGAACACAATAGCTCCTAAACGGGGCATTCGATGGATCTCAAATTGGTATATATGTTATAAACCACTTAGAGCACCATAAAAGTTACATTTTTACTTTCTGAACATGTACCATGTAAGGAAAGTATTGTAATCATGAAAAAATTTGACTTTGAGATTTAGGTGTATTGCCACGTTTTGAGGTCTTCTGAATTCATATATACTACTTTTACGAGATGTATGTATGTATGTGTGTGTGTGTTTGTGAATGAACACAATAGCTCCTAAGCGGGGCATTCGATGGAGCTCAAATTGGTGTATATGTTATAAACCACTGTCCGAAGAACAGTATTGATTTTGGTGTGTCTAGGACTTACAGTTTTTCTACAGGGCTACGACCAAGATTTCTTTTACATGATGGCCTACGGGAGAAAATTCTTGAGAGTGCACTAGTGTTTAAACGGTCCATTCGATTGAACTCAAATTGGGTATATATGTTATAAACCACCATTGTATGACCTGTATTGATTTTGATGTGTATAGGACTTATAGTTTTTCTACAGGGCTACGACCAAGATTTCTTTTACATTATGGCCTATGGAGGGGAAATTCTTGAAAAAGTGCTAGCATTTAAACGGCACATTCGATGGAGCTTCAGTTAGGTATATACATTAGAATTATTCATCAATTAAAATTTATTTAACTGCTTGTTAATGATCTTAATCGTAAGTGTTCAAAAGTCGAGTGGAGTCATTCCAGATTTTTAAAAATAGTAATAAACATAAAGGCAATACAAAAAACACACAATAACAACATAAATAAAATACAAAGAGAAGAAGGGGGGGGGCAATTCCATATAAACTTGAACATGACCATTAAAAATAATATTCTTATTTTTTTATAAATTGTGGGAGAAATTTGGAATTTTTGTAGCTGTGTTGGCAACAGTTTATTTTGTGTAAAAGTTTCTTTTTTCAGAATGGCAGTACTTCAAAGTGAGACATCTATGCTGTAGCATGAATTACCTACCCAATTGTGTAGCATGAGTTATTATACACTTAGTATATCTTAATTGAATAACCAATTTTATATACAAAACTAAATAATGTTTTGTATATACAAACGCATATACAAAAGTAAACTTATATACAAAAAAAGTATATACAAACTCTCTTAAAGATTATAGCACTTGAGAAGCAGAATTTTAGCAGAAATACAACTCTTTCTTTGGTAGCATGAGTTACCACACAATTTTAATTAATATTTCAAAAAATTAATTAGTAATAAGATTTTTAATGATTCATTGAAAAACAGAAAACAATTTGTAATCAGCATGAATTTTGTTGAAAGAAAGTAACTGCATTTTTTATTATTACGACAGTTTAAAAATGTGATTTTTTAAAGTTAAAAAAAATGTAGCATGAGTTAGCGTGGAATCACCCTGGAGGGGGGGAAGGGGGCACTTCCCCCTTTTTTTAGGAAAATAAATAAAACCAATACAGCAACTGGTAATAGAAGAAGGAAGAAAGTAAATAAAACTCTACAGCAACTGCCTCCAAGAAGAATGAAAAAAAGAAATGGAAGAACCATCATTCACAAGACGTTCCAAGATCTGGGTAATGGAAAAACCTACCAAAAAATCAAGACAGTACAAAAACTGTCCGGAATGCACAAGATCTTAGCTTTAGAAAACTGAAGACGATGATTAGAATTCCACAGTGATACTACTCATAAAATAGAAAAGATACCATGTATGAATAAACAAAAAGGGGGGGGGGTGGTATATATTACATAGCTGAAAAGAAATTTCAAAAAAGTATGTAATTCATGAAGAAAAAAGGAAAAAACATATTAAGTTAATTTTTTGTTGCTTTCATAAATATTTATTTTCATTGACAAAATATTCCTTGTTTCAACTTTTACTTTAATTATTTTACACCATTTTCATTCAAATCTGAACCTATTCTTTTTTGCTAAGTTTTTTCTTACTTTTTTTTTTTTTGAAAAAACTAATTTAAATTTGAAATAGGAGTTAATTTTTATTCTTACAGCATTGGAGATTTTAATAAAGGAATGCTAAAGGAAAAATATTAATTTTCAAGACAGATTGAAATTGAAATGCTGGAAATTAATATTTGATTAGTGTTGGGGAAAAGGGGGAGAAAACGTAAATACGGTAGAATTTTTAGAAAATTCTACGAAATATGCTGAAAGTTTAAAAAAAGTGGAAATCTGTTGATTGCAGGGTTGTTAAAAACCCGGGTTTTTTCAGAAAAAAACAAACCCACTGGATTTTTTACGAATTAGGGATGGAGTTTCAGAGTATTTGAAGAAAAAATTTGCTTATTACTCAATACAACTTAAAGCAACTAATTGATTACAAAAATCAATTATAAATAAAAAATGGTTAAACTAATAGTAATAACTAATTACAATTACTAATCATACATGAAAAAATGTATAAATGGATAACAATAGCAATCACAATCATGGTTTGCTCTTAGATAAATTGACTATTAGTCATAATTTTAACTGTGATAGACTTGTGCTTAATTGAACTTTTTAAACTAATGATTTTTTATGGTTAAAAAATCCTCATTCATTTTAATACAGATAGACATAAAAATTTACTCTAGAAAGTCTTTATACCTATGTGAAGTCTTTCTGAATTTTTTTTTCCTTAGGTAGCAGCAGTGGTGTGGGGAGAGATAGGGAGTCGTTTATAAACTTTACAAGTGGTGTACTGATATAAAGAGATGGATTATCTACGTAATTAAAGTTGAAACTTTGAAAAAACCCACCCGGGTTTTTTCGGGTTGGGCAAAATCATAACAACAATGGTTGATTGGCAGAAAAGTAGCATCCCTGATTCCAACAATGTGAGGCAATAGAAGATTTGGAAAGCTCAAGCCCAGATAGCACATAAGCTTAAATCATGCTTTACATTTCTTTGAATTTGACGTATTAATACAAGCTTCACAGTTCCATTCATTTTAAGCTTGCAGCAAGCTTGGAGAAGTCATTTGAACTGTCAAACTTGAATACAACTGGATGACTGCTTGATTTGGAAAGCCACATCCACATAACACATAATTTATCATCAGTCATAAATGTACTTGACCATAGAATTAAAAAATAAAAGATTCTATATTTCTAAATATGGAAATTCTTCAAAATAAAATACAATTATACTACGAAATGGATTTCAAAATCAGTCGTTTATCTCGATTTGAGTCGTCGTTTGTCTCATTCGACACAACATGAGTGTTGCGATATTGAAAGTTTTAAAACGTGTACTGCTTTTAAGTTTATAATATGCTTATTTCCCTATTAGTAGAGTCTCTAAATCACACATAACATTATTTTAATTTTGATGCATCCCATGGAAAAATAAAAGAAACTTATCGGCATCGCCCACTGATCGATCTCGCCAGAAAACGGCGTGACAACCGTAACAGTCACTTCAAACTTTAGTCATAGAAGCACGAGGCAGATTGGGGGAACAGTTAGCACGCTGGCCTCCCAGCCCATAGTTCCCGAGTTCGAACCCAGCCGTGGACACTTGATGGAAACAGAATAAAATAACTTTAACTTTCAGCATAGAGGAGGAAAATGCATGGAAAAATAAAATATATGGGGCAAGTTCGCCGAAGGGCGCCCCGTGTATTTAGGAAATTTTATTTTAGGAAAATTTTTTAAGCTTGAAATTAAGCTTGCTATGTCAAGCTTAATGCAAGCTGGGCATGTGTAAAGGCACTTGATTGAAGCTTGCATTAAGCTTACACGCTTGAAATTTTCAAGCTTAATTCAAGTTTATTGACTAGATAAATCAAGCTTGCTGCAAGTTGGACACAAGTTTGCTGTGCTGTCTGGGAGCTTAGAAACATATCTCTCGTGCTGTTAGAGCCGGAGGAACAAGCAAGTATTTATGCTCTTACCGAGTTCCTTGGATCCTTGTAGGGTATCTTAAGCATGTCCATGGCCTTAATCATGCTCTGCATGGCCATGAACACGTTCTGGTAGACCAGCTTGATGAAACCTTTTTTGTCCTCGTCCGAGTAGCCCGATCCATGGATGATGCGCATCTGCTTGATGAAGGTGCTCTTGCCGCTCTCCCCAGTGCCTGTAGAGAACAAAAACGACGAAGAAATCAGGGAAGGCCACACAAATTTTACTTTTACATTTCTACAGAAAATTCCATAGCCATAGCTGCCAACCTTTCAGGGAAAGAATAAGGAACACAACACGTGGTCATAAAATCAGAAATAAGGAACACAGTGCATGGTCATTAAATGTATGATTAAATATACAATTAAAAATCTTACATTAATAGAATTAAATTATCATGTGTAGAGAGATGTGTCTATATAATCATTAATTTATAAAAATAAAATATTCTTAACTTATTTATACAAGACTTAAATGCTTAATGTAATAAATACTTGAAAGAATAAGATAAATATCATTCAATTAAATTTATTGCCTTATTTACAAGGATAAATGATTTACCAAAAGCTAAAAATGTACGTTTTTCCTTTTTTCTTTTAATTTTTAAAAATCCTTACACAGAAGCTGAAAAATGGAACATTTTGGCTTAAAAACATATTTACGGAACAAAGCTCAAAAAACAGAATGAATCCGTATAAAACGGAACATTTGGCAGCTATGCATAGCTCATAAAATTTTTAGATTGAAACATGTGCAAAACGGTTCATTTGCAACATGTGTTTCTATTTTTCAATAACAGTCAAATATCACAAAAACAGAAAATGTTCTATTACAGTTATTTACCTTTTTCTGATACATCTTTTACATGATTACGGATACTTTGATTTTCGATCAGTTTTATAACTTGAAATATTTATACTGAAACTTACAGAGAATTGTAATTTTATTTTTTAAATGAGTAAACAATAAAAAAATAAGATCTAAATGCGGTAAACAATTATTAAAATTAAAACTGTTAGATTTACGTTGAATGGATAAATGCAAATAAAACGAAAATTTTGAAACTTTTAGGATCATTTACACATTTAATTTGAAAGTAACTTTTAGCTAGGCTGTTATAACTGCTTACTAAAAATTGATTAAATGAAAAGAAAATCTGCAAGAGGAATTAGAATTACAAAATGCTGATTCTTTCAGTAAAACTCCGTAGGTCATAAAATTTTTAGATGAAACATGTGCAAAAGGGTTCATTAACCAACATAATTATTCTTCGTTCTGCAACATTTGTTTATATTTTTTAATAAGAATTTTGAAGAGAAATTTTTGAGAAATTTTTTAATAAGAATTTTGAAGCTTATCCTAAATAAGCTTTGAAGCTTATCCTTCAAATATCCTAAAAACGGAAAATGTTCTATTAAAGTTATTTACCTTGTTCTGATTTATCTTTTACATGATTACGGATACTTTGATTTTTGATCAGTTTTATAACTCGAAGAATAGTAATAAAGAAGAAGTAATAGTAAAGAAGAATAGTCAAATGCATAAAATCCACTGATCTAAAATCCGCAAACCTTCTCTGATGTAAATAATGAAATTTGCTGTAATCCACTAATGATGAAATTGTTGAAAAGTGTTTTAAATCCAGATAAATGTGATTCTGATGACATTGATAAAAACTTGGATAATAATTAAAAAAAAAAAATCCATTTGATGAAAGTTTAAAGTTACGAGAAGAATACCTTAAACTTTTAGAACAGCAAAGTTCTGTAAAAAAACAATAATTAATGATAATATACAGTTTTCAATAATTAAATAAACTGAAAGCAGGAAAAAATAATGTCTTGAAACAAACCATCATAGAACATGCTTAAGTAAATTTTGAAACCATGCGTTTTGCTGGTCTTCATGTATTCTTTTTTTTTTCTTTTTTCTGTTGTGCTTTTGTATTTGTGAAAACACATGTGAAATGCTTTTGACTGTGTTTTTATTTCATTGTAATTGTATTCTGCTTTTTTAAAATCAAAAACGCAATGATTTATCTTTTATGGCCGGAATCCGCAAAATCCTGAAATACACACAAGCCATGGTCCCCAAGCTGTGCTGATTTCTGGCTCTCTAAGATATTCTTAAATTTTGACTGAGTAAACAATTAATAAAAAAATAAAGACCTACATGCGATAAACAATTATTAAAATTAAGTTAGATTTAAGTCGAAGGGATAAATGCAAACAATACGAGAATTTTGAATTTTTTAGGATCATTTACACATTTAATTTGAAAGTAACTTTTAGTTAGGCTCTCATAACTGCTTGCTAAAAATTAAATAAAAGAAGAAAAAATCTGTGAGATGAATTAGAATTACAAATGATTACTGATTCTTTCAGTAAAATTCCGAGACTTTTACAAACATACTAAATAATAATGTAATAAAATTAATTTACGACAAATTTTAAAAACAGAATGTTATGTACAGTGGAACCTGTTAAATGACAAAAGCTGAACTTAGCACACTGTAGTATTTTAGGGTGATTCTCACAAAACGAGACAAAACTAGTCCCTGCTAGTTTTCTAGAGTAATTTTAGCTTTTTTTTTTTCAAGAGTTACGAGTTTTTCATGAAGAAGGAATTTTTTTATAAAAAACATAACTTACTGGGTATTCATGATTTTATTTTACATTTTTAAAGCTGTAAAAAGCATTTTTGTCATTTCAGTCACACCAGCAAACCAGAAAATAATACAGAATGCCAAATCAATTTTTTTGTTCATCAATCACTTTGGTAATGTGCACCCGCGGCTTAGAATGTTAGAATTTTGAAATAATAATTACTTTTTTAATTATTAATTAAAAACTGTTTTTAGGTTGCCTTGGTTGTCAAGTTTTGCCTGCATAAAATGATTTATGCTTTTCAAATAAGGCAAAAATTCTATCTGCTGAATTGATTGCATTTGAAAAACATGAAATGACATAGAGATTACGTTAGTTCTGTGCCAAATTAAAAAGCATAAGCAAGAATTAAGTCCAAATGTGTTTCTGAAAGTTCATAAATTTTCAAATCGTACTAATATTATATAAAGGTGTACATTTAGAGTGTTTGGATGTTTTTTGACTTAATCACACAAAAACGGTTGAATGGATTTGTATAAAATTTGGAATGAAGATAGTTTATACCATGGATTAACATACAGGCAACCTTTCATGCATATAGCATAAATAATTTTTTTTACAAAGACACTCAAAATAATTTTAATACATAAAGCTCTATGGGCATTTTGTAACTACTGAAACAATTCTAGACCTTTTTTCACTGACTGAGAGTTGCATTATTCCTGAGTATTACTTTTTATACATATATCACAAATAGTTCTTTTACAGGAGCACCCAAAATAATTCTGATACATTACTCTCGATTGGTATCTCTAATTACAGAACCAATTTCATAACTTTTTCACTTATAGAAAGCTGCACTATTCCCGATTCACATAAGCTGCAATTCATACATATAGCATAATTAGAGACTCAAAAGAACACTCAAGAGAACACATACAAGAACACTAAAAAAAATTCACAAATATTGACATAATTGCCAAATGTGTTTAAAAAAAAAAAAAACCAGTCGTAGGACTGCACGTCAGAAGTGAAAAGTTCTTCTCAAGCTTACTAAAATTTATATTTGTTAAACAGGTTTCCACAAATTATTATATTTCTATTAACAAAAAATAAACATTTATGATAATTTATTCACATTTTCATACATTTGAAATTCTTTGTAAAAAAAAAAATTATATGTTTTTTAAGGCTGTAAGGATATTGCATATTTATTTATGATAATCTCAGAATGTTACATATTTTTGTACATTTGCATACATTTTAGCACAATTTTCACTGGGTTAGCATTGGAAATTTTTGATTTTTTAAGTTTTTAAAATTTCATGCTCGATTTGTGTGCACATTTACAATTTAATTGTAAGCATTAAATTGTATTGTGCACAGATCACAACATTACACAGATGGTATATGCGTATGGTACCTATATATCAGCGATACACATTTTTCTCCACATGTTGGATTTTGTTTGATTTAATTAAAAATTATGTACACGAATTTATTAATTATCAATAATTATGTACTTACATTGTAATGAACAGTAATCCTATTTATTTGTAATGTATAATGAATTTATAGTTCAAATTTAAATGCACTGTAGTATAACACTTATAGTTATAATAAGGTGACCATACATCCTCGAAATTTGAGGACAGTCCCCAAATATAGATCTTTTTTTCATTTTGTCCTCAAAAAAACTTTGACTTCTTGTGGACGCGACCAAAAAGTCCCCAAATTTAAAGATTTGTACCTTTTCCCTGAAAGTTTCCGTTTAGTTTATTTCTTTCAGAAAAACTGAAGAAATAAAAAAAATAAAACAACTAAAAGCGCCTTCTACTCATGGCGCTTTTAGTTGTACAATGAAAATTAAATAAAAATTGATCTCTGAAAACATTTGTTGTCATTGTGTGTGTAGCGTGTACAGACATTCAATAAAGTATTCATCTATGAGCCAAATTTCCCATTTCAGTTTTTTTAATGATTAATCACTTTTCATGAAGAATCATGCTTTAAATATGAAATTGATGCACGAAATTTTTCTTGCACTCAAATACTTTTCTTAGAGGGCGTACGAAGTTTCACGAAAAATGATCACAAAATGAGCCAATGTAAAAAGCAATGTCTTCTGAAAAATACAAATACTACGCCAAGAGTTAAATTTTGAATCAATTGCAATATTTTAATGTGATGTTCCTTTCATATTTCTGGTTTAAATGAATATATATGAATGAATGAAATACTTCCATTAATTTATTAGAAATAAAGAGTACACAATTGATATAAAAAGCTATTAGAGTTCATTTTTAAGTATCAAAGTTAGTCAAGATTTAAAGTATGCATACACTGGTATACATGCTGATCTAATATGTTGTGTCCTCGAATATGTCCCCAAAAATATTTTCTAGTGTCCTCAAGTTTTCCTTGGATTCGAGGACAATGCTTGATTTGTCCCCGAATATGTCCCCAAAAATATTTTCTAGTGTCCTCAAGTTTTCCTTGGATTCGAGGACAATGCTTATTTTGTCCCCGAAAGACTGTTTAGAAGTATGGTCGCCTTAAGTTATAATAAAGTACAGTATATAGTTATTAACAGTCTCCACATTATCAAATTAACTTTACTGCACAACAATTATACAGCTATCCAAATTAAGTACAGTTTTTTAAATAAATAATCAAAAACTACGGCACATACCCACCTAAAAAAAGTCTGCACTTTTTTCGCAAAAACACATTGTATACAATTTTGAAAGTATACACTTGTCGTGCAAATTATATGCAGTTTTTACGCATCTAAAACAAAAAATGTATGCATTTTGAAACGATTTTCAGAAAAATCTCAAAATCTAATCAATAACTTTTTTAAATACAACGCCTATAACTTAAGTTGATTGATGACCTATCATGTCACCAAACTTTGTTTCTTTTGCTTTAGTTGTTATTACGTGATATGCGAAAAAAAATTTATGCATTTTGAAACAATTTTCGGAAAATCTTGCAATCTAATGAATTTTTTAAAATTTGACGCCTATAGTTTAAGTTGAGTGACATCATGTCGTCAAATGTTATTTCATTTGTGAAGTCAGTGTTACGTGATGTGCGAATAAAAAACAGAACGACAGACTGACATTTTTTTTTTTAACGGTTGTACTGGGGTCCTAAATGCTCAACATGCTTGTGGAATCTTAAAAAATTTCAATACCAAGTAGTGTACAGACAAAGTCTAATTTTATTTATTTAGATATATAGAAGTTCCCATTCTCAAATTGAAATAACAATCACTTCAAACTTTAGTCATTTATCTCGAGTCAAAACCTCCTGGTGGTAAAGCAGTCACTTACCACGCCTTTGGTCTATGGCTCGATACCAGTGGCGGAAACTAGAAGGACGTAGTTAAAAGTAGCTTGAAGTTCTTATGTATGCTAACAGGTGACAGCACTAAAATTTTTAAAAAGGAGGAAGAAATCTCAGAAGGCAGAAAGTGTAGCTTTGACTTCCCAATCAGATATGTATGGTGAAACCCATACGTGTCTGAGCGTGATGGTCACACGAATTCAGTGCTTTTTCTTCATCCCAAAAGTGTCCAATGCGCCTAAAGAAGTTTTCACTTCAAAAATTTGCAGTAGTAATAATAATAATAATCAAAATTTAGTATCTATACATATACCACATATTATACTTCATTTAAAATAAGTTTAAAAAAAATCTCATGTGGACAACACAACTTGCTTGCATGTCTATTAAATCAAAAATATTTTTGGTGCACTTCATCTAAACTTATTTTGTTCGAAAGAGATAAAATACTGCAGTAATACTAAGGTTGAGCGATTTCTAGCCAAATATTTACGATATCACCAAGCAGAGTTCCATTTGCAAGATTTGCTTCTGACACTTAATTGGGTGATATTTCACCAAAAGCCGACAAGCTTGAGATACAGTGAAATACGTTTAACACGAAAACACTTAACATGAAATGGCACAACGGTCCGGAACGCAAAATATGCAATTTAATGCATTTGTGTTCTTTTAACACGAAACAAAAATCATTTAACATGAAAAAAAGTTATTTTTTAATCTTCAGTGGCATGTTTGCGATAAGTCACTAGAACGTTTTTGTGGAAAATAAATTTTATTTAAATTCTGAGAAATGTTTTTTTTTTTACCTTTTGTCATCCTAGAAGTATCAATAGCATCATCCATCAGGTCTCTCCCCTTCTCCCCTCCCCCTAATGAATGGAATTCTTATCTGTATCAAAGAATCGGCGATTGGTGGGAATGCACTTTCTTTAGCATTGCTAGAATCAGCCGACATTTAACGAAATATTTGGGAAAGTCTCAGAACTACTGGACTGCTCAACAATATCAATAAATGAATATGTTTCATTCGATAATGATGTAACTACAGCACCGATTATGACAGAAAAAGAGATTTTGGATATTGTTCAAAATCCAAAAGATTCTGTTGATTCCGACGACGAATCTGACAACAGATTCAACGATGCAGTTCCCGTCCCCTCTACTTCAGAAGTGCGAAAAATGATAAACAGTCTACGCAGTTATTTAGATGTGCATTCTAGTGGATAAATAAATAAAACTATGGATGATTTTGAACAATTTGTGGACAATATGGCTCTGAAAAATACAGTTTAAAAAAAAGATAACTGATTTTTTCTCCCCAAAATAATATTTTTTTAATTGCTTTTCCTCCCAATGAATGCAATCTACTTGTTGTTTAACAGGAAATCGATATAAAATATAAAAACATCGAAAATATGGTGAGTTTTGTTCTTTTTTTTACGAATCTTTTAACACGGAAAAATATTTTGGTTCCTTCAGTTTCGTGTTAAACGTTTTTCCCTATAGTTTGCGAGATTTTGGGGATAGACAAAGTAGTAACTGGCAACAGACTTTCAATGAATTGAATATATCCATACACCGTAATGTATTTAGAGTCATTTGGGTGGCCCTATAAATAAGTTAAATAGTCGAACTGTGCATCTCAAAAAAGAGATGCACAGTTAGATGTTACAATAGTTCTAAATATAAAATTTCAACATTCTACAGTTAAAAGTTTTACAGCTATGCGAAATTATTTTTGGGCTCAAATTTGGTGACATTCTGGCAAAACTCACTAAGGTTGATGACAAATGGCGAGAGTTTGGGCATGGACCCAACAATGACCAACTACAAAGACGTAATATATTGAAGATCTCCGAAGACATTAATGTATTGAAATTCTTTTGGGTGGTCTATAAACTCTCCAGTAGATTGGAACCAAAAATCAAGATGCACAACTAGATCTTACAACAATCTTATGTATAAAATTTCAACATTCTACGACTAATAGTATTTGAGATTTGTGAGTTAAATACGTTGAGGGAGGCAGGTGACAGTGGTCAGACCATTACCTAACTTATATGGTAGGACGGTATTGTGCTTGAAATGGATGAATGCCCCTGAAATTGCCATTGACCGTAGGGGAGAGGAGGGAGGATTGGGACATTTTTTCATAGATATTTTTTTATTCATTCTCCCTTATTAATTTGTAGATGCAAATGATTAGATAATAAATAAACTTACATGTTTTAGCTTATTTTTAAAAAATGCACAGTATTTAAATGTTGAATAATTTTATTACTTTTAACTAATTACAAATTACAAGAATTATGCCCCATTCCACCCTCATGGGTGGGAGGAGTGGGACATGAGTATGGGAGGAGTGGGAAAATTTAAAAAAAGAACATTTGAAAATTTAAAAAAAGTCAGTGAAATATCATAATGAGAAAGGTCAACATTAAACGAAAAGCAAGACTACTCAACTGGTCCCACCAGCTAATTGTGGGCAGGGTTGGCTTTTTACCGGTAAAAACTGGTTTTTACCAGGGCATGGTAAAAACTAGGTTTTTACCGGTAAAAACGGGTAAAAACCTGATGATACAATAAACTCCTTGAGTCATGAACTATATATTAATGCTGTTTATAAAACTGTATTTTCATGTAATTGATGTGGATATATCATCATCAGGACATCCTGATGATGCAAACTACATTATGTGATTGTGCAAACTACATTATGTAATAAATAATATTTGTAAGCATTTGGTTTTCATTAAAATGATTAAGATAAGTTATGTGTAATAAAAGTATATTTACAATTTTCCTTTAAGTAAAAATTATTAAACTAGCCTGCATTGCATAATTGTAATAAATATTGTAATGTGCCTTCTCATAATAATAGTTTTAATTAGTTTAATAATGATAAATGTACATTATCTATAAATTTGAATTCTTGTAAGATGAAAACATGGATGAAAGTTTTCTGTGTTTATTATATTCCTTAAAATGAACTATTTTCGTATAGCATTCTTTTACTTACCAAATCAGACACTGAATTAGGTGAATATTGTTATATAGAAATGGAAATAGTGATATTAAATGTCCTGAACTTTTATCCCTGAGAAAATGAAAAAATAGCAGATAAATCTTCATTGTTTGCTTGTGGATTAAGGCCGATTGACTGCACTAAGGTCCTAGTCCTATAGGGGAATACCTTCCTATTTCTAAGGGATCCTAGCAAGTATTTATGCGCGGTTTTTGAATAAAAAAACCCACGGAAAACTCCGAACAGCTAGATCAACCGGCACAACCGGGGTATGAACCTGGCACCTCCCACCATCCACTTTCGAGAGCAGAACCTTTCAGCCATTGGTGGAGAGATAAATCTTGCAAAAAAAGTGACAAAAAATAGTCAAACTAATAAGTTTTTCTCAAAGGTTGTAAAAACCCTGGTAAAAACATGTTTTTCCAAAGACGGTAAAAACCATGGTAAAAACCGGTAAATACCATCAGACGGTAAATACCACCCAACCCTGATTGTGGGGGCAGCAATTTCATGATAATATCATTTTTTTCTATCATACTATAGTCATCCTGTTGAGGAAAATTGAAATTCCCTTTCAAGTCTTTTCTCAAAAATTTAACATTGTAGCTTTCAGCATCATTGTCAATACTCTCTACACTTGCTACGTAGTTAACAAACGATCATTTGGTGAGGAAGTTGACAAGCACAAAATCATTTTCCCCTATATTTGGTTTCTCTTCCATCCAGTCAATCTCTTGTGCTATTTCCATATCATCATACACATGATAATCAAATATTTCATTATTGGAAGTGCCATGTAATGAAATTAATGACTCATTGCTATCACTGGATTCATCTTTGAATTGCATTTCTTTTGTCTTTTTTTTAGTATTTGCACGTACAGGTTTTAGTTCGCGCTTTTTGTTTTCTAGTCTGGCAGATTCTGCTTCTTCAATTTCCTTCTTCTCAGGTGTATCTGTTAATATCTTTGTTTGTCCTTTTTTCTTTCCTTTATTTTTTTGATTCAATGTCATATACATTAAATCACATTGTTATTAAAAATTGCACGTGGTGTTTTTGACTTTAAAAATATAGTGCATGAAGCAGCGATTACTTTAATTTCAACACTGTGTCTTTTGTATTCAGCACTGCATTTATACAATGCATCATGCGCTAGTAAATTTTCAAAAATTTTAATGTGAGAACATAGTTTCAGTACCAATGATTGTTACAACAAAATCTAGCAAAATGTTTGCTATTTTAATAATAGAAGTGAGGGCGGACATATCCCAGTCCTCCCTCCTTCACAGTGTCCCTCTCCTCCCTCTACACACTGCTTTTAAAAAATAACTTATCACATAAACCATGTTGGTTTTAGGCTTAACTAAACTGCAGATAAACATACATTATATCTTTGAGAATTCTATGACATCCTATTCTGTTTGTTCTACAAAATACTTGAGTAGAGAAATAAAACTAAAAAAAGTTTTAAAACTTACTCTGGAGATGAGAAATTTAACTTTTTCCAAATACGAGCTGAAAATTGAAGCTGAATAAACTACAAATAGGAAACAACAAGAAGCTATATATATGCCATCTGCTAGTGAAACCGGAAATAAAATTAAGTTTTTTATTTTGTCACAAATTCAGATGTCCCATTCCTCCCTCCTCTCCCCTAATGTATTGAAAATCTTTTGAGTGTTCCTGTAGCAGAACTATAAATCATAAAGACACTTTTTTTTAATGGAAAATTTATTCATTTTGTAACTCTTAACTGCATATATCACTTCTGAGTCGTTTGAAATAGCCTAAATCTCTAAATACTCTTTAATGAATTTCTGCCAATAAAGTGTAATGAATTTAAAATCTTTTGTGCGACCCTGTAGATAAACTATCCAGCTGATTGGAACCAAAAGGGGAGGTGCACAACTAGATGCTACGACAATCCTAAATATAAAGTTTCAACATTCTACAATCAATAATTCTTGAGATATGCGAGTTACATACGTAAGTATGTACAGACGTCAGGGAAAAACCGGTCAAAATGGGTTGCACATGCATTTATATGAATGTGAATGCATGCATACAATGAGGTGCATAGTAAAAATTCTTAAAAGTAAATTGAGAGGTAGATAAAATTGTTTTTTTTCTTTCTTGAAATCTGGCTCTTGAAATTTATCACAATCACATACTTCCTTATACTTCGTACAAAGAAGTAATAAATAATACAATAGAGAACCAGGAATCCGCAAAGCTTGGGACCAAGGCTTGTGCGGATTTTGGGATTTTGCAGATTTCAGGCCATAAAAGATAAATCCTATTACATTTCAGATTTAAGAAAAGGAGAATACAATTACAATGAAATAAAAACACAGTCAAAAGTATTTCATTTATATTTTCACTTTAAATACAAAAGCATAGGAGAAAAAAGAAATTACATGAAGACTAGCAAAGCAAATGGTTTCAAAATTTCCTTTCTCTAAATTTGAAAACGTGTTCTATGATGATTTGTTTTAAAATATTTTTTTCTACTTTGTTTCTTTCTTTTATTTATTTAATTTTCTTTTATTTATTTAATTTTGCAAATTGTATAACTTTTTAAATATGCAGTTTAAACAATAACTGTTTAAACTGCATATTTTCATCAGAATATTTAAACAGAATTATGATTAATTTTTTTTTTTTATAGAACTTAGCTGTTGTAAAAATTGAGGGTATTCTTTTCTTAACTTTCAACTTTTATCAAATGGATTTTATTATTATTATTATCCAAGTTTTAGATCATCATCAGAATCATTTATCTGGATTCAAGAAACTTTTCAGCAATTTCTTCATTGGTGGAATACTGCGAATTTCATTATTTATATCAGAGAAGGTGTGCGGATTTCGGACGTTTGCAGATTTTAGGTCGACGGATTTCTGGCGTTCAACTGTATTTAAATACAGTCACGTTTGTCATTCACACATGCTTCATTTCCTTTTCCTCTAGACATAATTTTAAGCAGATGTCACGGGTAGCAGCTAGTCAAATATAAAATTTTGGATTAAAAGAAGTAAAGAGAAAAAAAAAAATTCTATTAAAAACGAGTGACAGAAATGATGCAAAATCACCCATCTCATTTTGAGCAGTTTTGTCAGAATCATATATATATGAACGTACATGCATGCATATGATGCGATGCATTGCGAAAATTTTAAAAAGTAAATTTAGAGGTAGTCAAAATTGTTTTTTTTTTTTTTTTTTATTAATTATCTTTTTGTCGAAATCTAGTTCCTGAAGTTTTTTGCGATCACATTACTTCCTTATACTCCGTACAAGGAAATAAAAAGGAAAAAAACACACTTAATAACTAAATACAGTGAAACCTCTCCGAGTAGCCACCCCTGTATGGTGGTCACCCCTCTAAACGACCAATTTTTCATGGCACGGATTTTTCGGCTCATAGACCTAATGTTAAAATAACCCCTCTAAACGGCCACCGAGTGGGATTGCCCATCTCATTTTTCGGGAAATTCGACTCACTCCATGCTTTAATTTCGAGCGGAAAAACTCAAGGTCGGGTTTATGGTGGAATATAAGACCCAGGAATAACTGGAATTGAATCTGTTATCTCTTTTGTATTCTACACACACATTTAAGATGGGGAATCCCTTGGACAATCAGGGGTTGAATGTGTCCTATAAATGAATTTTCACAAATAAATGTTTGTCCCTTTCTGGCGCTCATTCTGTCCCTGATGAGGAATTTCCTGATGTTTGTCATGGCGAGCAAGCTAAACTTTCAACACAAGCGACTTTAAGGAATATCGATGAAATTATCGAAAATTCCGAAGCGGTAGAGATCTGCTACAAACTGATCGGTTAGAGATGTTATACAAACTAATCGGTTAGAGATCTGCCTTTTAAGGTGAAAAACGAACTTGAAAAAATAGTTGTTTCAGAGAAAATTAAAACCTTAAAACAGACACAAATTGTATCCTTTTTTCAAAAAATTAAAGAATGCATTCAATAAAGTACTATTTTCTCTTTAGATAAGTTTTAAATTTCATTTTAAATAAGGAACAGGTGTCAGACTTCTTTATATTACGCATTATAACAATTATCTTACAACAGTAAATAAAACCCTTGAGAGCAGCCAAATATTCTCGGTACGGTAGGGTGGCCGCTCAGAGAGGTTTCACTGTACATGTTTAGTGCCGAATACCTGATCGGATATCCAGTTGGATATCTGTATCCCGCAACCAAAAGAGCTTCAGATATTCGATATCCAGTAAAATCAATATCCGTTGCATCCCCACTACGTAGTCATTAAAGTTGATATTTTAAAGCTGAAATTGGGGATGCACCAAATATTCGGAATGACTAACTCGTTAAATATTTTGAAAGAGTAACAAAAAATAATAATAATAAATAAAAAATCATTAGGTGTTCATAAGTCAATTAACTGATCATTTTTATTTATAAAATACACAGGTAAAATTAATGTCATCATTTCACAAATATTTAAAAAGATGATTAATAATATAAAGGAAACACTTCGGATATATAACTTTACAATACTTCTCAAGTTTTACATCATATGAAATATCAAGTATTGTTTAGAAACAAACTAATTAAATTCAAAGTTTAAGAACAGTTTATTAAATTTTAACGAAATATTCAGTTAGAATTTTAAAAGAATACTTGGTATTTGTTATTCGGCAAAATATGGTATTTGGTATATTCCTAGTTAAAATAAAAAAAATCAGTTTGTTTATTCTTGGTTTTTTTTGAGCGGGCTTTTATGAAGAAAACCACTCGGGTTTTTCCAGCTTGTACAAAATCATAACCCTGAATACACCCTTGCAATGTGTTTGTTAGTTTTATTAGGCGAATTCAGTCTAACACTTTATATATACGAGAGATGGGTACTTATGTATTAGTGCCACCGCAGCTACAGATTTGGCAGTTTTTAAGTACCCCCAATCTATACCTAAAATTTTTGCGACAAATCATAAAATAAAACGCTTTTTAAAATGAAAACAGTTTCAAAATTCAAAACACTTTATTTAAAATCAAAGTAGTCAATTGGATTTCGGTAGAAAATTGGCCGATATAGAGTTTAAGATACATATATGGCGATTTTTAAATGCCGCCAAAATTTACACCTAAAATTTTCGCGACAAATCATAAAATAAAACAACTTTATTTAAAATCGAAATAGTGTAAAAATTCAAAACACTTTATTTAAAATCAAAGTCATAGTCCTATAAGCGCAACTTCTGCTGCGGTGGCATTAATACGTAAATACCAAGAGATGTAACACACAAAAGAGGTTCTGTGGAAATTTGGAAGCAGGCTAAACTCTACTGCCTTCTCAAAAATCAGATTTGTCTCACTAGGTTCTCAATGTTTTTTCGACCATTGAAGAAAGCAACATTGGAAAAAAGGTGTTTTTATTGGGTTTTAATGGATTTAAAATATACAAATATATAATTTTACATTAAATATTTAATAAAATTTTAAGTACGTCCAACAGAGATTGATCAACTAGGCAAGATTTGAGTAATTGCAACAAGTGTTTGAGATTTAAAATATTCTAAAAAATTATTTTTGGGCTTTGTAGTATATCTTTGAATAAAAAGCTCGATTAAAAAAAAAAAAAAAAACACGTTTCTTCTATCGTGGATTTTTCATTCAACAAATATTAGGATCTTTCTTTTTATTGTTTTAATAGTCCAATCGAAGTATAGTAATATTAATAATGGCTTTAAGTAGAATGGAAACATGCAACGATTTTGAGAGGAAATTTAGGGCACAAAGGGAAAATTGTGTTTCAGGGGAAATATTCGGTCGTGAACATTTCCTGCACCCCTGATGTATAATACACCCTTGCGGTGTGTAAATTGTGGAATACAGGATACACTGGGAAAGGGTTACGGGGTGGGGGAGGGGGTGACAACAACATGGCCGCTGCTATATGCCGATTTAAAAGGAATCGGGGGGGGGGGAGACAGAAAGTAAGCACCGGGTAAACAAAAAACCAAAACTCACCCAGCAGCAACAGCTTGAGCTCCCTTCTGGCATCCCGCTTGTCTTTTCGGAGTTGCCTCTCGATCTCCTGATTGATTCTTTTCTGCTCCTTAGCTTCTTCACTCAGGCAACACGCCATGTTGACCTACAGCAGCAAATCGAACACTTGGAGAAGACTTGTTTTCTTCCGGACAGAAAAAAACGCGCGTCGGGCAAATGCATGTGAAAACTGCGGCTTCAGAAAATTATCATTTTTTCGGGGCTTCTTGTTGTTGTGGAACAATTACCGACTAGGATCTCACCACGAAACATGGCCCAATCATCGCTCGCACACACACACACACACTGTACACACACAGTTGGGTGGGGTGTAGAGATGGCCAATGAATTGACGAGTCGAATCGTTGATCCGAATCTTCGATTTGAAAAGTCAATAGACTGCTTATCTACTGATTCGAATCTCAAGTACTCGCAAAAGCACCGGTTCCCAGGGCCTGACTGTAACATTTTGTGCCCAGGCCACTTTTAAATCTCTATGCCCCTGTATATAGCTGGCTCAATTTTTGTGCACCTGTACATAATTTTAAACTCAATTTTTTGGCCTATTTGGGTATGACTTCTCAGGGCGCGGGCCCCAAGTGCCCGTGCAATAATTTGGGCCTGGCGTTTCCCCAGACAGCACATAAGCTTAAACATAGGCGCACCCACGGAGGGGGCTATGGGGGCTCAAGCCCCCCCTAAAGGTGGACAGTTAGAAGTGAAAAACTTTAAAAAATGAAAATTGTTACTAATGAATTATTACTATTATTATTATTTATTGTCTTCAAATTATTTCTAAAGTATTTTTTTTTACCTAAAAAGATGTTAGTTTTTAAATAAATACGTACAGAGAGTTTATGAAACACTGTTAAAGTCGGTTACAATATCACTGAAAAGATCGCATAATTATTTATGACTCTATAATGAGTTTCTGCTTGTGGGCTTGTGTTGTATGGGCAAATCAAGTGGTACAGAATATTTTGACGTTATAAGAGGGTTGTAACTATTATCGATCTCACTATAACCGTGTTCAGCAGTATTTTCAGCCCAGCCCCCCCTAAAGTAAAATCCTGGGTGCGCCACTGAGCTTAAATCAAGCTTGACATTTCTTTGAATTTGACGCATTAATGCAAGCTTGACAGTTCAACTCCTTCTAAGCTGGCAGCAAGCTTGCAGGAGTCAAGTTGAATTGTCAAGCTTAAATACAGCTTGATTTAAGCTTGGAATTGCTACTCGCTTGGTTTTTTCCTTTTTAAAGGAGCGTTAATGGCGCCATCTGTGAAAGAGAATGGACATTAATTGTCTAGCGTCCTCAAATTTGCTGAAAGTTCGTAAAAGATGTGTTTATTTTATTACCAGTGCCATATTACCGGCAAGGCAAACGGGGCAACTGCCCAGGGCCTACAGATTTTAGGGCCCAAAAATCTTACATCTTACACTTTTGTAGTTTTAAAATAAAATTACAAAGGATAAAAAAAAATTCAGAAGTTAAATAATTTTTTTAATTATAAAGTATGAACAATGAAAATAATTCAAATTTACATTTGTATAAATTAATTTAAACTTATTTTTAATTCTTCGAAATGCTCTATATTGATATAGTATACCAATATATAGGAAAATAACTAACCACATTTGTAAAGAGAATTTTTAGCGTTAAAAAATAGCAAAATTTTTCAATTATTTGTTATTATAAGAAATATTTACAAAAATGACTAAAGTGTTTGTATTCCATGCATGTTATGTTAGCAACTGTGATATAGCATTTCGAAGTAACGTTTAACTATCTGTTTCTTTGATTTCAGATTACTTAACACAAAATTTGTGTTAAGTAAGTAAACAGATTCTATATTTCCAAATATGGAAATTCTTCAAAATAAAATACAATTATACTACGAAATTGATTTCAAAATCAGTCGTTTGTCTCGATTTTGGCGTCAGTCGTTGTTCAATCAGTTGGCGAATCGACGTTGGCGAATCAGTCGTTGTTCTCGACAGCGGCAGCATTGCTCATGAGTGTTGCGAAAGTTTTAAAACATGTGCAGCTCTTAAGTTTATATTATGTTTATTTCCCTATTAGTAGAGTCTCTAAATCACACATAACATTGTTTTAATTTTGATGCATCCCATGGAAAAATAAAAAAAAACAAATAACATATCGCCCACTTATCAATCTGGCCAAAAAACCGCTTAATAATTCACTTCAAACTTTAATCATAACTCCATCGAAGCTTGGTAGCTGAATGGATAACGCGCTCAGCTACGAACCGAAAGGTTCCGGGTTCTATTCTAGCCACGGACACTCGATGGAAACAGATTAAAATAACTTAAAATTTCAGCATAGAGGAGGGAAATGCGCTGAAAAATAAAGTATGTGGGCGCGTTCGCCAGCGGGCGCCCCGTGTATTTAGAAAAAAAAATTTGGGGGAAAATTTTTTAAGCTTGAAATTAAGCTTGAAATGTCAAGCCTGATTCAAGCTTGAAATGTCAAGCTTAATGCAAGCTGGGCAAGTGTAAACTAGAACAATTGATTCAAGCTTGCATCAAGCTTACACGCTTGGAATTTTCAAGCTTATTGACTTGATAAATCAAGCTTCCTGCAAGTTTGCTGTGCTGTCTGGGTCCCATGGGCGTCAGCAGACAATTTTCCAAAGGGGAGGGAGCAAAGATTACTCAACGTATTCG
This sequence comes from Cheiracanthium punctorium, assembly GCA_038373885.1. Classification (NCBI taxonomy): domain Eukaryota; kingdom Metazoa; phylum Arthropoda; class Arachnida; order Araneae; family Cheiracanthiidae; genus Cheiracanthium; species Cheiracanthium punctorium. The sequence goes on from JAWZYV010011755.1 coordinate 178,489, forward strand.
GTTATCATGTTGGAAAGAACAACAAAAAAGAACGGGGTATGGCTGTGTCTTGGTCAAGGCTGTGAATTTTACGTGAATACGTGTACGCACTGAGAAATATTTTCTTATTTTCCCTAGAAGTAATTTCACACTACTGTTTTATATACGCAATCGATAGATCTTGAGGAGAGCTGACGATTGAAATGCAAACGAATGTTCTAGCTTCTCCGAGTCAAAATTCATACTAAACGGAGATTACGTGACGCAGCGGAACGACCTCAAAATGGCGGCGCTTCCCTAGTATCAATAACCCATCGGTCGATGAGAGGCGGGCGAGTTAAATCAGAGGAGAAAGAGCAATGGCCGATCACGGCTTTTCATCCAAAAAAGGGGAAATTTCATCGGCAACTGGTACAGGCCCGGACTGGGAGGGAGGGGACCGCCCGTCTCAAGAGAAGGGGGGGCCCGGGTTATTGTGCAACCGATAAATAATAGAATATGTTAACTTTCGGGGTATGGGGAGGTATGGTGTTATTATTAATTAATTATGATTGATAATTAATGCATTAATAAAATATTGATCTATTAATTAATATGCGTCATTTATATTAATTAATCCCTTGTTCATTCGGGAAACTTCACTCAAAAAAATGTGAGAACTACATTTAAAATGAAGTGTTTTGAAGACTTCTGGGGCGCAATTGCAGTTGCAAAAATTTTTTTATGTGTCAAACTTCATTAAAGTGCTATCAGTATAGCACTTTTTTTTAAAAATTTTCTTTCTTTTTTCTGTTTGGGGGGCCAACGCTCTGCAGGGAGGGCCCACCGAGGGTGGGGCCCACCCGTCTGCAGACAGTCTGACACATTGGCCAGTCCGGGCCTGAACTGGTCCAAAATGTCCGCTCGGGGGGCTATAAAGCCGATCATCGTTTCTCGATGACGCCGATGAAATAACGAAAAGAAACCGATAAACTGTTTAAAATATATTTTTTAATAAAAACTAAACGACTGGCAGCAAATTTTCAAAAAATGTCCTTTCTGTTTATTATGTTTTCTTTTTTCTTTTTTTTTTTTTTTTTTTGTATGCTAAATTTCCGTTTTCCGAAAAAAAAAAATTAAAAAAATTCTTCCTCCCCCGGTGCCGAACCCTGAGCGTTCTGATTCCGTGAAAAGCGCGCTACCCCTAGACCATCGAATCTTGTCGTATGCAAAGTGTGAAGTACCGGTTATTTCAGTCTCAGATTGGGTTGAAATTTTGACAAAATGTTGTTCAGCTATTATTAATAATAGTCAAATTATTCGATTGGTAAGAAATTAATTTCACTTTTTACCAACGTATGTAAGTAGCAACAACATTCAGCCTTCAATTAATAATTTTAAAAAAATATTGCCAATTGTATAGGAATTTTAGTGTGATTTTAACTTTCTTGGATAACTTTTAAAAATTAACTGATTTCTCTTCTTGCTGTTTACATTATAGAGGTTTCAAAAGAGTTGCTCATTGTAATGAAGTTTCCGTTTTTCTTATAATGCAGCTGACGCTCAAATAGATTTTCTTTTCTTTTTTTAAACACATTTTTAAAAAATCTGATGTGTCCAACACATGACTTCCTTGCACGTCTATTAAATCAAAAATGTTTTTTACGCACTTCCTCTAAACTTATTTGTTTGAAAGATATAAAACATCAATAATAGTAAGATATAGCGATTTCTAGCCAAACATTTTGATATCGCCAAGCTGAGTTCAATTTGAAAGATTTCTTTCTGACAATTTATTTGGCGATATTTCACCAAAAGCCGACAAACTTGAGATAGTTTGCGAGATTTTGGGGATAGCCAAAGTAGTCATTGACCACAGACTTTCAATGAATTGAATGCATCCATACACCTTAATGTATTTAAAGTCATTTGGCTCACCCTGTAAATAAATTCCCAGTCGATTGCTGTCAAAAAAGATATTGAAAACCGTTAGATATTATAATATAGTTCTAAATACAAAAGTTCAAAATTCTACGGGTTAAAGTTTTAGAGTTATACAAAATACGAAATAATTTTTGGCGCCAAATTTGGCGATATTTCGGCGAAACTCGTCAATGTCGACGACATTTGGCGAGATATTAAGCATGGACCAACAATAACAGATTATCGCCAAATTTGGCGACATTTCGGCAAAACTCGCCAAGATCGAGGACACACGGCGAGATTTTGGGCATGTACCAAACAATGACTGTCTACAATTGTATTATATTGAAGATTTCCATAGACATTAAAGTACTGAAATTCTTTTCAGTGGACCTGTAAATAAACTCTCCAGTAGATTTTAACCAAAAATCGACATGCACAACTAGATGTTACAACAATCTTATATATGAAATTTCATAATAGTTTTTGAGATTTGAGAGTTAAATATGCACACACGTACACAAAAAAGTCGCCAAGCTTGGCGACTTTTGGCATAGTACTTGAGGGAGGCACGTGACGGTGGTCGGACCATTACCTAACTTATGTGGTAGGACGGTATTGTGCTTGAAATGGATGAATCTCCTAAAATTGCCATTGACCGTAATGTATTGGAAATCTTTTGAGTGTTCCTGTAGCAGAACTGTAAATGATGAACACACTTTTTTTAATGGAGAAATTCATTTTCTAACTCTTTACAGCATATATCACTTCTGAGTCGTTTGAAATAGCCCAATACCTCTAAAAAACGCTTTGATGAATTTCGGCCCATAGAGCGTAATGTATTTCGAATCTTTTAGGCGGTTCTGTAGATAAACTATGCAGTCGAATGGAACCGAAAGGGGAGGTGCACAACTAGATGTTACAAAAATCCTAAATATAAAGTTTCAACATTCTACGCCTAACAGTTTTTGAGATATGCGAGTTTAATGAATTTCGGCCCATTGAGCGTAATGTATTTCGAATGTTTTGGGCGGTCCTGTAGATAAACTATCCAATCGAATGGAACCAAAAGGGGAGGTGCACAACTAGATGTTACAACTATCCAAAATATGAAGTTTCGACATTCTACGCCTAATAGTTTTTGAGATATGCGAGTTTAATGATTTTCGGCCCATAGAGCGTAATGTATTTCGAATCTTTTGGGCGGTCCTGTACATAAACTATTCATTCGATTGCGACCAAAAGGGGAGGTGCACAACTAGATCATAGAACAATCCTAAATATCAAATCTCAACATTCTACGACCCATAGTTTTTGAGATATGCGAGTTACATATATACGTACGTACGTACCTACGTACTTACGTACAGACGGCATGGAAAAACTGACCACAATAAACTCGCCGCTGGTCAAAATGAGTTGCAGACGCGTTAATAGGATCGTGCATGCTAGCCTACGATGAGATGCATCGAAAAAAATTTTAAAATTCAATTTAGAGGTAGTCAAAATCGGTTTTTTTTGTCGAAATTTGGCCCCCAAAATTTTTCGGGATCACATTACTTCCTTATACTACGTACAAGGAAGTAAAAATTATTTAAATATTACAAACGATTTTGATATAATAAACACTTACATTTTTTGTAAATATTTCTTTTCAAATTTAAATTTTGTGGGAGGAGGCAAGAGGGGGGATACCACCCCCTGTCCCCTCCCAACCCCAATACCAGAAATTTGAAGTAAATTATACGATTAATTCAAGAATTGTTCAAAATTTCCCTTAGATTATGCAAAGGCACATCTAAATTACGCAAATATTTATAGGAATTTGGGTAAAATGTAAACCACTGGGGGCACCTGCAAGGCCCGGTGGCTTGCAGTTTCGGATAAGATATTGTTTTTCGGTTTCCCATCGGCAAAACTGCTCGTCTAGATCACTTCTATCCATGAATAAAAATTCATCTATTGCAGATAAACAAAAGTGCACTTACCGATGACTGAATTCGACGAGTCGATGAGTCAACGATGAGTCGATGAACGACCGAGCGGAAAACAAGCAGTCATTGCTACTAGGGTTCCCCCTCCGTCTCAAGAACGTCAAAGTCCTCATTCAACGTAATGAAATCTCAAATCCTTCAGCTACAGACTGCTGTCATTAAAGATTGGATGTAGATAATAGATATATAGCTGTAACATCAAACTGTATCTCTCGATTTTGTTATAATCCGTATTTTGTATTGCCTTTCACTACATACTCATTTTGACGTACTCATGTCAAAAAGAAAAGAAAACGGCATGCGAAAATCCAGGAGGGGCAGGCACACCCCACCCCCCTTGTCCTATGCTGCCTGCGGCCATGGCAGTTCCCAACTGGAAAACAGCTGAAAACAGGCAAAGAGGAAGATATATGCATGTTTTAAAAAACCATCGTATAAATTCTACCTTCAGATAACATTATTTAGTAAAAAAAACTACTCAAAGTTCACTGTTGAGGAATAAAACTGTACATATGCTTATGAATGAGAGGGGGGGCGCCATTGTAATATCCTTGGTTGAGGATGTACAATGTTAAAAGATTGAGAACCGTTGGGCAAAATTCATGGGCTCTAATCATGAAGGTAGAGTAAGTCAATGGCTCTTGATTTGAGATTCGAGTTAGTGAGTCGAATCATTGTGAGTGATTTGAGATTCGACTTAGTAAAATGAGTCGAACAGCCCATCTCTAGCATGCAGACAGATAAACTAACTCCATGATCTCTATTGGGTTGTCATTATGATAACAGGGACTTTAAACATGCCGTCTACCTGCTCCTACAGAGCTTAACCAAAAATACCCATAAAGTAGCGCTGTAGGCAGCAGTCACAAATGTTTTCCCTGTTGTCGGAAGGCAAGACCACTTTTAGTCGCTAGGTGACGCTAATGTAGGCAATTATTAAGAGGTGTCGAATATTTCCCCTTGAAATGTTGACGTTATTCTTCTTGTCTTTTCGGGGTCGAATTATCTCCTGATTCATTCTTTTCTGTTGTTTAGTTAAAAGCACTCGTTGGCAGTGGCGTAGTGGGAGGTGGACAAGGGGGGGGGGGCTATCATACGCGGGAGCCGCTAGCAGAGGGGCGCCAAATCATCTCTAAGGCAAAGAAAAATTGGACAAAAATAGGAGGGAGGGGCGCCAAAAACGTATCGTGCCCCGCGCGTGAGTTCTGCTCGTTGGGCAATTGCATGTGAAAAACTGTGACAGTTTTTGAAGTGAACACATCTTTAAATTTTCTTCTATAGTGGGAGGTAATTTAATGAACTCATAATAACAGACTCGGGGAATGCTGTTTGACGTTGCAGCTACATATCTGACTTCTACATCCAAAATTTAATGACACCACTCGATAGCTAGAATTCGTTGAATGAGAACTTGATGCATTGTTGCGGAGAAGAGGGAAGCGCAGCCATTTTGACGTCGTTTTGCTGTGTCCAGGGCCGTCGCAGATGTGTCAGGCGCCTTTGTGCACACACCGATTTAGCGCCCCTAGATAAAAAAAAATTTCAGTCTTCGAAACTGAAGTATCATTCTATTATTCCATTTACTTATTCAATTGGAAAATATCATAATTAAACCGAGTCTCGGGAGGTGACACCCCTATAAATATTCAGTTTTTGAAACAAAAATATGATTTTAGAGTGCCCTATTAGTTTTCAGTAGAGAATATGCGGCATTGCTCTGGACTGTAGGAATGCCCGATGGATATCCGGCACCACCGAAAACTCACCCAGTACATGCGGTATACGTGCTTGTAAAGTAGTGGAACCAAAAACACTGCGGTAGGTAGCTAACACTTACAATGGATGCGGAGATCAGATTTGCTTCGATACAGACAAGTCTTTTGCAGAGTTCTAGCGATATGGAATTCATTAAGTTCAAGCGCGGACTTGGGAGGTATCCTTCAAAGCAGGGCCGTAGCCAAGTGGTGGGGATAAGGGGGGTGTCATAACCCCCCATGAGGAATTTTTCGCCATACAAAATGTATATTCTTCAGTATATTGTCACAGACACGTATACATACGTATGAATGCGCTTCACAACCAACAGAAAGATCACTTTGGTATAACGTTTCCGATTTACTCAAAGACACCATGGCATTGATTCAAAAGTAATGAGGAATCCTTAAATCTAAATAAAAAGCATGGAAATATTTTAATTGTATATGTGCACTGTTTGTTTATAAATAAAGCAATATAACACAAGGAAAACTACAAACGACAAGTTTTAACATTGTTAATAATTCCAAAAATGTCCATATTATTTGGAAGCATCGACAATTGAAGCTTTTTGTTTATCCAGATTTACATAAGATAGGTTTGAAATTCAAGTGACCGATATCAGCGTACAAGGTAATGGCAGATGGTTATTATATAATTTAATTTCAAGAACAGTAGATGTTTTAATAAAATGTCCAACATTTCAAAGGGCTAATTAATTTAACTTTCACATTGACAACTCAAATGGAAAGTGCAAGTTCCCTTATTGCAACAATATGAGAAAATGGAACAAAAAAAGTAAAAATAACGTCTTATGCATTTTATTAAATTAAATTCTGATTTTTGTTTTGAATATAAAATACTTTGAAAAAGGGGAAAAAAAAACATTTTTCTGCTACATAATTTAAAAATTTGCGCACTGTTCGAAATGTTATCAAAGGCATGACAAGGCATTAATAAAATGTTTAAAAGCATGGTACAAAATAAAAATACGTATGATTAAAAATTATGGCTCTATCAATAAAAACAAAATAAAATTTCGTTTAATGTTGATGAAAAAACGTTGTAGGTCAACTGTTGAATTAGATCTTTCTAAAATTGTAAAACAGTTCGCACAAAGAAAACCACGAAAGCCACATTATAATATCTAAAATTCTTTAAAAAAATTAATATCCTTAAAAGAGTACTAAAATGCTGCCTGCATATCTAAAATTTGTTAATTCGCCAGAAAAAGATATTCACAGTAAAAATATTTCTTTGTGAGTAAAAAACTTAAAATAACTATAATAAATTTAATTAATTGATAATTATGGCTGGTATTGCTTGGAATAAACTGGTTTAGTTAGAGATTTTTTTTAAGGAAGCACTAGTATTATTTATAGTGAAACTTTTCTAGCTTTTGCACTAGCAAACCTTTCAGTTATATTACTAATGTCTACTTTATCTAATTCTTGATATTCTATTGAAATGATTGATAAATTTGGCAAACGTCCTTGGCTCATTGATGATAGTAAATAATTTTTTTTATAATTTTTAATTTGGAAAATCTTCTTTCTTCGGAAGCGACTGTGACTGGAAGTGATTAATATATTCATAACGAGACTGCGGTATTTGAAAAACATTTTAACGATATTTGTTCCTCGAAGAGAAATTCACCATCTATATCATCAGTTAATTTTAAATGCAAGCCTTTGAAATTTAAGTCTTGGTTTTCATATTTCTTTTCACCCCAATCAGACATGTTTATTTGTGATACAAGTAAAAACATATTATTATGTTTCTCTAAAATTTCGAATGAAATTGTTGAATTAACAAGATTGTTTATGACGAATATATATAATAATAATCCTTCGAATCATCTTGCTCAATCACCTATTGTAACAATTCCTTTGTTTAACGCGGCAGAAACTGTCAGTTTAACCCTTTTTTGTCATAGTTCACCCAAGAGAAGGCGTAATTAGTGTTGAATACATAGGTTTGCTTCAGAAATATAGAAAGTGTATTTAAAATTAATTATTCAGATGTTAATAAAATTAATTATTATTTTATTTTACAATTGTATCCACCTATGCTACTCCTTACTTCTTTATGAAAAGTGTAGTTGTAAAAAGGACGAAAATAATTTACTACTCTATATAGGATTGGACAAAAGTAAATTAAAGTTAATAGTAGTTACATTAATTTTGAGTGCAGTCACGAATATAATTTTTTTTTTGTGAAAAGGGTTAATTTTAATGAGAAAGCTTATTTGACGTAAACAAGTTGTACATTAAAGAAAACTTTTACCCTAAAGCAATGTAATCAGTTTCAGTTTGGTCTAATTTCTAAAAAAAAAAGCTTATTTTACCTATACTAAATGCATAATAAAACAAAATGTTACCCTTTAGGATTTATTTATTTTTTATTTTTAGGTTGGGGGTGGGGGGTGCAGCGCTGTTTGAATATGTAATGTAAAATACTACCTGAATCAAAGGTTATTTAAATGTGGCTCGACTTGTTAAATTTCTGATCAGTAGTGGATTCAGAAAGGCTTCAAGGAGGGGAGAAATAAGTATCACAGAGAATTTTTCCACTGTTGGGTCATCCCGCCCCATTCATTTTCAATCTTGAATCCAGGTTTATTCTGTCTGCTCTCATCATTGAAAAGATGCAATGGGGAAGTCTCTCCTTCTGTGACAAGTTTTTCTTCCTAGCATGAGTTTTGAATGTTCCGGCGGAGCATTTAATGACCCACGCCAGGAAGCAACACTTGTTACAGAAGGAGAGCTTTCTCCATTGCATCTCTTCAATAATGAGAGCAGACAGAAATAAAAACTAGGTTCAAAAGTGAGTTAAACTCCCCAGCAACTCCGCAAATTTTTAAACGTGCTCAGGGAAAGAGAGATCGCCCTTCCTTGGATCCCATATACTTCGGATTTCAATCCCTAGTAGCAATAACTCATCGGTCGATGAGAGGCGGGTGAGTTAAATCCGAGGAGAAGGAGCAATGGCCGATCACGGCTTTTCATCCAAAAAAGGGGAAATTTCATCGGCAACTGGTACAAAATGTCCGCTCGGGGGACCATAAAGCCGATCATCGTTTCCCGATGACCCCGATGAAATAACGAAAAGAAACCGATAAACTGTTTAAAATATATTTGTTAATAAAAAATAAACGACTGGCAGCAAAATTTTCAAAAAATGTCCGTTCTGTTTATTATATTTAAGTTTTTTGTATGCTAAATTTCCGTTTTTCTCAAAAAAAAAATTCTTCCTCCCCCGGGCCCGAACACTGAGCGTACTGATTACGAGATAAGCGCGCTATCCCTAGACCATCGAATCCTATCATGTACTAGGCAAAGTGTGAAGTAGCGGTTATTTTAGTCTCAGATTGGGACTTAGGGTGAAATTTTGACAAAGTGTTGTTCAGCTATTATTAATAATAGTCAAATTATTCGATTGGTAAGAAATTAATTTCACTTTTTACCAATGTATGTAAGTAGCAACAACATTCATAATTAATAATTAAAAAACAATATTGCCAATTGTATAGGAATTTTAGCGTGATTTTAACTTTCATATTTCTTGGATAACTTTTAAAAATTAACTGATTTCTCTTCTTGCTGTTTACATTAAAGAGGTTTCAAAAGAGTTGCTCATTGTAATGAAGTTTCCGTTTTTCTTATAATACAGCTGACGCTCAAATAGATTTTCTTTTCTTTTTTTTAAACACTTTTTTTAAAAATTATTTAAATATTACAAACGATTTTTATACAATAAATACTTACATTTTTTTGTAAAAATTTCTTTTCAAATTTAAATTTTGTGGGAGGGGGCAAGGGGGGGGATACCCCCTCCCAACCCCAATACAAGAAATTTGAAGTAAATTATGCGATTAATTCAAGAATTGTTCAAAATTTCCCTTAGATTATGCAAAGGCACATCTAAATTACGCAAATATTTATAGGAATTTGGGTAAAGTGTAAACTACTGGGGACACTTGCAAGGCCCGTTGACTATAGAGCTGCAGTTTCGGATAAGATATTGTTTTTCGGTTTCCCATCGGCGAAACTGCTCGTCTAGATCACTTCTATCCATGAATAAAAATTCTATTGCAGATTAACAAAAGTGCACTTGCCGATGACTGAATTCGACGAGTCGATGAGTTAACGATGAGTCGATGAACGACCGAGCAGAAAACAAGCAGTCATTGCTACTAGGGATTAATGTGTAATACAAATAAAGTAGATTGTATTTATGTATTCTAGAAAATAATTAACACTTAAACGCCAATTCATGTTACTTTTCTGTTAGGTTGGGAAAGCATTTTAAATTTTGAGACCCATGAAAGAATGCCTATGCTAGTGTTTCTGTGAGGGAAATGCTCTTATCAGGCTGTAAAATACTACAGGCTGTCCTTGTACTAAAACAATACAAACTCAGTATAGAACAAAAAAATTAAAAAAAATTAACGGCAGAAACACCCAAGGAAGGGGCACGATCTACCTTTCTATATGAGCACACATTTAGGTACAAGGCAACTTCGATTAGAAACAAATATAAAATGTATTTCTCTTTGCGCCCCTTTTGGGTCCATGTCCGTTCCCAGATTTGCATTTATCATCATGGACTCCCAAATAGCCTCTCCCGAAGCCGTCGCTATAGTGAATTAATGTACTGAACGTTTTTGTATCATTTTACTACTGAAGTGTGGGAAAGCCCAAGATGAGCCCCTCTCATCAACAAATGCAACAGTGCTTCTCTCTGCAACATCTCACCCCCCGTTTACACTCAGCCCACTTTCACGGCAGCGAGCGGGAGAAATGACAGTAACAGGAGTGTAAGAACATCTCTCGTCCTGCTCATGCCATGACCTTTCTTGCTGACCTCTTTGCCCGGCACGATACCTCTTCTTCTTCATGGGATTTTTAAGGGAGGAGGGAAGTACAGTAGAAAACGACATACAGGAGAAGGCGAGTACAGCTGAATGTAAAAGCTCACGGCTTTTGGAGCTGACGCAGAAGTATTTTCTGGAAAAGAAGCTGCAGCGAGAGAAAAAGTGAGAAGGGCTGAATGTAAATGGGGTATTAGGACCTCAGGCAGACGATAAATGGGAAGGAATCTGAAAACGATCATCCATATCATCACCATAGTAAGTATGGTATCACATTTGGGGGAACTCGGAGAAGGTTTTTGCCTAAGGCAGCAGTTCTCAACCTTTTAACGTTGCGCCCCCTCCAACAACAAAGGCTAACTTACGGGGGCGCCCTCTTCTCACATTTTGCAGCATATATTCGGTTTTTTAATCTTCAGCAATGAACATTGAGTCGATTTTTCTACAAAATAATGTTAACAGTAAAGTTTGAATGAACATTTTAAGCGAAAATGGATAGATTTTTGAGTAAAATTGAGAATAAATAAGATGATCTTTTAAAAACATGACTCACTACTTGCTCTTTGGTTTTTCTCCTGCCTCCCCCCCCCCTGCAGTCGCTCTGCGCCCCACACATTGAGAAACGCTGGCCTAAAGGATTGGGGAGGGGGGGGGGAGGATGCTAACAATAAGCAGTGCTGCATACAAGAACTTGTAAGATGAAACCTTCCTAAAACATTGTAGAAGGGCATTTCAAAGGGGAAAGCCTTTTCCTATGTGTCTGCAATATAAACTTAAACAAAAAATATTTATTTTTTTCGAAAATGTTAATTTTTCGCAAAACTCATCTTCAGTCGTTTCGGCGCCCCCTTTACCTGGGCGCCTTTGTGCGGTGCACAACCTGCACACCCGCTAGCGACGGGCCTGGCTGTGTCCTATAATTCCCGAATAGTATAAATTTTGACTCGGAGAAGCTAGAACGTCCAATTGCGTTTCAATCGTCAGCTCTCGTTAAGATCCATCGATTGCGTTTATAAAATATTGTGAAATAGTTAACAGAATATATATAATATAAAAAATAAAAATAGATAAAATGCAGTTTCGGCCTATACTCATCGAAAAGCCATGTCAAAATACTATATAGAGAGAGTTTACTATTGGAAAGGGCTTCTTAAGAGACTTTAATGTTAATGTCTTGCGGACCTCCCGTTGTCCGACTTCATACTCAGACCTATCATTAATGAAGTCAGTAATTATTTGTTACCACGACCTGCCATACCCCGTTTTTTTCGGATGGGGGCTTCTGATTAATACGACCAAACTTTTGAACAAATAATTGGGGACAAATCAGAGTAGTGTTCCCAATTCTGAAATAAAAATTGGGGATATTTTAGAAATTCACTGCTCTTCTTAATTAAGCTTCTATTAATTCAACCAAAACATTATTAATATTTATAAAAGGAAGAAAATGATTGATTTTTTTAAAAATTGGGAAGAAATAGCTATATTAATTAAAATTTTCTCCCAAATTGCTGTTTTACATTTTGGGAACAATCTAAAAAAAACCATAAATCGGAGACCGTCCCCGAAAATTGAAAACGTGCCAATTATTTGCCCCCAAATTAGGCCAAGATGGCCTAATTTGGGGGCAAATAATTGGAAACAAATAGAATGGGGGCCCCGAATCTAAAACAAACATATTGGGGCCATTTTAAAAATTCAACGATTTTCTCAAAAAAGCCTATCCTTATTCAACTAAGGAACATAATTAACGTTCATGAAAAGAAGTACACCCTCCAAAAAAAGTATTCGAGCAAGAGAGAAATTTCTTACGTTGGTTTCGTATATTAAAAATTATTTATCATAGAATATGGATTAGGCTATGTATAAATATGACTTTCCATATTTCTATCAAGTTGTGCGCTTTTCAAAAACTCAATTATTATTCGCAAATCTAAAACAGAAAATTTCTCTCTTGTTCGAATACTTTTTTTGGAGAGCGTACATGATTCTTTTTTTATTGCAAAGGAGCATTTATTATAATATAACTGCAATTTTATCTCAAATTCCTATTTTACATTTTGGGGACAAACTAAAAAAATTCCTGAAATTGGGGACTGTGCCAATTATCGTTTACACAGTTGGGTAGGGTGATAGGGCGTCAGCAGCATAGGGCAAGGTTGGCATTTCCTCCCACCCCCACTGATTTCTGTGTGCCAATTTATTCCCTGCTTTTTTGTTATTTTCAACATGGTATCCCAGAGGCGGATTAACTGTTGAAAGTGCCCTAAGCTAGCACCTCATCGGTGCCCCCCCTCTGATGGTCATGAGGTTTTGCAAATTATGACCACTTATACATAGATTGAAAGTGAAAAGAGCAAGTGGGATAGTTATTGTGAATATCGCAAATAACTGGCAGATGATTGTTTTTAATGTTTAATTATATATGTAGGACGTAGGACTTAATATTTAAGACATAAAAGCAATAATGCTATGAATAAAATTATTTATTTAAAATTGGCACTGACAGACAATTATTAATTCAATCACATTTCTTCACCTACATTTTTGTCTCGCAAAATTGTCATAGTGATAGTTTAACTCTTTAGTTCCCAGCTCCAAGATAATCTCACATAGCTGTTGATTCCCAGGGAAATAGCCGAATGACTGACGCCACGAAGATAAGACCAGGGGTCGCGCTGTCGATCGCCAACGTCGCAAATTGCGATAATAAAATTAGTTTGGCGAAAGAAAATAAGATTTGGCGAAAATATTGGCAATTGCATTTCTTAATGATGTCCAGCACGACAAAATCTAATTTTTCGAAACTTTTAAAAAAGTCAGCGCGACCCCTGATAAGACTGATTCCGACATCCGTCACATTACATATAGATGGAGCAAAAAACACTAGAAAAAGGCTTTATGTAAAAGAACAAGCACTGGCGTCGCAGCCTGTAAATTATTGGGGGGGACCAAAGCCATAGACGTATTTCAGAGGGAAGAAGGGGGGGTCCGAACCCCCCCCCGAAATTTTGATTTTTGTTACTAAAATGATAACGTTATAGACTTTTTGTGAAAAATTTTGCCTTTTTTGTCGTTTGGACCCCCTCCGAAATTTTTGGAGCCCTTCCAAATTGTTTTTCTGGATATGTGCCTACCAAAGGCGCAACTTAATAAGGGCAAAAGGGAGCAATTGCTTGCCCCCTTCTCAAATTCAATGAATTCAGATTTCACCTATTTGAAAATTGCGTTTTCCACTATAGGAAACACCCCCCCCCCCTCAATGTTACTCTTCCAATCGCGCCAAAGGGGAGGGGACAAATAATAAAATAACATTCTTTACTATACACCTTCATTAACGTCCATGCCTAACCCTACCATTGTCATTAGAGAATGGTAGCGTTTATATATATTATAATTTGTACGTATATTTGTATATATTATTATATATATTTTATACAGTATACATTCTTGTTATGTTATTTATTTATTTATTATTTTTTATGGTAATAAATACATATGGATTACTGGTAACTCGACGTTTTCATTGGAAGACGTGATAGGAGAGGGAAAATGCTACAATTTTAACCCTCATATGTGTGGCCGAAAATCAGTAGTTTTTGAGAAAATTTAAGTTTAACCCCTTTTCTCGAATAACCCAAAATTTGGCATTCAAGTGCAATTAAAAAAAAAACTACTCATTAAATGAGTTTCATTTTAAATTATTTTCATAGCTAAAGCACTAACTGAGCTAACATAATCATGAAAAGTATAAAACTACCTTAAAATTTAAATTCAAGAGCCATTACATGTGATTTTTTTTAAATTTTAATTCACGTTCCTTTTCAAAAAGTGTTGTTTATCTCAAAAAATACGATGGCAGTAAGCGTACAAATTACAAATGAAATTTGTCCCACTAATCAGCTATCCAAAAACTTATTAATACCCATTTAAAGAGATGTAATTCGTAAAGAAAGGCGAGTTTCGCTTAGCGCGGATAAAAACGCCAGAGCAGGCATCAACATCCAATGTTTAAGATTGCTGGACACCCGATCAATTTATCACTGTTTTAATGTGCTTAAAATCTTAGCTGTTTCACATTCGCAATCTGATGTGGCCATGTGCTGCATTGTCGTATTAATTCCGATTATGCTTCGCGTAAGCGCGTTTTGTTGTGACCGGCGGTGGCCTGGGCGCTAAACTCCGTTCCCATAAGAACACGGCAAGTGAAGTAGCGTTCGGCTTGGCCAGTGCTTGAAAGGGTCAACTCCCTCTCTGCTCGACTACTATGGGACTGCGTACCCTAATGGAAGCTGGTGCACGTAAAATCCGTCGTGGCTCCAGTGTCCTCCGAGTTTTTAAACGATACCTCTAGGGTAGCCGATTTCAGGGGGTTGGTCCCTCCTCTGGAATGGGTTCAAAATTAGGGGTCCACCGGGCTGAAGTCGGACTGGGGACCACTTAAAATGGATCGAAAAATTTAATTTTCGTATATATTCAAATCGAATCTCCAAATAACTTTAATTTTTTTTAATACATGTAACTTTGAAAATTTATCACGTATGACTTAAGATCAGTTTATGGTATGTATTTTTATAAAACTTTGACACAAAAAAATACTTTTAAACAAATTAATTTTTTGTCTTAATGTAAACTTTAAAAAAATATTCTATCGATAAACAATACATGTACAATTGAAAATTACTAGTATTACACACACAGAAAGGCATTATCATCAGGGGTGGTGCCAGCGGGGGGATCGGGGGGGCCATGCACCCCCGTCGGGGAGTGTCGTCGGGGATTTTTTTAGAGAATTTGTTGGTTTAGAAAAACCGAGGAAGTTTTGCAACCAGATAAAAAAATCCATTCAAAGTGTCTGACCCGACCGTAGAGTTTCCGTTCACTTCTATTCTCATTTTGCTTGGAATTATACGATATTCATATACTGATATTGATTATCTGCAGCTCGGAATGTGTTTCTCGGGATTCGAAGGAACCAGCGAACAAGATCCACATTTCTAGGGTACAGGGTTGCCCGATCTGCTGACAATTGCCTTCGTTACGACCTTTTTAACTATGGTAAAAATTACTGGGCTTTCCAGTTAACTAAGAACAGATAATGAATGACCATCTCATCATAATAATTTTTAATATACGAAACGAAAGTGGGAAATTTATCTCTTACTCGAATACTTTTTTGAGAGGCTGTGCAAGTACTGAAACGTAAAATTTTGGTGTTCTACCGTTTAACCCCCCCTGTCGGGGAAGATGGCCCTCCCGTCGGGGAAAGTCTGGCGCCATCACTGATTATCATGAAACGAAACATATAAATAAATAAAAGTATATAATCCCCATCATGAATATTGGAACAGTAACTCAGTAGTTTAAAATGAGATGACTTTCTTATTTCATTTCTACTAGCTCTACATAATAGCCAAAACCATCATACTTTTAAAATTTCACTGAGCATCAAATATTAACGACAAACCTAATACAGTTTTTAGCAGCATTTTATATAAAATCTTTATCTGTTCCATTTTTTGAATTTTCTAGGTCCTTTTTGAGCAACATTAAATGGAAATATGATTATCATGTGTGCTTGATCTTAAAAATCAGGTAGCGGGGACCCGGTGATTTGAATAATCCAGAAGACCTGAAAACGTGTAAATACACCAAAATCTCGAAGTCGATTTTTTTCATGATTACAATACTTTCCTTACATGGTACATGTTCAGAAAGTAAAAATAAATTGAAACAGGCAAAAAATCACAAGTGCATTTAAATAACATCAATTTAGACGAAAATAAATAAAAATGCAAAATAGGGGTTAAGTTTTAATCCTTATTTTACATTTTAGTATTATTTGGTATAAGAGACTTCAATAAAGGAATGCTAAAGAGATGGTAATCATTTACAAGGTTGAGATGAGATTGAAATATCTCTATAAATAAATTTTGTAATTTCTAATATCAGTTCTTTGCTAATTGTCAGATTTCTGGAAAAAGTTAAAAAAATCAGAGAAAGTCCAGCAAAATTGGAGCACTTGCAGCCATGTTATGCCCACGTATGGTTGGTATTAATTCCAAAGTGGAAAAAACCAGCTGGAAGAAATAGGTTTCTTACAATGGGAAGAATGTATTATTTTTTAAAGAATTCACCCTATAAGTTGCAACTTTGAATAATACAATAAATGCAGAATATTCTTATAGATAGCCGTTACAAAATATAATTAGACATATAAACATTTAAGGTACTTGTGTATTATACCATCGACATGCCAAGCAAAGAGATTACTCACCAAGGGTATTCTGCAGTTCCGTTGCTATTGCGCACGCGGTAATGCGCATCAATATACTATATGTTCTGCTACGGATAAAATGAATCCTGTTTCTTTTAAAATTTATAAATTTTTATGTGTGCGGTGGATTTTTAAAATTGATTTATGACTTGATTTAAACGTTTAACAAAGCATTGTAATGGGAATAGTATGAAAAGTGTGTGTTATTAACTGCGGATTTGCATTAAGCAGAACTGTTATGTGTACCGAGATGTCTGGTTGTTCCACGGTGCTTTTTGTTTCTCCATTTGGTTGATCCCCACTATCTTTCAATGTAAGAAAGTATTATTTTCTAGTTTCCAGAGAAAAGTACGTGTTCGTTGCCACAAAATGTTGAACTGATTATCTATCCTAATACAAATGTATCAACCCCTTTTATATATTTACTAGCTGAAGTACCCGTCCTTGACGGGTTAGTGAATGCAAATTTCCAAAAAGCGTTCGTCAGCATTGTAGGAGTACACAGAATGGATGTAGTGTGTTGCCAAAGTAAAGAAAGCGAAGTTATAATTTTTATGTATTGTTAAAATATTACAGGTTAGAGAATAACTAAGTAATATCATTTCATTCGCTTTAGTCGTAATTATGGGATGCGCGAACGAATATTGACGCATAATGAAATGATTTTCGCAAAATCTCAAAATCTAATCAATATTTTTTGAAAAATTGGAAGCCTAGAATTTAAGTTGAGTGACTACCTATCATGTCAACCAATTTCGTTTCATTCCCTGCAGTCTTTATTTCGTGATGCTGGAACAAAATTTCAGCATTTTAAAACGATTTTCACAAAATCTCAAAATGTAATCAAAATATTTTTAAAATTCAACGCCTATAAATTAAGATTAGCAACTACCTACCATATCACTCAATTTCGTAACATTCGTATTAGTCGTTATTACGTGATGTTTGAAGAAATACAAACGTATTTTGAGAGAATTTTCACAAAATCTCAAAATGTAATAAAAATGTTTTAAAAATTGGACACCTATAGTTTATGTTGAGCAACCATCTATCATGTGACCCAATTTCATATCATTCGCTTGAGTCGTTATTACGTAATGCGTGAACAAAGATTCACTCAGTTTTAAAGGATTTTCGCAAAATCTCGAAATCTGATCGATTATTTTTAATTAGATGATATAGTTTAAGGTGAGTGACCACCTTTAATTTCACCAAATATCATTTTTTCACCTTAGCAGTTATTACGTGTGATGCGCGAACACAAATTTACGCAGTTTGAAAGGATTTTCGCAAAATCTCAAAATCCAATCGATATTTTTTTTAAATTTGACGCCTATGTTTTAAGTTGAGTGACCACCTATCATGACACCCAATTTCATATCATTCGTTACAGTCGTTTTTACGTGATGCTTGAACACAAATTTACGCAACTTGAAAGGATTTTCGCAAAATCTCAAAATCCAATCCAGATTTTTTCAAAATTGGACGCCTATGTTTTAAGTTGAGTGGCCACCTATCATGACACCCAATTTCATATCATTCGCTTCAGTCGTTTTTACGTGATGCTTGAACACAAATTTACGCAGTTGGAAAGGATTTTCGCAAAATCTCAAAATCTAATCAAGATTTTTTAAAAATTCGACGCCTATGTTTTGAGTTGAGTGACCACCTATCATGACACTAAATTTCATATCATTCGCTTCAGTCGTTTTTACGTGATGCTTAAACAAAAAAAGCGTCACGGACAGAATGACAGAAAGACAAACTTTTTTTTGAGAGTCGCATCGGATTCCCGGGTGCTTGAAACGGATAGAAATCGCAAAATTTTTGAATTCCAAGAAATGTACAGACAAAAGTCTAATTTTATTTATATAGATTGCTTTAAATCTATGTACATGTGCAAATGAAAAAGGCAGTATCTATTGGTTTTTGTTCTTATGGCAACTCGGGCTGGAGTGGTATGTAAATATTTGACCAGAAGTATTTTAAAGTAACCCGACATTAGTGACTCCAACTAGGTGAAAAAAAAAAATTTGGCGAAAATGTCGATGGTATAATACACAAGTACCACATTTAACTATATATTATAGAAACAGTTACATTAAGAGTTAAGTTTTTTACCCAAGGAAAGCATTTAACTAAAGCTTTTCAAATATTGTATGACAATAATGAAATAACAAAAGCACAAATTTAATTAAAAATTATTAATTTCAATTTTCAAGCCATTTATTTGTTAAATTTCTAGTATTGGATCATTAATATACTATAGAGTAAAACTTTTATTCTCCATTTAATTCAGAGAACTAATTTACAATTTCATTGCTAAACAATATCATCAAAATCCACATTTTTATTAGAATAGAACATGGTAGAATAAATAATTACAAATTTATTTTTTAATGTGTTGGACAATAGAATCTTTAAAATAATGCATTTTCATAGGAAAAATCTGGAGTGACTCCACTCGACTTTACGAACACTTATGCTTAAGATCATGACCAAGCATTTAAATCAATTTGAATCGATGAATCATTCAAACATATATACCAAAATGAAGCTCAATCGAATGCGCCATTTAAACCCTAGCACACTTTCAAGAATTCTAATTCCTATGCCAAATTGTAAAAGAAATCTTTGTCGTAGCCCTGTAGAAAAACCATAAGTCCTATACACATCCAAATCAATACTGGTCTTGCGACGGTGGTTTATTACATATATACCCAATTTGAGCTCCATTTAGGAGCTATCGTTTCACTCACATACACACACACACACACACACATACATACATCTCGTAAAAATAGCATAAATGAACTCAGAAGACCTCAAAACAACCTCAATACACCAAAATCTCAAAGTGGAATTTTTTCATCATTACAATACTTTCCTTACATGGTACATGTTCAGAAAGTAAAAATAAAAATTTGGAAGGTAATTTTCTTAAATTAAAAATGACATGAACATTGAAGCCCTTCATTTCAGAAATCATCACTTGTAAATACCTGTTAAATACGAAGATTATTTTTAAAACCACGTTATTTTTAATATTAATGTTTTTCATTTTAGATTTCATGTAATTAAACTTTGAATATACTTAATTCCTTTGTATGTTAATATATTTCAAATCTGAGTAGTTGTTGTTTTCTGCTGGTTTCTTCCACTGTCCTGGAAGGAATAAATTTCTTCCAGAAGAAATCTAACCCTGGTACCAGGGCAACACAGCTAGTTGTATTGTTGTTTCGTATATGACAGATAACAATGTACTTTTCACACGTGACATCACTGGAGGTATTAATTCCGCCATGTGCAAGTACTTATGGTGGTGGTTAGTTTTTGTTTGTTTAGATGTTGAGTTTTCTAGACACTATAACTATTGCAAAAGAAGCTGGAATATTAGTTGTTAACAAATAATAACTGTTTTATAAATTTTCTTTTTAATGTGAAATTTTGTTTTAAATATTATTAATCATTAAATGCTAAAACCAATTCAAAATATCGTACTTTAAAAGGTATGGAAAGTTTTTAATAAGTATTTTTATTATTTCAAACACAGAAAACTTAAAATAAATCCTATAATATAGTATTTAGACAGTGTTCGCAATAACACAGTAATTTTATAACATTATTATTCTTTTAATTAATTAACAAAGTTTTGAAGTGAAATGTGATATCCTTTTTTACAAATATTATTCATCATTAAATACTAAAACCAATTCAAAAGATCGTATTTTAAAAGGTATGGAAAGTTTTTAATAAGTATTTTTATTATTTCAAACACAGAAAACTTATTATAAATTCTCAGTGGGGATA
This sequence comes from Cheiracanthium punctorium, assembly GCA_038373885.1. Taxonomy (NCBI): domain Eukaryota; kingdom Metazoa; phylum Arthropoda; class Arachnida; order Araneae; family Cheiracanthiidae; genus Cheiracanthium; species Cheiracanthium punctorium. The sequence continues at coordinate 199,079 of JAWZYV010011755.1, forward strand.
TACAAAGGATTAACAAGACATTCACTAAATCAAACACCTTAAAGTTTCACAGAGATGCCACTCATAAAATAGCAAAAAAGAGGAAACTGTGCGTGAATAAACAAAAATAGTGGAAAAAGAAAAAATCCCACGCAAATAAAGCAAATAAGTGGAGCTTAATAAAAACATATAAAACATTATTTAATACGGCGGATTAATTAGTTAAAAGGTGCAAGTTAAAAGAGGAAGAGTGCAGCTTATTTTAGAAAAATGTAATGTATGGAGAAAAAACATTGTTCATTTTTTGTTCATTTTTAGTTTGCTTTCGTAAATACATTATTTCTCAATGACAAAATATTTTTTGTTTCAACTTTTAACTATTTCACATCATTTTAATTTATGTCTGAACCTGCTCTATTTTGCAAAGTTTTTCCTTTACTGGTTTCTTTGAAATAAATAATTTAAATTCGAAATAGAAGTTAATTTTTCTTATTCTTACAGCATTGGAGATTTAAATATAGGAATGCTAAAGGAAAAATACTCATTTTCAAGACAGCTGGAAAAAGATTTAAATTGAGAGATGCTAGAAATGAATACTTAATTACTACTGCTGGGAAGAAAGGGAAAAAAACATAAACACCATGGAATTTTTAGAAAAATTCTGCTGCTGATGCAAAATGATTAATAAATAAATTAACTAACTATAAAAAGTGGAAATCTGCTGATCGGTGGAAAAGTGGCATCCCTGGTTTCAGCACCAAACTTTATTTGCTAATAAAAATAAATATAGTACAAATATTCATGAAAATATATACAAAGACCATATCTTTTCCATACTCAGTAGATGACACCTCAGCTTAATTTTGCCGCAGCCTTCAAAATGACTTGAAAACCCCTGTTTCTTTTGGGAGGGGGAGGTGCCTCTTCTTTCAAACACAAAGCATCATCACTTGTTTCTAATGGATTTTTTAGAGAATTCTTGCTAGCAATTGGATCAATCGCTTTTTCACTCTCATCACAGCTTGCAGGTTCGCATTCAGAAGCTTCGAGAGTATAGGAATTTTCGGTCGAAAGTTCTTGTGTTGAGTTTTCTTCACACAGGTAAGTGGCAAAATCTGTGGAGTACCTGCAACAAGCATGATTTTATTCTTAAAATATAAAAACGGACTTCAACCTAATAAAAAAATTTGAAGTGACTCCACTCGACTTTCCGAACACTTGATCATCATCAATCATTTATATAAACTGGATTCATTTCAATTGAATGTAGCAGTCAGATGCTAGTGCACTTAAAAATAACACCAGTCAACAACAAAATTTTTTTGGGGGGGCTTTCTGTTCTCATGCTTAAATTCTGATTCTAGACATTGAAAAACACTTATTTTCATTTTTATTTCAAGTTTGCTTTTGTCTGATTGACGTCAATAAGTATATTTTAATTTATTTCATAAACGAAAGATGGCAGCACTTCGATTAATCCGAAAGTAAACTGTATTATTATTTGTAACTCTGTCGTATTGCTTGTAGTATTATTTGTAATATTGTTCCTTCTTTGTATTATTATTTGCTCATACGAACATAAAAGAAATACGAAAAATAGTCACTTTTAGACATTCATTTCTTATTATTTTACATTTATAGGTTATTGTTTATCACACATCTTGAATGAAAAGACTTTTATATCCAGCAAAAACTTTTTTGATCCTAATTTAGATTGGAATTATAAAAAATATATAAAAATCAGTGATTTTTGCCAAAAATTGAAAAATTGCTTTAATTTCTAGAAAAAGAAACTTTCTTAAAAAAAAAAAAAAAAATCCTTAGTTTTGGCATAGGAGAAACTAAAATTTAACATGTAGAAGTCAGACCCTAAAATCATGTTGACCTGTGTAATTTTAGTCTATAGGCCGCAATGTATAAGAATATCCGTAAAAATACTGAACGGCCTACAAAATGTGTAAAGTATGCAAGACAGTGACCTATAATATGCATACCTAATTTGAGCTCAAATCAAATACACAATATAGTACACACTAGCGCGCTTTAACAAACTTGCACTGTATTGTATAAGAATTTTTTGCAGTCCTGTACAAAAACTGTAAGCCTTATACACACCAAAATCTATACAGATTGTGTGATGATGGCCTGTAATATAAATACCCAATCTGGAATGCACAATTTTGACACGAGCAGACCTTAAAGGATTTGCGTTCATAGACCATAATGTGTAAGAACTGATTTTGTAATCCTGTGAAAAAATTATCAGCTTTATACAATCAATACCAGTCATGAGAGAGTGGTCTATAATATATATACTAAATTTGAGCTTAACTGAATGCACCACTTAAATGCTAGTGCACTTTCAAGAATTTTCCTCCATAGGCCTTAATGTAAAAAGCCTTTTTTAGCCCAGTAAAAATGTTATAAGTCCTATACACACTAAAACCAATACCGGTCATGCGATGGTGATCTATAATATATACACTAAATTTGAACGCAATGGAATGCACCGTTTAGGAGCCATCATGCTCCCTCACATACACACAAACACACACCACCGTAAAAACTGCATACATTAATTCAGAAGACCTCAAAACATGTAGATTCATCAAAATCTTGGAATCGGATTTTTTCTTGATTACAATACTTTCCTTACATGGTACATGTTCGGAAAGTAATTATTCTGGAGCAATTTGGATATTTGCCATTTGTGGCAATTAGAGATGTAACGAATAATGATTTGGCTGAATAACCAAATACTGAATATTCGCAGGGCCTGATTATGACCAACAGGGGACACCCGGACATTGGTGAATTTGAGGGCCCCTATCTATGAAATTTCATGAAATAGTTTATCATAAAATTTTGTCATTTTCATAAAATTTTGAAATAAAAAAGAATATTTTAGAACAACATTTGAAATGGGGGGTCCTGGGCAAAGTCCCAATTTGCCCATGCAATAATAAGGCTTTGAATATTTTTATATCGGACTGACTTATTCATTGTAACTTCTGGGTATGTTTGAGATTTTATATATAATTTCCTTTATAACTGCTTTAAATACCATTAACTTATCCAACTTATACGTAACCTTCAAAAAGTTAAAGAAACAATATACACGTGAATCTGAACACTTATTTTTTCTGGAGGATTGTCAGTACTTCAATATAATTCCTAAATGTCTTCAAATAAGAATTCGTTCCGATAAAGACAAAATAAACACTTTAGAAATGGCGGGAGTTTAGAAAATAAATTTTACTTATAAAGAATCTAACCTTTCCAGACATTACATTGGTGTGACAAAAAGAAAAATTAACGATAGAATTAAAGAGCACATTAGCGATATAAAATATAATAGACAAAGTACTGCCCTCTCCCGCCTAGCATTAAAAGGAAATATTGATATAGATTTCATAAATGTTAAGAAAATAGCCAACTACAATTACCACAGTTATAGTTTAAAATGAGAAGCGTTAGAAATAATAACACAAGAGGGCACCGTCAACGACACGACACATGCTCAGATAGAGGATATGCAGCTCGAAATGCTGAAGCGGGGAACGAGCTCACCAGTTCCGAAAGTGCTAAATGGTTCGTTTTTAAACTTTTTACGGAGTTTTTATGGCTTTTAACTATATTTTAACTTTATACTAAGGTTTCTCTGTGCTTGTTTTTAACTAAAATATTTTAAGGAAAATTTAAAGATAAAAAGGGATAGAAGTAAATTTTATTAAGATAAATAAGAGAGAGAAAGGATAGATTTTACTGAAGGAAATTTATTTAATGACATTTATGATGATATTGATAGTTCAGAGATAACTACTGTTCAGGAGGAAAATGCTGTAGAGTTAATCAGGCAAAGCCAGGATACAGCTATAATCAAAGTGGATATGTAACAAGAAGGGAGCCGTCCTATAACAAGAACTACTCGATTTAGGGATTTTGTCAACATATTATTATGTGTGAATTGGTGGCAATGCTCCTTGTGTTGTAGTAATCAGAGAATGCTGAGCATTCACAATGTATGTTTATAATGTTGTTAATTTTTAATAAAAATTTTATGCTGTCATAAAGCTAGTGTTTACTAAATCTAAAATACTACACCCCATGCATGCATACGTTTAATTGACATAATGTCTTCAGGATAACACATAACACAAACCAGCTTTTTAACTAACAATAAAATTAAAGAGTTTTTCAGGAGTTTCACATAATATCAAGGAGGGGTCCTAATTTTAGTAAAATAAATTTTAAGGACTTTAAAAGGTTAAAAACTACACTAATAAAACCCTTCAGTAGCAGCTTTTGGTGGCAGCCACCACCTTCTTCAGCCATTCCCGTTTCTTGCTTGTTGCACTGATCTCTCCCTCAACGTCTTGCCCCATCCCGGATCGATCTGCGCATGTGTCATGTCATTAACTGCACCATCTGTGGTTAGGATTTGAAGTGACTTCATTTTAGGTGCGTAATTGATGTTTTTATAGTCGGCGAGCTTTTTGATTTCATTAAAATTAATTTCTATGGGTTGTTCTTGGGCTATTTTAGAGAGAGCTGTGCTGGGTTTATTGAATTTAATATCGTTAAAGTGTTCCTTTTTTCTTTTTTAAATTTTTCTTTTAGTCATTCCTATATAGCAACCAGATTTATTCGAATTATTAAAGGTAAAATTTATTTTATAGATTCTGGCAGTTTCATTTTTATCTATAGAATCTTTATCACTACGTATTTGTTTGAAGATATTTTGATTTGGCTTTACACGAATTTCGATATTTTTCATGGCGGCCTCATTGGTTATTTTTATAGCTGTTCCCCTGCAGTAGCGTATAGCTTTAGTAAACATCGGTTCCTCTTTTTGATGGTTGCTAATGCGTTCAAGTTTTTTAATTAGTGTAGTTAATTTTTTTACACTTATAATTAGTGTAGTTAATTCCCTTCTCCTTTTAAAGCAAGTCCTTCTTACTACTTTTATTCACATTTTAAGGACTTTTAAGAAGTTTTTAAGGAGTGTATGAACCCTGCTGGGGGACCAGTGGACTCGGGGGAGGTGACACTTAGTGTGTCCGCACCGGATATCACCAATCTACTACCCAGGGTTTCAAACAGTTAAAATCAATCCCAGTACCTGCTTTGTTGTCCGTAATCCCATTCATCAACTGAATGAATTTTGTCAATATTTACATCATCATTCAAGGAAAAGCGCTCTTCATGGGATAGATTATGCAACAGCTGTATTTCTCCATCATTAGAGTCTTCCCAGTTTTCTGAATTCTAAAAAAAAGTAATAAATAAGAATTAATCATCACAATGAAGTGAACTTTCACGTAAACAGTCATACAGTTATAAGAATAAATAGAGGGAATTTGATTTTTGTAGTTTAATTGAAGTGTATGAGTTAGATTTAAATTTGGGAAATAAAACCCATCACAAAATCAAAGTGGTGCAAGCATAGCTGCCAACCTATCTTGCCTTAACCCTTTAACGTGCAGTGTTCCTGCTCTGGGTACACCCAACTCGGACGTTTTGACTGTTGCCAGTCACGAAGAATAGATTGAATTTCTATAAAAATAGTGGCGGGTGACAGAGCTCCACGAGAATCCTTTACTTTTTAGCATGCCCTTTCCCGTTACAAAAATTGTCACGAATATTTTTAACAGCACTGACATCTGCTGAAAAATGGAAGAATGCGAGACCAGCTGGATAGATTGCCTCATACTGAAAAAAGGGCAGCCGTTGCCATTGCTCGACTGAACGACCAGCAAGAGGGTGGACGATCAGAACGTTCATTGCATGCTACAGATCTAGAGACCCTTTTTTGACACAGCTGGCTGTGCCCGTGCACAGCCAGCTGTCATCCAACAATTACACACATCCCATTAATTAAACTACACACTAAATAAAAATTTTTTTTTTTTGTTAGGATAAGTAAGCCTAAATAAAGTTAAAATTTTATTTTTAGGCCATTAAGAAAAAGTCATGCATTTAGGGTTAATATTTGTCCACTAAAATAAATAAATCGTACTACACCACAGTCTTTAGATTATCCCCCCTTCAGACACACACTCAGAGACAGATTTCCACCAGAGCACTTGGGGTGAATGCTCGGGTCCCCAACAAAAAAGTGGGGGACAAAACTATCCTATAAGTTTAAAAATTTGCAGATTTTCCTTTTCATTTAAAATAAGAGACAAAGAAACTAACTTTATGAAAAATAATAGTAATAATAATAACTGTGTTTCTATGTCACAGCACCAGCATTGCCCCCCCCCTTTTTTAGCTAAACAATATAGTCTCAGGCACTTATTAATCATGGGTCGATCCAGGTATTTTTTCCCAAGGTCTCATTTTATTTTAAACTGCTTATTTTTGTGAATTTCAACACTTATTTTTGTGAATTTTCATACCAATTTTTAATAAAAGTCACATTTTTTGTTTAAAAAAATTAGTAAAAAAGATTAAAAAGCAGGGTAAAATGCCAATGAAGGGCCGTTTTAATTGACTGTATTTTTGTTAAGGGCCATTTTAATGTATTGTATTTTTGTGAAGGAGCCGTTTTAATCTACACTACTGGCCAAAAGTATTAAAAGTTTGAGAAATCTAACCATCGTTTCAAGAATAAGCCCAGAAAAAGTGGACAAGAAATTTGCCAGATTTAAATATTTTTGAGAATTTATGTAGTACAATTGGAAAGAATACATCTAAAAATCACCTAAAGACAAAATGAGAGTTTTAGGAACCCATCCTTTAAGTTGGCATGAAACACCAAAAGAGGTGTTGTAAAACAGGGTGAATTCCGTATCTAAAAGAGTGGCTGTTGTGATCTAAGTCAAGGCTTCTCGGCAACATAATAATGATTGATTTTTAGTTCAATTGCATTTATTTACTATCCTCTTTTTGCAGAACTTGAAATGAATTTTTTATTTAATTTTATTCTGGCGAGCCAAAATGGATTATGATTACTATAATAACTTATATTATTTTTATTCTATTTTTTTCAATAAATTAAAAAGACATTTTTGTTCCTTAACCTAATGCTATCTTGGTCTCTGAAGTTATTCATTTAACATGTTGACATTAAAAAATATCAATTATAGTGATTTTTCTTTTTGACGGGGGAGAGGAGGCTTCTTCATGAAAAGGGATAGATTTCTGAAACTTGCAATTTTTTTGGCCAATAGTGTATTGTAATTTTGTGAAGTGACTGCAAAACAGACAGAATTTTCGTCTGCATCGACCCCTATTAGCACAAACTTATCATTTGGGTGTGGCCTATGGAGTGATTTATGATGATCGCAAGGAAACCATAGAACTGATTTCTAACCAGAACAGAAAAAAGAAAACGGCTTCTTAAGTAGAGCAAAGTGCAGATCTATTCCAAAATAAATGCTCTGACATGAACATTAGAAAAATAAATACAAAAATAGTGTGTAACATGTTACTTGAAAAAATAGGGATTGAAATGAACAATTGAAAACTAAATAATATAACTGAAACATTATTATCCTTCATAATATTATTATAATCCAACTATGGTATTTCGCTTTGCATCTTGACTCAATAATCCTTTTTATGCCCTTCTTGGTAGGGTGTGATATGAAAGTTGCTTTGCAGAGTATAAGAAAGTTTTCATAAGGGGCCCCCTAATGAAGGTTTTGCCTTGGCCCCCAACTCTGCAAATAGGTCCCAGCACACACTGTATGAAATACGACACTCCTGGCATTAAAAAAACTTACAGGGGAAGTATCTTCCTGCTCTTGCACACAGCCACTCTTTTGCATATTCAGTTTCTGGACAAGTGTGCGGCAGTCTCGAGAAGATCCAATCTTGAATGCCTGAAATGATTCAAAATCAGTAAGAAGAATAACAGTGAAACTGCTCAGTTTTTTCCCCCATACAGTGACCTCTCACCAGGCGCATAGCCAGGAAAATTTTTCGGGGGGGGGGGGGGGGGGGGTGGTGGTGGATATATCCCGATATCCCCACCCCTCGCTACACCCCTGCCTCTCACTGATACAACTTTCAAAAGATCGCAGAAAAAAAGTTGTATAACTAGAAGTGTGAGATGGTTGTATTATACAAGTTTAAAATTTTATATGCACTCATTACACCGGTCAAAAATTTTTTTTTTTTGAGGGGGGGGGGGTTACTCTCATGCTTAAATTCTGATTCTAGACATTGAAACACACTTAAATTTCATTTTCAGTTCATAAAGTTTGCTTTTGTCTGATGGATGTCAATCAGTCTGTTTTAATTTATTTCATAAACGAAAGAGGGCAGCACTTCGATGAACCCGAAAGTAAACTGTATTATTATTTGTAACTCTGTAGTAGTGCTTGTAGTATTATTTGTAATATTATTATTTGCTCATACGAACATAAAAGAAATACGAAAAATAGTCACTTTTAGACATTAATTTCTTATTATTTTACATTTATATGTTACTGTTTATCACAAATCTTGAATAAAAAAGACTTTTATATCCAGCAAAAACTTTTCTCATCCTAATTGAGAGTGGAACTATAAAAAAAAATATAAAAGTCAGTGATTTTACTGAAAAATTGCTTTCATTCTACAAAAACAAACTTTCATTTAAAAAAAAAAATTTTCCTTAGTTTTGGCATAGGAGAAACTAAAATTTAACATGTAGAAGTCAGACTTAAAAATCATGTTGATCGGTGTTATTTTACATACATACCTGCTAACAGGGGCGTAGCCAGAAATTTTTCATGGGGGGGGGTTACGACTACTACAACTCATATATATGTATACATGTGTGTGATAATGTTAGTGTAGAATATACATTTTGTATGGCAAAAAATTCCTCATGGGGGGGGGGTTATGATCCCCTAACCCCCCCCTTGGCTACGCCCCTGCCTGCCAACATTTAGTCAAGAAAATCAATTAGTTTTACACGATATCATATTCAGGGGCATATTTAAGGGGCTGAGGTTGCCCGGCCCCCTCCAAAAATGCAAAGCCATTATTAAAAAACAGCATTTCAAAACCTTTATATTAACTCTAGTAAGAATAAGGTTTAAAATACTGGATCACCAGCAGTAAAATTTTGGGGCTTATAACTCACAAATGTTACAATTAAAGGATTTGCCATGTAATTTTGAAATTTTTAAGAATCCTTCACAAATGAGTCATCAACATACTCTCAACATAAGAAAACAACTCTCAACATATGTTGCGAAACTCTCAACATAAGAAAAATACTATGATATATTGGTCCAAATTGAATGAATAGACCACTGATCTTTCAGAATAAGCGAGGAAATAAATATGCCGATTATTGAAGCTTCAAAATGTAAAAAAATAAATAAATAAATAAATAAAAATAAATAAATAAATAAATAAAAGACAAATCAGGACACCAGGAGAAACCATGAAAATCTAACAGTTTCCTGAAAAATCCAGTAGTGTTGGAAGGTATGTGCTTATACTAAAAGACTATTATTTATTAATAATTATATACTTAAAAAAATACATATAAATACATAAAAAAGATAATTATTGTTGAATTTTTATGCATTACACCTTCTGATATCATTACTCAAAATCCAGGTACTAAGGCACCAGATTGTAAAAGATTATTATAATAAACATAAGCAAGCATAATAAAAATAATTATTATTATGAATAATTTATTTGTTAATTATAAAATCGGTAACAGGTAGGGATGCACCGAATATTCAGTTAGAATTCGGTATAGTGGTTATTTGGCAGACAAACCGGATATTTGGTTCGGCCAAATACTTTAATATCCGGCAACCGAATAGTAAACGAATCTTAATATTCAACAATCGGTAAACAAACACATTTTGAAATAGTCACCAGAAAGAAAGAACCTCTTTATTAAGTTTCATGAATGTGTAAAGTCAATGAACTGCTAATTTTTTTAAAAATGGAATATGCAGATTTAAAAGAATGATCCTAATTTCACAAATATTTAAAAAGGTGAATGAATAATAATATATAAAAGAAACACTTGGATATTAAATTTTGCAGTACTTTAATTTCTGAATTTCACACCATATGAAATGTTAAATATTGTTTAAAAACAAACTAATTAAATTAATAGGAGTACAATCAAGTACAATTAAATTAATAGGAGTACAAGTCACAATCGACTACAATTACACTAATCGAGTACAATTAAATTAATAGGAGTACAAGTCAAGTTTAGTAACAGTTTAATAAATTTTAATCAAATATCCGGTTTGAAATTTAACTGAATATTTGGTATTTCATGGTGTCTACCAAATTTTTGAAAGTCAATTTCCTGACTTTTGGGAGGTCCCGCGAAAAAAATTCCTGACTAATGCATTTTACTTTTGGAAATGGCACAATGCCCCCTCTCTTGTCTTTATATTTGCATATTTTGCACAACTTCTTGAAATCCAATTTAACTGAAGTATACAGGATAAGCTTTCATCCATTGAGAAACAGAAGTAGTCGCACTTTCTCATAGAATTAACTAACTGTTCTTGGAAATAGGGTCCTAAGCCATAAGTTACCAAGTAAGCTAATTTGTCTTTTACAGGGCCTCCGAGAGAAATTTTATAAGGTGGGACAGAAATGTTCCCGGGGGCCCCGCTCCCCAACTTGTTTTTGCCTCAAGAAATATATTTTAAATTCTGCCCAATTTTACTTTAAAAATAGTTATTAAAAATAAAAAAGTTAATATTGTGGGGTCATTTTTATTCTTACTTAAATGATAATTTTAATAATAGTATTTACAATCTGTACTAATGTATTATAAAAAATATAAAAAAATGAAGTATCATTACGGTATTTTTATAACCAGATTCCAAAATCTTCTTTTGCCTTACCACCCTCGCTGTCTAACATGTGTTGAAAATCACCATCACCAACAGTGTGTTATTTATCTGCAAATGCATCAGTTTATATTTTGCTATAGTTAAACACAGTTTCGAAAATTAATTTTTTTTTCTTTTAGTGATTTTCATATAGAATGCTAAAAGAAAAGAATGAGTAAGGAAATCTTCATATTTATCGATTTTTACTTTCTGAACAAGTACCATGTAAGGAAAGTATTGTAATCATGAAAAAATTCGACTTCGAGATTTTGGTGTTTTTACACGTTTTGAGGTCTTCTGAATCCATTTATGCTATTTTTAAGAGATGTATGTATGTATGTGTGTGTGTGTGTGTGTGTGTATGTGTGTTTGTGTGTATGTGAGTGAACACGATAGCTCCTGAACGGAGCATTCGATTCAGCTCAAATTGGATATATATGTCATAAAATACCGTCGCAAGACCGGTATGGATTTGGGTGTGTATAGGACTTATAGTTTTTCTACAGGGCTACGACAAAGATTTCTCTTACATTATGGCCTATGGGGGGAAATTCTTGAAAGTGCGCTAGCGTTTAAACGGTATATTCGATTGAGCTCAAATTGGGTATATATGTTATAAACCACTATCTTAAGACCCATATTAATTTGGATGTGTATAGGACTTATAGTTTTTCTACAGGGCTACGACAAAGATTTCTTTTACATTATGGCCTATGGGGGGAAATTCTTGAAAGCGCGCTAGCGTTTAATCGGTACCTTCGATTGAGCTGAAATTGGGTATATATGTTATAAATCACCCTCTTCAGACCGGTATTGATTTTGGTGTGCATAAGACTTATAGTTTTTCTACAGGACTACGACAAAAATTTATTTTATGTTATGGAATAATGGCATATGGGGAGAAATTCTTGAAAGTGCGCAAGCGTTTAAACGGTGCATTCGATTGAGTTTCAATTTGGTATATATGTTTGAATGATTCATCGATTAAAATTTATTTAAATGCTTGGTAATGATCTTAATCGTAAGTGTTCGGAAAGTCGAGTGGAGTCACTCCAGATTTTTTATTCATGCTTGAAGGTTAAAAATATATATAAATGGTAAAATTAGCATATTTGTTATTTAATTTTAATAATGGCTTTTCGTGCCTTTTTACTAGCAAAATTTCGAATAACTTTATAAAAATTAATAGTTCTGGCAATGTCAGATTCTATGCTTAGTCTTGCTAAGTCAACAAATCCTTGAGACATGGTTGATTTTAAGAAATATTTTATGTGTTTCAATTTGCTGAAGGATCGTTCAGCAGAAGCTACCGTCGCTGGAATGGTTAAAAAATACCCTAAGGGCAATGCAAGCATTAGATCGTTCAGTTTATATTCTGTTAGTATGTTTAATAAATCCAGAGGCTTTAATTGATTTTTCTAGCTGCATGTGTGAGGGAGGGGGCGCATTTTTGCATTTTGCACCACTTAGAAAAATAGCTAGGACCGGCACTACGTTGGGCTGTGATTTTTTTAAGTAATTTTTTTAAAAGTAAAGATGTAGAAAGGAAATTTGTAGTGCATTTTGAAAAATTCATGGGCCCCCTCTAGTTCGACGGGCCCTGGGGCAGTGGCCCGGCTGCCCCCCACTCTCGCTGGGCCTGAGCATAACTAACTTTTAATTGAAATGGATAGTTGATAATTTTAATATATTAGCAAGAATATTGTTTTGACTATATTGGATACATAATTAAATTTCTTTCTACTTTCTTTTCCTTTTTCTAAACAATGTTTTATGAAAAAATTTGTAAAAGATGACCCTGTTTCTTAACAATTAGTATTAACATTTCACACATATTCATTGCTTATACAATGCATGCAATGTTAAAGACATCCATTAATATTTGTAATGCTACAAGTGCAATATTTGAGGTTTTCGACAAATGTTTTTGACATAGGGTTTTTGATGTGACAGTTTAAACCATGGTTAAAATCGTCAAAAACTTGCCAACCCTGGCTATTTAAAAAAATCTGGAGTGACTCCACTCGACTTTCCAAACACTTACGATTAAGATCATTACCAAGCATTTAAAGAAATTTTAATAATTCAAACACATATACCAAACTGAAGCTCCATTGAATGCGCCATTTAAACGCTAGCGCACTTTCAATACTATCTCCCCATAGGCCATATTGTAAAAGAAATCTTTGTCGTAGCCCTGTAGAAAATCTGTAAGTCCTATACACATCAAAATCAGTACCGGTCTTACAATGGTAGTTTATAACATGTATACCCAATTTGAACTCAATCGAATGTGCCGTTTAAACGCTAGCGGAACTTTAAGAATTTGCCCCCATAGGGCATAATATAAAAGAAATCTTTGTCATAGCCCTGTAGAAAAACTATAAGTCCTATACACACCCAAATCAATACCGGTCTTGCGACGGTGGTTTATAACCTATATACCGAATTTAAGCTCCATCGAATCCCCCGTTTATCAGCTATCGTGTTCACTCACATACACACAAACACACACACATACACATATACATACATACATCTCGTAAAAATAGCATAAATGAATTCAGAAGACCTCAAAACGTCTAAATACACCCAAATCTCGAAGTCGAATTTTTTCATGATTACGATACTTTCCTTACATGGTACATGTTCGGAAAGTAAAAATACGAATTTGGTTGGTCATTGACGCAAGGGTTAATCGATGGTAATTCTATGAAGAGGTGTAAAATGGACCTAAATTTTGTCTGAATGGATCCCTCGTAACTGATCATTACCTTTTTAAGCGATTGTTTTTCATTACACACTCTGCACTGCCACTTATTAGATTTCTTCACTTGGTGCACTTGGAACATTTCACATTTATAACAACATAAAACTTGGAACACCTGAGGCATGGCTGGTTATGGATGCAACTAGAAAACAAAAACAGGCATCTGTTAACTGAAAACACATATACATAATGAGCAGGAAAGTTTACATAGAATGAAATCCAAATTAATCTGATATTTAACCCTTTGAGGCACAACCCTTTCACGATGCTGAAAAAAGGGCAGCCGTTGCCATCACTCGACTTAACAACCCGCAAGATGGCGGACGATCGAAACGTTCATCACGTGCCACAGATCGAGAGACCCCTTTTTGACGACAGCTGGCTGTGCCCGGCACAGCCAAAAGGGGTCTCTAGATCTGTGGCACGCGATGAACGTTTTGATCGTTCGCCCTCTTGCTGGTCGTTAAGTCAAGCGGTGGCAACAGCTGCCCTTTTCAGCATTGGGCCATCTATCCAGCTGTTCTCGCATTCTTCCATTTTTCAGCAGATGTCAATGCTGTTAAAAAGAATCGTGACCATTTTTTTTTACGGGAAATGACGTGCTAAAAATAAAGGATTCTCGTGGAGCTAGGTCACCCGCAACTATTTTTATAGAAATCAAATCTATTCTTTGTGACTGGCAACAGTCAAAACATCAGAGTTGGGTGTCCTCACGGTGAGGACACCGCGCGTTAAAGGGTTAAACAGTCCTATTATACAGAGAAACTTCTTGGGAGCGACCACTTTCCGTTCCATGAAAAATTGGTTGTTAAGAGTACACATGTAATGAGTAGTGATTTGGCCAAATAGCCCAATATTTGGCCAATAGCTCAGGCCGAATATAAAATTTTTTTAAATTTCATTTTATTGTAAATAAAATGTTATTTTTCAAATTGGTAATCAAATACTAAATAAAGACTAATTCAAATTCATTATTATTCGTAGGTGCTTAAAAACATACAATAGTATATTATTTGCAAAACGAAAGAATCTTGGTAATAAAAAAATATCTTTTACAAAGTTAAACAATAATAGCAATATAATTATATTTTGAGTTATTCATAATTTAATAAATATTTTATGCTAAATGCAATTAATCTGGTAACTATGCATAATCCATCATGCTTTGTAGGGATGCACCGAATACCCTATTTTGCCGAATAATGAATACCGAATATTCGGTTAAAATTCTAACTGAATATTTGGCCGAATACCGAATAATTTGTTAAAATTTATTAAACTTATTAAACCGTTATTAAACTTTGATTGCAATGATTCATTTAATTAGTTTTTTTCTTAAACAATATTTCATATGGTGTAAAACTTCAAAAATTAAAATGCTTCAAAATTTAATATCCAAATGTGTTTCTTTTATATATTATTAATAACGTTTTTAAATGTTAGTGAAATGTTGGTAATTTTTTACCTGCCTATTTTATTAAAAAATTAGCAGTTAATTGACTTTACATATTTATGAACACTTAATTTTATGAGTTTTTTTTTCCTGGTTACTGTTTCAAATTTAAATCAGTTAGTAATAGCAAGGTTATTAGTTTCCTGTGTGATTGTGGAGCATTACGTTAGGGCTATCTGCCAAGGATGGGGGTGCCTTGGTAGGAGGACTTTCTAACGCTTATTCCCATGTGATATTAGTTAAGTAACAACTTGAATCGATTTAGTACTATGGTATTATGCTATATTTTTCATTCATGATATAAAAAATATGTATTTGTTTACCGATGGGTGAATACTTCAATTTGTTTACTATTCGGTTGCCGAATATTTAAGTATTCGGCCGAACCGAATATTCGGTTTGTCTGCCGAATAGGCAGTATACTGAATATTCGGTGCATCCCTAATGCTTTGGGCTTTACAGCCTCTGGGCAAAACATATTTAGCAGCTTTTCAAAATTATGCTTGTAGGCTGGAGCCCTGCACATGAAATTATTGATGGTTCCGAATATGATTGGATAGTTTGCTGGCAAATTTTCCGAAAAAATAATTTTGCAGGAATGTCTGCCAGGATAATATAAAAGTACCAACCCCCCCCCCCCTTTAGCATTAAACATTTACATTAAAATTCATGTATAGCTCTCAGTCCGCTTTCTTTAAAGATATCTCTGAGACATTTTAGGATGAAAAGCTTAAATTTTGTTCATCATGACATTAGAGTATGGGGCACATGTTACTAATTGAGAATTTTTTCTAAGGTGGTTGTATGATAAAATAAAAAACGTTACTTTCTGAAAATGTGCAAAAGGAATTTTTTCTTAAGATAGACTTTACGCCTACCGTATTTTGAACATTTTTTGGTACTTACGTATTATCCCGGTGGTCATTCCCACCAAACTATTTTTTAGTCAAATATACTGGCAAACTGTTGCCAATCGTATTCCAAACCATCAATATTTTTCATGCGCACTGCATTTATCTTGGCAAAAAATTGCTCGTCTTGGCAGACCGACAGGATAAAATGTAAGTACCGATTTTTTTCAATAGACATTGCCCACTTATCTCTAATATGTAAATAATTAAAGAATATCAGCACCTTTTTGGGATACCTTGTATATAGATAATGCAATTTTAGTGAAAGATTGTCACAGATACAGAATATAATATTATAAAATTTTATTTAAAAAAAAATTCAACATTTCTCATACATAAATTTATACTTTATGCTAAGTTACATTACTGAGAATAATAGTAATAATAATAATAATAAAAAAAACTGAAGATGAAGACTTGGTAGATTAAAAGAAATATTAGTTTAAACCAAATAACTCAACTGCTTAAACCGATGAAGAAACTGCCTAAGCTTATGAAAGACACGGTCTCCCTACCATCATTTTTAAGCACAATAAAATTTATGTTCCCTGAAAAACTTATTCTGGTAATCCAAATCCATATTAAAAATTTTTGACACAAATAAAACTGGGGTAAATGGAAAAGTATATTCATTCTTCCAGAAAAATTGCTTTTTTTTTTAAAGACATCCATATATTACTGCACTGAAATCAAATCAGCTACCAACAAATTGATAACAAAATTTAGAGTATTTGGAAATACATAAAATAACCGGACTACAAACACATTGAAATTGGCAGAAGATAAGCTTTCTGAACCCTCTTTCTCTGCTTCATTTTGGTTTTTTACTATAGATTTTGTGGTATGTAACAATCAACGAGAAAGAATATTAAAATTATATGTAATATAGTATATTAATAAAATTAAAATATAATTAAGAGTGAAAAGAACATTATTTGTACATCTAATTTAAGATATGGCTATCGAATGACCTTTGGATATAAGAAAATGCTAATGTTCTTACTCTCTGCAAATTTAAACCTCTTTATCTTTTCGTTTCACTCGAAATTCCCAAACAAAATTCAGGATTTGTATTTTCTTGTTTGAATCACAGAGAATGAATCAAGTGGTTGCGTCTGGGAAGAGGTCAGTGAAACCTGCATCAAAATGCTCTTTAAACCAATCAGAAAACAGCAAAAAATAGGCTGAGTTTTCTAACCAATCATAGTATTTTATGTATTGGATGTGCTGCATACGTCGTGTTAGACACAAATAGCGATTGAAAACGGTTACTGCATCTGTTGCATGATGTAGAATTACTTCTCAACTCGTGTTGTGGTCGTCTGCATGGAATGCATTGACAACAAGCGGTTCATCGACGAGGAAAATTGATTAAAGTCAATCTAATATAATCATTGCCTAATATATCCTAAATTGTAACTTAATAAACTTTTAAAAATGGTTCAAAGAAAGGTAATTCAATACTTTGATTTATTTTTGTGTAATATTGATTATCTGTTTCTTAAACGGCGGCTATTGTAAACATATTTGTATGATACTGCATTTTGATTAAATATTTATTGAACAGGAGAATACTTGAATTTTTTATAAATTTAAAAACATAAATAATTTTCTGGGTGGTGCGTCTGTAATCAAAGCATCCTATATCAGCTTGTTGTCTGTATTAGGCCAAGTATTTTTCGAATCCCCATGTACTTGACAGTCACTACACAATTAATTGGAATTAACACTAGTCCTTTGTAATGAAACAAGGTTCGTCCGTCTCGGAGATTACCTGGAAAACTCCGAAAAATTTTCTTGAAAATTATCTCGGTGGAAAAATGTATTTTCATAAGATCCTGGGAATTTTCCAGTTTAACATGAAAGGTCCTGGTTTTTTGGCTGCCCAAAAGATTTTAAATACAACACGCTCTATGGGCAAAAATTCTTAAAATCGTATTTTAGAGGTATTAGCGTATTTTAGAAGTTCATTTTGTAAGCCTTAACAACTATATGTTTTTAAAGGTTAGAAAACGAATCTCTCCATGGAAAAAGTGTCTTTATCACATATAATTAAGCAAGAACACTCAAAAAATTTTCAACACATACTGTCAACGGCAATTTTAGGGACATTCATTCATTTCAAGCACAATACCGTCCTACCCTATAATTAGGTAATAGTCCGACCATGGTCACATGCTGGCAACTTTTGTTGTACATGTATTATACTCTCATATCGCAAAAAGTATTAGTCGTAGAATGTTGAAATGTCATATATCGATTGTTGTAACATCTAGTTGTGCATCTTGATTTTTGGTTCCAATCTACAGGAGAGTTTATTTACAGGACTACCTGAAAGAATATCAATAGATTAATGTCTATGGACATCTTCAATATATTGTGTCTGTAGTCAGTCGTTGTTTGATCCATGCCCAAAATCTCGTCATTTGTCATTGCCCATGGCGAGTTTTGCCAAAACATCGCCAAATTTGAAACCAAAAATAATTTTGTAGTTTGCATAACTCTAAAACTTTTAATCGTAGAATGTTGAAATTTAAAATTTAGAACTATTATAACATCTAACTATGTGTCTATCTTTTTATTGCAATCGACTGGGTCATTTATTTACAGGGTCACCCAAGTAACTTTAAAGGTACATTAAAGGTGTATGGATACCTTCAGTTCAATAAAACTGTGTGGTCATTGACTATTTTGGCTATCCCCAAAATCTCGCAAACTATCTCAAGCTCGTCAGCTTTGGCCGAAATATTGCCCAATTAAGTGCCATTAGCAAATTTTTCAAATTGAACCCAGTTAGACAATATCGAAAATATTTGGCTTGAAATCGCTCAACCTTAGTATTTCTGCAGTATTTTATCTCTTTCAAACAAAATAAGTTAAGATGAAGTACGTCAAAAATATTTTTGATTTTATAGACATGCAAGGAAGTCATGTTGTGTCGATGTCAGCTTTAGTATGGTCCCTTTGGCGCGCTTTATTTTTGGCGACTTTTTTTGGCACGATAAAGGATGCCAATATGGTAACCCCGCCGTCGGATGCTCCGGAGCGGTAACCCTAACCTCAGGCGAAAAGTGGATTCTTCCGTGACGTCACGGATGCGCTCGTGTTCGTCCGGCAAATCGTGACCGTTTGTTCCTTTCATGAACTTTTTGAGCCCCATGTATTTCTTAGCGCGGGAGGTTCGTTCGAATGGTTGATCTGCCATGTGTTTTATGGTTTTATTTTAATGGCTTTATTTTACATTAAATTTTATTATTATTTAATTATTTTTGAAATTTAAAACGGCTGTTCAGGTTCATACTGACTGTTTACATACAGTTTTGTATGAATAAGCATTCTTTTGATAGTACGTTTCAGATTAATATTTGCGTTCTCGATTGTTTATTTGTTAAGGGTAGAAGCAACAAATAATTACGTTATTAATATTTGATACAGTGAAATAATTTTAGATATTTTGATTTTATTATTTCCATATTGCAATAATTTAGAGATTTTAATCAAGGTATGTGATAAGCATTGTTTGTTTTTATTTGTTATTATTACCTTTGTTTATTAGTTAATGGTAGGAGCAACAAATAATTCCGTTATTAATATAATATTTGATATTTTAATTTTATTATTTCAATATTGAAACAATTTAGCGATTTTAATTAAGGTATGAGATAAGTATTGTTCGTTATGATTTGAATTAGTTCTTTATTTTGCTTATGTAGTCTTTTGTCAGAATGCTAAAATGTATTTTAATTTTTTTGTCTTTTTTATTTGTTATTTTTGTGAGGTATTGCCTTTAGAATATTATTTGTTTGCATTGTTTAATTTAATCTACTAAAAAGAGAAAATGGGGGCACAGCCCCCCCTCACACAAAAAGAAAAGTTATTAAATTTTATTAAACCGAATCTATATGTACATGTAAGCTTGTTATCTGTTTAATTTTTTTTTCATAAAAATATTTAAAAGCCATTAAAATAAATCATAGCAAAATTAACGGCGACGATCAATTATCTCGGAACAAGCGCCATCCGATCCGCCATATTGTTTACAATTAGCATCGGCAAGGCAAACTTGGGTTGGCGACAAGATTTTGTCGCCAAATCAAAAAATCGCCAAAAAGGGACCATACTAAAGCTGTTCCCCTTCTTTAATTTGAGTCATTGTGAATGAGATGTTTGTGTTTCCAGATCAAAGGAAAGAAAGGCAAGAAGAAGGTGGCAGCAGCACCCCTCGCTGCCAAGAAAGTAGAGGCAAGGAAGACGGTCAACCCGCTGTTTGAGAAACGTCCACGGAATTTTGGAATTGGTGGGTAGTTTTTGTTTATTTTTTTTTTTTTAAGTGTTTTAAGGGGTTATCACACTAGCTTAAAATCCGAGAAACTTTCTTACTAAACAGCTTTTAGACTGATTTTCTCTATAGTTCATTGGTTGGAGATTGCTGTCACCAAGGTAACAGTTGTGAAAATTGGTCTGAATGTTGTCTAACAAGAAAGTTGGGGTTATCACAATTTAAGGAGTTATCACACTAGCTTAAAATCGGAGCAGTCTAGTGACAACGATAACTCTTCAGGTAGAAAGAACACCCTTAATGTCTTTGCTTTCTTTTAAAAAAACTTGATTGTAAGCTAAATTAAAAAAAAACCTGAAAATTAATTATGCATAGTTTGGATTAAGGAATAGGTCAAATGTTCACACAAGATACTCTGCAACAAAAATACATAAATGTATGAAATTATTGAGAGATCATGCTGTGCCTTTCATTAACTATTTTACAATATTTGACGAATAGAATGATTTATTGTGTTTGCGGATAAATCTCTCACAAATGCCTGCCGATATTTTAGGGTATTTGATTTTAAAATCAACTGTAATTTCGGAAACTTATGAGTGTATTTGTAGCGATTTATCCTGTAACTTTTTGTCAAATTCAGATCCGGTTTCTTTAAGTAAAATAATTGAATCAAATTTTGGCAATAATATCAGCCCGTGAAGTTAGCATAGCTGAGTTAAGCTATTTTTAAATATCTATTTATGTAACCATTTTTAAGATTCAAGTTTAAATCTTTTTTCTAACTTAAATATTTGTGAAATGATTATTTTTTTAGCTGCATATTTTGTAAAAAAAAAAAAAAAAAGCGGTTCATTGAATTTACATAATTATGAACACTTGATATTATGAGTTGTTTTTTTTCTCTGGTTACTGTTTCATAATTAAATGAGTAATAGTAAGGTTAATGTAATGTGTTATAAGGTTCAAGAAAAATTAAAAAGCAACGAAATTTAAATTTCACATCTGAGTGTTTTCTCTTGCTTAAAAATTAATTTGAATGTGATATTAGCAGGCCCAGACTGGCCAGGGTTTCCAACTGTCTGGAGATGGGTGGGCCTTCGCCCTCGGCAGGCTCTCCTTGTTGAGGGCGGGCCCCCAAACAGAAAAAAAAGAAAAAATTTAAAGTGCTATACTGATAGTTTTGAATGAAGTTTGACACATAAAAAATTTTTTTGCAGTTGCAATTGCGCCCCAGAAGGCTTCAAAACTCTTCATTTTAAATGTAGTTTTCAAAATTTTTTGAGTGAGGGTTCCCAAATGAACAAGGGATTCATTAATATGAATGACGCATATTAATTAACAGATCCATATTTTATTAATGCATTAATTATCAATCATAATTAATTAATAACACCATACCTCCCCCCATACCCCGAAAGTTAACACATCCTATTATTTATCAGTTGCACAATAACCTGGGCCCCCCTTCTCTTGAGATGGGCGGCCCCCTACCCTCCCAGTCTGGGCCTGGATATTAGTAAGTAACAACTTCAATTAATATTCATGGTATAAAAAAGTATGTGTTTGTTTACCAATTCTTCGAATATTTAAATTTGTTTACTATTCGGTTTGTCTGCCAAATAGGCAGTATATTCGGTGCATCCCTAATTTATACTAAATACTAATGACTAATTTTGTTTTGTGTCTTTCTTTATTCAGGCCAAGACATCCAGCCCAAGAGAGACCTTAGCCGTTTCGTGAAATGGCCCAAGTACATCCGTCTTCAACGACAGAGGGCTGTTCTCTACCAAAGGCTGAAAGTGCCACCTCCCATTAACCAGTTCACACAGGCACTTGACCGACAGACCGGTAATGACCCACAATCATTATATAATTACTGATATCTACACAGCATCATCTGGGTTTGTATGCCTTCAGGAAAACCTGGAAAACTCAGGGAATTTAAAATTAGCTCTTAAAACTGAGGAAAATTTAGTTTTCCTGTAAAAACCTGGAAAATCCAGCTCTAAACCTGGAATTTAAAATTTTTTACCTTTCTTTTTTATACAGGGTGTACAAAAAGTACCTGACACATTTCAAAATGAAATATAAAATCAACTGATTGGGTTACAAGATAGCTGTTTGTACCAAAATGCTTCTTATGATGAAAATTTTTTGCTTAAGCAAAAAAAAAAAAAAGTTCCAAATTTCGCCCATAGATGGCACTGCTTGAACGTGCATTAAGTTGAAATGTGTCTTTCATTTGAGACTTAACCCTTCTTGATGTCTTCCTGTGGGGGGTATGTGAAGGATAAAGTTGACTCTTCTCCTGTGGCTGATATTGAAGAGATGAATCACACAGGTAATTCAACCAAAACCACAAGCAATGCTACCAAATGTGTGGGGTGCAATTGAGTACCATTTGGATGTGGTTAGAGCTACATCAGGTGCACATATTGAAGTATGGTAGCTGGTTATGCTTGTATCTGCTTCACAAAAAAAATGCAGAATATTTAATAGTAAGTTTTGTTTTTACTGCTTCTACAGCACCATCTATGGGTGAAATTTGGAACTATTTTTTTTATTTGCATAAACAAAACTTTTCATCGTAGGAAGCATTCTGGTAGAAACCGCAATCTCGTAACCCAATTAGTTGATTTTATATTTAATTTTGAAATATGTCAGGGACTTTTTGTACACCCTGTATTTCTTTCTTTTTATGGCTTTCTTCACTTCATCCAATGGTTGACTACTTGCCTAAGGATGTGTGCACACTATCAGAAATAGATATATACCAGATGAATCATCTATTTTAATCCTTATTGTTACTATTGTTTAAAATAGTTGTTTTTTAATTATTGTTTTACATTTTCAGAACAAGGGTGGCTCCAATGGCCATGACTCCCCCTCCGAACTTTTATTTTACAACTTTTGATTCGTATACTGTACAATTTCACACATTCAATTTGCATTCTGAACAATTTATGGACCTATCCGAAAAGTCTAATGGCTTCCTTTAAAAATTTAGCCTGAAGCCACCCTTGTTTCAGAAGGGCACCTCCCTTTAAATGTGCCCCTAGTACTAAAGAATATGGAAATGTTTACCAATAACCTTGTGTACTGAGTATAGTATAAAAAATTTATCATGGTTTTGTCAATCAGTCGGTCCTGAAAACTTTTCATTTTTGTAAAGCTTTTATACCAGGTGTCCCAGAAATGACTGATGGATTTTGAAAGTCAATAAAAAAAAGACGGAATGCAATAGATATGTATCGTTTGCTTAGGAAATCAGGGAATTTTATCCCACCTAATTTCAAATTTAGTTAGCATTTCTACCTGGAGGTGGTGCTGGTAACAGGTATATTTAAAACGAAGTGACATGGCATGGCCTCCTTATTTGCCAGGCTTGACATTCTGTGACTTTTTTGTTTGGGGGTACCGAAAGATGGGAATAGTACCATAAGCGGGTGTCGATTGAATTGGCGACTTGTTTTTCACGCCAAACAAAACATAAACATACAGGCAGATAAGGAAAAAAATAAACCCAAAACTACAATATACTTATCTAAACACATTAAAAAATTAGTAGACATATTTCAAATGCAATTATAAACAAAGCACTTGCTCTGGGTACGTTAAAAAATAAATAAACAATATTCTTCAAAATATGCGTTCATTACAAAATAATTCCATCACAAGCATTCAAATAAACATAACAACTGTACCTCAACACATGCTCGATACATATTCTTCTCAACTTGCAATAAACATTTTCAAATTTTTGCCGAAATTCACTTGATAAAGAAATGAGAAACAACTCAGCATATAAAGGAACCGATTTCATTACAGCTCTACACAAATTATCTACATTTAATATGAAGGGTCCACGGGAAGAACGATGAGAGTCCACTTTTCGTCAATGTTGAAGTTTCTACTGCATTCTATTGTTCATGAGTGGCACTATTAATATCCTGAATCCATAAGGGGAAAGATCGATGAAAATCCACTGAAAAGATAGCCCAAAGATACAGTTTACTAGGGAAGAACGACGAGAATCCACTGAAGAGATAGCCCAAAGATACAGTTTACTGGGGAAGAACGATGAAAGTCCTGTACGCCTTTCGATTTTTGGAGAATCAGCTGTATTGGACTCTCATTATTCTTCCCATGGACCCTTCATATAAAATCAACCAAAAATTCCACTTTTCATAAATAACCGTTATAAAATACAAAACTTCAGCAGACTTGCATTCCCAGGGAATTCAAGTTCAGTTATTTTGCCAGTTAAATTCCTTGAAATTCCTTCAACCAATCACATAATTCCTTCGAACAGCATAGTTTCTCATGACATCATAAAACAACACAACTCCGCCAGAAGGGTTGCCGAATAGCTAATTTTGATTGGCAACGTTGCCTGGAATGTTTACTACATATAGTAAGCTCGGCAATGGACACCCGCTTGCAGTATTTTCCGGTATTATTAAGATTTGGTATACCGCCAAACTCCACAAACAATTACCGAGCTGAAGTAGCACATCTGTACTGCACGTGAGACAATTCCAAGTGACATGTTTGAACGGATGTCTGGGAATTTTTGCCTCAGACTGCGTCATGAGGTTGCAGCAAATGGAGGTTACATTGAAAATGTCATTGCTTAGTTTTTTGCAACAGTCCTTGAAAAATTTTCATAGTTTTCAGCACCACTTGTGTGTGAAAATGTTAACTAAATTTCAAATTGGGTGGGATAAAATTCTCCGATTTCCTAATCATAAGGCTGTAAACGATACATATCTATCGCATTCCGTCTTTTTACTGATTTTCAAAATCCGTCAGTTTGTCCTGGTCTTTTATAGGTCAAAATGAATTTGAAACCATATTTGATATTGTTTATGCTAAAATTGAAGGAGTATAATTTTGATTACTTTAAAGAGGAGCACGTAAATAAAAAGTAGTCACTCGTTACTTATGTTTATTCTTCAATAGCTTTAAAATTCTTGAAAAATCACCTGGAAAACTTGGGGATTATCATTTCAAGAAATGAGTATGAAACCTGATTGTGATATTGTTGCAGAAAACTGAGCTGCATTTTTTGGGTTTGTCCTTTAAAAGTCTTGCACAGATGGAAAGTTCTAGTAAAAAGTCCACTTGTCATGACCAGAGGTCGATCCAGGAATTTTTTCCAGAGTCTCATTTTTGTGAAAATAGCTTACTTTTATAAATTTCAGGACTTAATTTTAATTTTATGATTTTCAAAACTTATTTCTGTGAGTTTTATACCAATTTTTAATAAAAGTCACTTTTTAGTTAAAAATAATTGATGAAACAGACAAAAATGTTAGGTTGAATTCCAATGAAGGGCTATTTTAATTGATTGTGATTTTGTGAAGGGGTCGTTTTAATCGATTGTGTTTTTGTTAAAGGGCCGGTTTAATCGATTGTGATTTTGTGAAGGGGTCATTTTAATCGATTGTGATTTTGTGAAGGGGTCGTTTTAATTGATTGTATTTTTGTGAAAGGGTTGTTTTAATCGATTGTAATTTTCAGAAGGGGCCTCGAAACAGACCCGATTTTTGTCTGCATTGACCCCTGATGACGAAACACAAATTTTATTGATTCTGGAACTTCGTTGAACAATCTGCTACACACAATTCTCATTATTTAAATAGAAGTGACTTGATTTAAAACAGTTAGCTTATACCACAGAAGCTTTCTCCTGTTGGTACAGGGAGAGATGAAATAGCAAACAAATTACGAGCACACAGATTTGTACAAATAAAAATGTATATAACATCACACTTACCTGATTTAATGTTCAGAAAATTAATCTGAAGTTGTTAAATTAGAAGAAAAGCTAGCGCCTGTAGTATAGAGATTGAAAGCATTAGGTTTCGATGATTTAAATAATTTTTAAAAAATATATTCTATTACTGTTTAGTTATTAAAATTTGAAATTCATGTAACTAGTTTACATAGCCAGTCTGGTGTTTTGATACGTCTCAATCTTCAAATTTTAAAATAATAAAGTATTATATAAGTATCTGTTGTAAAGTGTTACATTTATTTATAAAAATCTCTTAAAAGATATGTGATTTTGGTATGATTATAGATTTTAGTTTCTCTAGCTACGATAACGTAGCAAGAAATTTTCAGCCTTTTTTTTTCTGAAGATCTGTAGCATATCTGAAGTAAGTTATGTATAAAATAGCTAGTTAAATTGTGTGGCTTTAAATCTTGATGATGATTTTTTTTAAATGCTGATTATCAGTGATTCTGTTCACCTTGGAGAACTGAGAGATTTATGCCACAATCTAAAAGTAAAACTGTACAACTTTGACATTTTATATTGTGATAATTTAAATCTTTATGATGATCTTTTTTCTATGCTGATGATCACTCAGTGATTTTGTTTACCTTGGAGAACTGATTGATTTGTGTCACAATCTAACATATGTGAAAAGGTTATCGATCATTTCATGTCCTATAATCTCATGTCTTTCATAAGAAAGACTATCATTTTGGCTGACAATTAATTATATTTCTATGCTGATTAGCCTCATTTTTAACACACGGCTGCACTGTAAACTGACTACTTGACTTTCTGCTGGCTTTTAAATATGATGATTTCTATATTTTGTGCTGATATCTGTGATTCTGTTCACCTTGGAGAACTGATAGATTTATGCCACAATCTAAAAGTAAAACTTTAACAATTTATATTGTGACATTTTAAATCTTTATGATGATCTTTTTTCTATGCTGATGATCAGTGATTCTTTCACCTTGGAGAACTGATAGATTTATGCCACAATCTAAAATATGTGAAAAGTTTATCAATCATTTCATGTCCTATAATCTCATGTCTTTCATAAGAAACGTTCTCATTTTGGCTTAACAATTAATTATATTTTTATGCTGGATTAGCCCCATTATTAACACAAAGCTACATTGTAAACTGACCACTTTACTTTCTGGTGGTTTTTAAATATGATGATTTCTATATTTTGTGCTGATATCTATGATTCTGTTCACCTTGGAGAACTGATAGATTTATGCCACAATCTAAAACTGTACAACTGTAACATTTTATATTGTGACAATTTAAATCTTTATGATGATCTTTTTTTTATGCTGATGATCAGTGATTCTTTCACCTTGGAGAACTGATAGATTTATGCCACAATCTAAAATATGTGAAAAGTTTATCAATCATTTCATGTCCTATAATCTCATGTCTTTCATAAGAAAGGCTCTCATTTTGGCTTAACAATTAATTATATTTTTATGCTGGATTAGCCCCATTATTAACACAAAGCTACATTGTAAACTGACCACTTTACTTTCTGGTGGTTTTTAAATATGATGATTTCTATATTTTGTGCTGATACCTATGATTCTGTTCACCTTGGAGAACTGATAGATTTATGCCCCAATCTAAAAGTAAAACAGTACAACTTTAACATTTTATATTGTGAAAGTTTAAATCTTTATGATGATCTTTTTTTTATGCTGATGATCAGTGATTCTTTCACCTTGGAGAACTGATAGATTTATGCCACAATCTAAAATATGTGAAAAGTTTATCAATCATTTCATGTCCTATAATCTCATGTCTTTCATAAGAAACGCTCTCATTTTGGCTTAACAATTAATTATATTTTTATGCTGGATTAGCCCCATTTTTAACACAAAGCTACACTGTAAACTGACCACTTTACTTTCTGGTGGTTTTTAAATATGATGATTTCTATATTTTGTGCTGATATCTATGATTCTGTTCACCCTGGAGAACTGATAGATTTATGCCACAATCTAAAACTGTACAACTGTAACATTTTATATTGTGACAATTTAAATCTTTATGATGATCTTTTTTTTATGCTGATGATCAGTGATTTTCTTTACCTTGGAGAACTGATTGATTATGTCACAATCTAAAATGTGTGAAAAGGTTATCAATCATTTCGTGTCCTATAATCTCATGTCTTTCATAAGAAAGGCTCTCATTTTGGCTTAACAAATAATTATATTTCTATGCTGGATTAGCCTAATTTTTAACACAAGGCTAAACTGTAAACTGACTACTTTACTTTCTGGTGGCTTTTAAATGTGATGATTTCTATATTTTGTGCTGATATCTATGATTCTGTTCACCTTGGAGAACTGATAGATTTAGGCCACAATTTGAAAGTCACACATCACAATATAATGACTTAAACATATAAAACCAATTTAGTGACATTAAATAACATAATCATACAGCTTAAACTATAGATGTGAGATGCCAATATTGTTTTATCTGCTCTATTGACAATTTCACTCAGCACTTAGTTACTCTCTAACCCATAATCTTGTAGCAATGCACAGAAGTTATAACTTTGCCTTCCGTACTTTTGCCAATAATATGCCACTCCCGATTCTTAGCACTACAATACTTCCTTTTTGCAGCATACTATGACCGGTATACTACCATCAATGACCAGTACTTCAGCTAGTTTCTTAATTGGTATTTTCTGCCTTAGCTGAAGAACTAGTAGACATTTAAGCTTTACTAAAATAAGTAATTGTACATCTGTACAGGAATAACCTTATTTCTTAGATTTTGATTGTGAAAGTTAAATTTTTTGTGAGCTATTGCTGTCGAGCATCCATAAGTTGTCAGCAAAGTGCATCCTTATTCAGTACTTTGTGTTAACTTCATGGTAAATTAAGATTTCATCTGGGATTTAGTTTTTGAATCCTAGGTGTTGAGTTTTCTGAGAGTTGGAACTGCATTTTGCTGTTTTCCTTAGTTTGAAAACAACATTTAACTTTATTTCTTTATAAAGAAATAAATATTTTCATTCAGTTAGTCTATAGTTGCTTACTTTAATGTCAACTTATTAAAGATGATTATAAAAGGGTCTTTAATAATTTGGTTAAAACTTTCTGAAGTCTTTTTTTTAAATGCAGGGTGTATATTTTAATTTTATGGTAAACAGGTATTGTTTTTGTTTAATTTGAAAAGCTAGTTAAATAATTTTGTGCCGACAGCTAGTTTTTGAAAACTGATCATTCAAGTGGTTATAATTTTAAGGTATTGGGACCAGTGGCGGATTATTGGAAGTTTGTCGGGGGGGAGGGGGGCGGTTAGATTGTCGGTGGGGGTGGTTAGTTAGAAGATTCACATATACATCCATTTTATGGAAGTAAAATAGGATATTTTACATAAATTTCTTTTTTCTCGGGGGGGGAGTTGCCCCCTCGCCCCCCCTTTAATCCGCCCTTGATTGGGACTTGGTAAATTTTTTGTTAAAGTATTTAGTGTTTATTATATACATATACAGTCTCTATACATTATTTATACATATATATTATTATTATAGTGTTTATTATATACATATACAGTCTCATATTCTGTATATACATATACAGTGAACTCTCGGCTATAGTGAACGCAAATCATTAGTCGCAATTCACTTACATTAGAAATGCGCATAGCATTTTTTGGTTATAGTAAACCTAAAAACTGAACTCAGGGTTCATACTCTCCTTTAAAAACTCTTTAATATTCATTTTATAAAGTTAAGGGCCCTTAAAACTCCTAACTACTTAATTTTACATTCTCAGCAGCAAGCAATGTCTGCAAGTAATGAAATGTGCAAACATGCCAGTTTGTTGTCTTTTAAAAGATCGCGCCAGCGCGGACCCTAATCTGAAGTTTTACTGTACTTCCAAAGGAAATATACATATCCCACGGCTTAACTTCTTACTTCATACAGTTTTGCTTACTGTACACAACGTTGAAAGGTTCCACTCAAGTAATTAATTCTAATTTCTGCTTGAAATTAGTTAATTATGTTGTATTTTCTTAGTTTTAAGTAAAATTTTGTAACATGTTTTAAATTTGATTTAAAACAGATTTCTTTGATTTAAATTTAAAAAATGGATGTTTATCTTTTTTTTAATAACACTGGAAAGCAAACCAGTGAAAAATTTCATTCACTCTAGGATGTGGTGACTACATGAAAATGAGTTTAAAAATTCATAAAAATAGTGAAATTCTGAAAAATGGGACCTCAGAGGGAAATTCTTGGATCGACCCCTGATAATGCTCACAAAAATATTCTACATTGATAAGGTTTATTTCATGGTGGGAATTCTGTTTATACAGTAGAAGACCCAAAATCTGCACAGCTTAGTTCAAGACCTTGTGCAGATTTTAGGATTTTGGGTCATAATAGAAAATTTATTCTATTTCCACCCCACTCAGAAAAAAAAAAAAAAAAATACAATAAAGATCAAGGGAAACAAATCATGTTACTTATAATCAGAATCATGATATAAAAATACAGAGGATTAATACAATATACAAAATTATGAGATTATAGAACAACTTATTTAAACATGCATATTCAATAGTAGTTTAAGACTTTGGGATGATCTAATAGTTTTTTTTTTCATTATTTTCTGTTCTGTAACACAGCTTTGCTGCTCTATAAATCTGAGATATTTCTTTCTTCCAGCCTAACCTTCATTAAATGTTAATTTACCAACTTTTTGATCATCCTCACTTGTTACTATGTCAGAGTCTGTGTCATGTGACAATAATTCAGTGTCAATTATGTCACTGTCAGTCATTTGAAGGTTATCAATGTTACGATTAGAGCTAACAGACTCCTAAAATAATTTGGGAATAGCTTATTTAGTTTTACTTTGCGGTTATGCTGTAATTTTCTGAACTTACAGCTGGCAGGGCAGATTTCATTGCTTACATTGAACAGACAGTGCAGATTTTAGAGCCTTGCTGATTTCGGATCGGTGGATTTGGGGTCTTCTACTGTAATTTCAGTTATGATGAAATATTTAGTGCATTACACCCTAAAAATTCCCTGATTAGATGCTTTTCACTTATGTGTCATTTGTGCGTTTCAGCCACCCAGCTGTTCAAGCTTTTGGACAAGTACAGGCCAGAGACCCCCCAGGCCAAGAAGGAGAGGCTGAGGAAGAGGGCGGAGCTTCGTGCCCAGGGCAAAGAAGACACGCCCACCAAGAGGGCTCCCGTGGTCAGGCAAGGGGTCAACACGGTCACCAGTCTCGTGGAGCAGAAAAAGGCGCTGCTCGTGGTCATTGCAAACGACGTTGACCCCATAGAGGTAACCAGCACTGCTGATATGCTTTGGAATCAAACATAAAAATTATGCAGAAATCTGCTTTATTCTGCCGAAACTACTGGACAAACCTCGATAGTACATTACTCTAGGATCCACTTAAAATTGACTTCTTAAGTGGAGTTTATATTTAGTTCAAAACAAAATTATAAATGCTTATATAGTATGGAAATTCTTGTCTGTGAACCATTTATCCAGAAATATTTTTCAGTCAATTTATTCTTATTTTTTCCTAAAGAAAAGCATTATTTATCAGCATTCAAAAATTTGAGGTTTTTTTTTTTTTTTTTCCCCAATCATAGATGGTGCCACAAACAAAGAATAGCATGCGGAGGAAAAATGTGAAATGACCATTTTGAATCTCTTAACTTGAGTGTGTTTATTGAATCAATTTGTAGTTAACAGCATTTTTTCACGAATTTATCATACATTTACTACTTACTCTCTTAATATGATAATTATTATATTTTTAATCTTCTTAAGAGTTTTTTATATTATTTTTCTAGTCTAATAACCATTAGTGTTTAATTATAATCAAGAGTACAGAAACCTATAATCTACCCATCCAGTGGCACAGACCCCCCACACCCCATCGGCTTTCATTTTTTTTTTTTTTTTC
The DNA here is from genome assembly GCA_038373885.1 of Cheiracanthium punctorium. Taxonomy (NCBI): domain Eukaryota; kingdom Metazoa; phylum Arthropoda; class Arachnida; order Araneae; family Cheiracanthiidae; genus Cheiracanthium; species Cheiracanthium punctorium. Next base: position 231,039 of record JAWZYV010011755.1, read on the forward strand.
GGTTGATTATTATCCTATATCTATAGTAAATAAAATAATTCCAAAAAAAGTTAACAATAATTACAGTTCTAGTAAAAAGAAATTTTTTTCTTGTTTTCTTCAACTTTCAAAAACAAACTAAAAGCGAACACCATCTTGTTCTCAAAACTGAACAATTATTACTTTCTTTCCTATTGCACTGTGTAGTGTATTCTTAGGGAACTGGATGGGACGAGTTTTGATTAATTCCATCTAATGTAAACGAGCTCTTTCATCACTGATTTTTGACAATCTGGAACATCTCTAAAAGTTGAACCCCCCCCCCCCCCCACACACACACATCTCTCACCCCCCCCCCCCCCCAGCCAAAAATCCTGTGTGCCCTGTACCCATCAGTGGTTCAATCAGTCATCCAATCAGTGGATGCCGTGTTAATGCCCAACCAGTTATCCAGGATAGATCTGCTCTTGACTATTCTGGATAACAGGTTCTACTACTGTATACAGAGTTGCCAACTTCCTATTTTTCAGGGATGAGATTCCTCAGACTTTTGTCTGGTTTTCAGACTTTTTCAATGTTTCATAAAAAAATCAGTTTTTTCAATTTTTCAAAACTTTTCTGATTTTTTTAAATTTTTTTTAATGCAAAATTGTAGACAAGTAGGATAGATTTAATATCGGTAGCAATTATAATGTTTATTGAACTTGAAATTCAAAAGTGTAATTGATAAAATCTTATTCTCGCATTCTTTCAGACTTTTTCCTTTTTTGTCACTCTTATCCCTGCAGGGTTGTTAAAAACCCGGGTTTTTTCAGGGTTTTATTGGGGTTTTTTCGGTTTTATCAGTTTTTTTTTTTTTTTTTTTTCAGAAGAAGGGATGGGGTTTCAGAATATTTGAAAAAAAATTGCTTATTACTAAATACAACTTAAAGCAACTAATGGATTACAAAAATCAATTATAAATAAAAAATGGTTAAATTAATAGTAATGACTAATTACAATTATTAATCATACATGAAAAAATGTATAAATCAGTAGCAATAGCAACTCTAATCATGGTTTGCTCTTAGATAAATTTACTATTAGTAATAATTTTAACAGTGATATACTAGTGTTTAATTAGAACTTTTTAAACTAAGGATTTTTTAGGGTTAAAAAATCTTTATTCATTTAATACAGATACGCATAAAAATTTACCCTAGAAGATTTTATGCCTATATGAAGTCTGATTTTTTTTTTTTTTTTTTTTTTTTTTTTCCCTTAGGTAGTGGTGGTGTGGGGAGAGGTAGGGAGCTGTTTATAAACTTTACAAGTAGTGGACTGATATTAAGCGATGCATTATCTGCATAATTAAAGTTGAAATTTTGAAAAAACCCAGTTGGGTTTTTTCTAGTGAGCTTTTTCGGAAAAAACCTACCCGGGTTTTTTCGGGTTGGGCAAAATCGTAACAACCCTGCATCCCTGTCTCCTGCAAACCCAATTTTGTATACATTTCTCCAGATTTACGATAATTTTTTCACTTTCTTCCGATTTTTATCATTCGTCAGTCATATAAAAAATGCAATTTTCTGGATTTGAAATTATTTGTTAAAGTTCCATTTTTTTTTTTCCCTTTCCTGCAAGCAAACTAGTTCAGTGTTTTTACTAGAGCAGCACGAGAACCTCGAATTTTTTTCTTTTTCTCGCATTTAAAAAATATTACTACGAGAAATTTCCGCACCTTACAGATCAGTTTTCATTCTGCACAAAATTCACGCATTTTGAAAAATTCAGGCACCTTTTCAAAAAAAAAAAAAAAAAATTGTGTATGCTTCCATTTTTCAGTTGTAAGTTCAATGTAGCGTGTAAAAGTGGATTTTCAAGAACTCCTAAAGTCTATGAAGAAGGTCCTGGGGACATTTTTGCTCCTCAACTGTTTTTATTTTTATTGCATGCAACTAGGTCTGACTTAGATTGGAGTTACATGCAATAAAAATAACTCTCATAAATACCCTGATTGTGGATGTATACTCGAAGCAGGAGTAAATACCCTTATCCACGGGGTATTTACCCGAACCACATCTATAGATGAGTATTGAATGCACCCTGCATTGTCCATTCAATATTTTAAAGCTGCGAAAAAGTCCAAAAGTTCTTGCACTTTTGTGTATCCGTTATTGTTATTTTAGCCTAAGTCACGCAATCTAGCGACTGCGTGACTTAGGCTTGCTTGCTCCATTGGATGCCATTTGGATTTTTGCACATGCGTTATTGTTATTGCACTCAGGGATGAGATTCTTGAGACTTTCTGAATTTTTTTAATTTTTCATTTGCAAAATTGTATATAAGTGGGATAGACTTAATATCAGTAGCCATTACAATTTAACTTTACAATTAAACATTAGATTCATAAGTATTATTGCTCAAATGCTGTCCACACATTCTTTCAGGCTTTTTACTTTTTTATCAATTTCATCCCTGAATCTGGCTGTTGCTGTTCACAGAGTGGAAATAGCATCAATTTTGGTACTGCGTGTGTTAGTGTATTATATAAGTAGACGTATGTGTATTATGTAAATATATTTTTAATATTTTACTATTTGTAAATTGGTAAAACTTAACTATCTCTCCCATGAGTTACTTTGACGCGATTTAACAAAATCATCAAAAAATGTTGTGAATTACAAAAGTTGGCAAGTATGCACTGGATTCTGTTTCTGAGATGTGCTTGTTTTTTTGTTTTTTAGCTCGTTCTGTTCCTGCCTGCCCTGTGCAGGAGGATGGGCGTACCCTACTGCATCGTGAAGAACAAGTCTCGCCTGGGCACAGTCGTCAGGAGGAAAACGTGCACCTGCGTCGCTCTCAGCTCAGTCAACTCGTAAGTGGTGCCACTTTAATTGTTTTAAAAAAGAAGTTGTTAAACACAGGCATGAAAGGTTTCCGTCAAAAGACGGAAAATTTTTATATAAATTCTACTCTATTCATTTATATTAGTTAAATAATGAATATATAAGATATTAATAACCGCATACCTGCCAACTATACTGGATTTTGATGGTTTCTCCTGATCTCACGTTAAAATCTCCTCGTTTTCTGATATTTTGAAGATTTAATAGTCGAACATTTTTATTTCCCCACCAGTTCTGAAAGATTACCATCAGGGTATATTCATTCAATATAAACCAATATACCATGGTTGTTTTTTTATTTATTTATTTATTTAATTTTTTTTTGGCTCCATAAAGATTTGTGCTTGGGTTGATTACTCATTTGTGACGGATTCTTGGAAATTTAAAATTAAATGACAAATCCTATAATTGTAACTTTTGTGAGTTTAATCCCATAATTTTAGAATCTTCTTTCTTGTCTAAAAAGCAGATATTTTGTAAATTTTTGAACATTTACAGGGGAAAAAAATGTCCCTAAAGAAACATTGAAGTTTTATTTATTTTGCGTTAAAGGAATTCTTTTATTTATGAGCTCTTTTACAAATTCAACATCATTACCTTATGTTGAAATTTCAAATGTTTACGTTATGTTTAATTTTCAAACGTAAATTGTATTTAAAAGTAAACTGTTCATTTTAAAAACTATGCCTGTTTGTCATGCTAATGCATATTTTAAAAAAGATACATAAAATAGATGGTGAAATTTAATGTGTTAAAAATTTAAGAATGTTTTGTGCACAGATAAGTAATATGACTTTAAGATTGACACCATATATATCTACTGGATTTTATTCATTAGATGTTGGCAGGTTATGTAACCGGCAATGTATTAATTGTATATTAATATGATAGTTTTGTATCGAGTGCAAAGTTCGGTCTTTTTTGCCAATTTGTCCTTTCATGCTTGTAAAAAAGAAAAGATAAAGAAATAATGGCCTAGAATTCCAAGTTCAATCTTTTTACCAACCCTCCTTGTAAATGGGTTTTTTTTTTCAGCATTCCTTTATTGAAATCTCCAGTGACATAGGATTAAAAGTTGACCTTTATTTTTACTTTTACGATGAAGATGGAGTTATACATATTTTTAGAAAGTTATTCTATCAACCTTTCAAGTATATTAGGCAAGTTGGAGTGAGTTGGCTTATAAGTAAAAATTGCGGTATTTGGTTAACCCTTTCGCTCTCAATCTGCCTGTACCGGCTCAAAATGCTCACTCCCAGATCCGGCCTTATGCCAGGACGAAGCTCCTCCCCGTGCTTTGCAACATCCATTTATAAGTGTCAAGTGTTAAAAACCCCTTTCTCGTGTTTGCTATTCTAACGCCCTTCCCCCTTTGGGTGATCACATGGTGATCAGCTGCATTTACGAACGAGTGCTATTCGAATCCTTCGGGGGAGACACTCCCACTGATTCTTTCAGGGATGAAATTCTTCAACTTTTTGTGAATAAAGAGAAACTCACATTTTTGTCTTTTTTCTCTGAAAATTCTGCTTTTTCCTGTGAATTCCTTATAGTAGTTATTAGTTAACTGTGTGATATTTTTATCTTCCAGCATGTTCCAATGTTTTTCTTCCTGAAACTTCTTTCACATTGATTATATACAAATATCACATGTACAAATTTTTTGCTCTCGTATGATTTCAGCTTTTTTGCTCTTTTGCCAATCTCATCCCTGTTCTTTGCACTCCTCTTTTGAAAGAGATATATCTGCACTTGTACAAAAGAAACGTATTTCGTGGCGGAAAGCATACAAAAACATTTCCCGGCCGTTTCTGGGGTTTTGAGCAAGCATTCCAAATCAAAGCTTGGGAGTGAAAGGGTTAATAGCCAGCGGCCAGTAGCATCCATTTTTTTAAAGGTCACTTTTTTTGAATTGGCCACACATCAGTGGAATTTTTTCATTTGTATAAATTTTAAATAATTTATTTTATTAGCATTAAAAATCAATTTAATGAATTACATTCATTATCAGTAAAAATTAAATTTTAATTAAAAGTATGAATTTATAAAGATAAACAACTTTTTACTATAAATGCGAGTCAAGTCAGAAAGAATCATTAAAAGAAATCATGGTATCTGAAATCGTGCAGAATAATACGTATCTAAATTTGTTTAATAAAATTTTATGAATAGGTTTAGATTATATTTTTATCCTATACAAGTCTACAGGGGCATAGCCAGAAATTTTTCATGGGGGGGGGGGTTATGACTACTGCAACTCACATATATGCATGCATGTGTGTGATAAAGGAGTGAAGAATATACATTTTGTATGGCAAAAAATTCCTCATGGGGGGGTTATGATCCCCCTATCATCCCCCCCCCCTCTTGGCTACGCCCCTGCAACCTCTACATTATAAAATAAAACATGGAATTAAAGGCAGAGGCAAAGCCTGCAGTTCATAAAAAGGGTTTTAACTATGAAAGTTGGGGCGTCGACATCTGACAGTTTCTAATTTTTACCTATATTTAGGCTGATTGATTTTTATTTTTTATCAACTATGTGAAAAATTCCAGAGCTAGGGATTAACTCAGGACTTCCGCTGAACGTGCGGGTGCTCTACCACTGAGCTTTCTGAGACGATTCCCAGATAAAATTTCTCGCATTAGAACCATTTGCATTTATCATCTTCTGAAAAACCACAGATGAAAGAAATTCGTGACAACTCCGTTAAGCAGTGGAAATTATACATATTTTTAGAAAGTTGAATGAATTTATGAAAGTTGATAGAATCACTTTTCAAACCAAAGTAACATTGAAAGAATAGTCTGAAATTTAGATTTGAATTGCTTATATCTTTATAATAACAGTGATAGCCTATTTTTCCTTATTAAATGTTCTCTCTCTAAAATTAATCAATATTTATTCATATGCGAGTGCTTAAGTTTTTTTTTCCCCTTTAAATATAAAAGTGATTGTTTTGTTGTTAAAATACAACAGTAAATCACGGTTCGCACTCCCGCTGGAAAACAGTGAAAACTCAGAGAATTCAAAATCGGCTCTTTGAACTCGTGAAAAAAATGAATTATTATTTTAAAAACCTCGAAAATCCAATTTTTTATCTGGAAAATCAAAGTTGCTCCCCCATTTTCTTGTATTTTCTGTTTTTATTTAGTGTGATCGAGTATTCCAAGACCTTATAAAACAGGGTAGAAAAAAAAAAAAAAAGATTTTAATAACAGCCAATGTGCTGTTAATTATAGTAACTAGATTAAGGAGTTTCTGTATTCTTGTTTGATGGTTCTTTTGACTGAACCAAACACAATTCACAATAAAAATCACTCAAGAATTGCTCTTAATAAGAAATGAAATGTGATAAATCTTTGATTGAAGTATTATAAAAGTTAAATTAACGAATTCTTTCTTCTACAGGAGAAAAATGTGAACAAAAAATGGGGATGACTCCACTCGACTTTCTGAACACTTAAGATTCAGATCATTAGCAAGCATTTCATTAAATTTTAATTAATGATTAATTTAGCAAAAATCCTTAGTTTTTTCAATTTGAGCTCAATCGAGTGTACTATTTAAACACTAGCACACTTTCAAGAATTTCCCTCCATAGGCCATATGCATTATGGCCTCTTTGCAGATGCAATCTTTGTCGTAGCCCTGTAGAAAAAACTATAAGTCCTATATACATCAAAACCAACACCAGTCTTATGATGGTGGTTTATACATATATACTCAATTTGAGCTCAATTGAATGTACCGTTTAAACATTTGCACACTTTCAAGAATTCCCCCCCCCCCCCCCCCCCCCCCCCCCCCCCCAAAGGCCGTCTTGTAAAAGAAATCTTGGCCATAGCCCAAATCAATACACACCCAAATCAATACCAGTCTCGCGACGGTGGTTTATAACATCTATGCTCAATTGGAGCTCCATCGAATGCCCCGTTTAGGAGCTATTGTGTTGACTCACAAACACACATACGTACATCTCGCAAAAATAGCATAAATGAATTCAGAAGACCTCAAAACGTGTCCATACACCAAAATCTCGAAGTCAAATTTTTTTATGATTGCAACACTTTCCATCTTCGGAAAGTAAACATGTATCTTTTATGGTGCTCTAATCAAAGTCGTAATTTATGTAATAAACCCTTTTTGGTATCAATTTAATGCATTGTGCATGTGATAGAAGGAGGTGAACATAGTATAATTTCAAACTGTTTTTATATTTATAATATCAATGAGTAAAAATGTAATAAGTTCGAATAGCGAACTTAAAAAGGTTAAATATTACTCGGCAAATGTGTTCAATGTACGTTTGTGATAACCTGGATATTTGGGAAAAATAATCTTGAAAACTTGGTTAATGTTATTTCATATAATGTGTATAAACCCTGAGTAAAGAATGGGTGGGAAATATTGAAATTTTTTAAGACTGCAGTTCGATGAAAAATTTTTTTTTTTTAGACTTGGTACACAAATTCAAATAAGCTAATAGCACCAGGCTCTCCAAAAAATTCTAGATGGTTTTTCATAAGCTGCTTTACACACTGTAATAAGCAAAAAAGCTGAGTCTTTTGCGACATTTTCAGAAAAAAATTCTTAAACATGGACCTGAGAATGTGCCAATTTTTTGAAAGTTTACACATTTTGCGAAAATTTTCAATTTTAAAGAATTTTTCCTAAAAGTTTTGAAACGGATACAAGTTTATCGTTTATTTCGGTATGTAGTACAGCTTGTAATGAGACAGTTTCAAAACTTTGAAGTGCCTGGTTTATTTATACTTATGTTCGAAAATCACATGATTTTTTCAAACGACACAGTTAATGGTTAAATTGGAGCTAATGCACTTTCCATCTTACCAGGTGTTACCACATTTTTAATCTTTGGCACTCTGAGGGCAATAGGACTTATTTGGGGTGTTGTCTGTATGTATGTGTTTAACTCCAAACCAATTAGCCTTGTCTAATCAGAAATGGCTGGTAGAAATCCTTCAGCTATGGACAGAGTGTATATTCCGGATGATTTATGAGATTCTGAAAGAGATTTTAGTTTTGAAAGTGATAGTGGTTTAGATTTTTTGGACTGCTCAGACAGCGATGAATCTGACCATGATTCAATAATCCTGCAAAGCATTAATTGGTGGTGCATTTTCTTATATTATGTAATAAACCGAAATGAACTGTCATTCAATTGAAATTTATTTTAAAAAAATTTCTTTTTATGTAATAACATCTGAAATAGGTTTTTCTGAAGCTCAGTTTCAGTAGTCAGAGGGTTAAGGGCACCCCTTTTAATGCATTCAATTCTATATTTTTAATTAATTGACATTTTAGTCTCCTTTTTTTATAATACATTCATCGAAAAAATACTTTTGTCTGAATATTATTTAATTTTTGTTTTTTCATCGTTGCAGTGAGGATAAAACACAGCTGAACAAGCTCATCGAATCTGTAAGGACCAACTACAATGAACGTGCAGATGAGGTAAGTTACTTACAGTTAATTTATTTACATTTTTTTCAGCTCACGCTATGCAAATGTAAAATTAATAAAAAGTAACTAAACTTTTTATACTAGCGTAATTTCCAGAAGACATGGCGCATTCAAGGAAAAAGGCACAACAAATACTAAAATGGCATATGGACGCTAATGCTACACCAAGTTAATATAGATGTGGCATCGCTATGAACATCACCGTCGCAAAATATTGCGGCTGTGTCATAATTTAATGGCATATATCATTTACAGAGCTCATTCTAGGTGGGGTCAGCGGGGTGCTTTGCCCCGATGCACTTTCTTAAAAAAAATTGCGTCCTGTTACCTTTTGATTCGCGTTAATGCCCCGATGATGAAAAAATTAGACATCCTCTTGCCCAAAGTTTTTTTTTTTTTTTTTTTTATCTCTACAGAAATTTGTTCTCTTATTTGTTGCTCACGTGCTAAAGATACAGAAGAAATTTGCACAACTTTTATGGAAATAGAAGTCCCCCCCCCCCATTAATCTATAATTTTTTTATTAATGGACTGATTTGTTTGAAATTTATAGGATCAATCTTTTCCCATCCATATTGAGAATAAATTTTCCTTTAATACTGTATCATTTAAAGCTCCAATGTCGTAATATAAAAACTGATTCCTGTTTTAAATTAAAATTTAATTTTTTACACACAGACCCCTGTCATAAAAAACCTGGAAAAAAACTTCATTGAGTAGAGAAGGTTCAGTTATGAATAAGAATCTCTCTATTCTAAAAAAAAGTAATGTCTGCTGTCGCCGTCAAGAGCTTGTTTGGCTATCTCCTAAACCCGTGGGGATTTGAGTTTCAACGTAGGTGTCCACAGATTCTGAAAATTATGAGAAACCTGATAAGCTGGCTAAAATTTTGAAAATCAAATTATTTTAGAAGATATTAATAAAAAACAGAAAAAATACATATAATGATTGCCAGATTTGGCACAAAATCATTCATGCCTTTGCAACAAAGCAATTCTAAATATGCAGAATCGCGTGAAATTGACAAACATGAAGTAGAATGACACCCATTTTATGCCAAATTAAAAAATTTAACATTTAAAACTATGCAATAAATAACCCATTTTACTATGTGTTACACACTTTGAGTTATTTATTGCATAGTACTCATGTATTGCATAGTTATTGCTTTGTATATTTATTGCATATACAAAAAAAAGTTTCATTAAATAGGGCAGGTTCCGGTTTTCAATTCCATCTTTCATCCAGAGTAAATATTTTCCCTTTAATACTCTATTCGTATTCAGTGTATATGATTCGTATTCAGTGATCGATCTAGAATTTTTTCAGAAGAGTAAAAGTACTCCTTAAACTTTTTAGAAGTAGTATTTTCTTTTCCAAAGGAGTAATTAAAACAATAAACAATTATGCTAAATTTTTAAATGCATAATTAAGTTGCATTCGACAAATAAATAATAACAGATTATGCATTTAGGTACATAAATGTCAGTTCAACAAAAACTAGCACAATAATTGAAGTTTTTAAATTTAAAATCCGCAAACAGTAATTACATATCAAAATATACCTAATTTTATATGTTGCATAAAAACACGCATTCCGAAGTTCATAAGGCGCAGTCTAAATTTCTAAAGTGTGAAATACGCATCAAGAGGTGTTACCACGATCACTGTATTTTAAATTTAATTCTTTGATCCCTCCCCCCATAGTAAAAATTAAAGATCATTTTCATAAGAAATAAACATAGTTTAACAAGTTGTAGCAACAGCAGTAGTTATTAACAAAAAATGAAATTAGTTTTACTAGTGTATGCAAGCGCCACATCAGATCAAATTTTAGGTATTAACCCTTTAACGTGCAGTGTTCCCACTCTAGGAACACCCAACTCTGATGTTTTGACTGTTGTCAGTCACGAAGAATAGATTGGATTCCTATAAAAAATAGTTGCGTTGATATAGCTCCTCGAGAATCCTTTATTATTTAGCACGTCATTTCCTGTAAAAAAAAATTGTCACGTTTATTTTTAACAGCACTGACATCTGCTGAAAAATGGAAGAATGCGAGAACAGCTGGATAGACAGCCCAATGCTGAAAAGGGCAGCTGTTGCATCCGCTTGACTTAACGACCAGGAAAATGGCAGACGATCGAAAGGTTCATGACGTGCCACTGATCTTTTTTGACGACAGCTGGTTGTGCCGCACAGCCAGCTGTCGTCAAAAAAGGGTCTCTAGATCCATGGCACGCGATGAACGTTTCAATCGTCCGCCATCTTGCTGGACATTAAGTTGAGCGATGGCAACGGCTGCCCTTTTTTCAGCATTGGGAAAGGGTTAAACAGTAAATGGCACGTCGTTTCTTCCGTAAATTACGGTACATTTTATAAATTTTAATTATTTAATCTTTCAAATTTTTACTTCCTTGTACGTAGTATAAGGAAGTAATGTGATCCCGAAAAATTTTGGGGGCCAAATTTCGACATAAAAACCGATTTTGACTACCTCTAAATTGAATTTAAAAATTTTTTCGATGCATCTCATCGTAGGCTAGCATGCACGATCCTATTAACGCGTCTGCAACTCATTTTGACCAGTGGCGAGTCTACTGTGGCCAGTTTTTCCATGCCGTCTGTACGTACGTACGTACGTATGTATGTAACTCGCATATCTCAAAAACTATTGGTCGTAGAATGTTGAGATTTGATATTTAGGATTGTTCTATGATCTAGTTGTGCACCTCCCCTTTTGGTGGCAATCGAATGGAGAGTTTATGTACAGGACCGCCCAAAAGATTCGAAATACATTACGTTCTATGGGCCCAAATTCATTAAACTCGCCTAACTCAAAAGCTATTAGGCGTTGAATGTTGAAACTTTATATTTAGGATTGTTGTAACATCTAGTTGTGCACCTCCCCTTTCGGTTCCATTCGACTGAATAGTTTATCTACAGGACCGCCCAAAAGATTCGAAATACATTTCGCTCTATGGGCCGAAATTCATCAAAGCGTTTTTTAGAGGTATTGGGCTATTTCAAACGACTCAGAAGTGATATATGCTGTAAAGAGTTAGAAAATGAATTTCTCTATTAAAAAAAGTGTCTTTATCATTTATAGTTCTGCTACAGGAACACTCAAAAGATTTCCAATACATTACGGTCAATAGCAATTTTAGGGGCATTCATCCATTTCAAGCACAATACCGTCCTACCACATAAGTTAGGTAATGGTCCGACCACGGTCACGTGCCTCCCTCAAGAACTATGCCAAAAGTCGCCAAGCTTGGCGACTTTTGGTGTACGTGTGTGCATATTTAACTCTCAAATCTCAAAAACTATTATGAAATTTCATATATAAGAATGTTGTAACATCTAGTTGTGCATCTCGATTTTTGGTTCCAATCTACTGGAGAGTTTATTTACAGGACCACCGAAAAGAATTTCAGTACCTTAATGTCTATGGACATCTTCATTATAATACAACTGTAGACAGTCATTGTTTGGTACATGCCCAAAATCTCGCCGTCTGTCCTCGACCTTGGCGAGTTTTGGCGAAATATCGCCAAATTTGGCGATAGTCAGTCATTTCGTCCATGCCCAAAGTATCGCCATTTGTCATCGTTCTTGGCGAGTTTTGGCGAAATATCGCCAAATTTGGCGATAATCTGTCATTGTTTGGTTTATGCTTAAAATCTCGCCAAATGTCGTCGACATTGACGAGTTTCGCCGAAATATCGCCAAATTTGGCGCCAAAAATTATTTCCTATTTTGTATAACTCTAAAACTTTAACCCGTAGATTTTTTAACTTTGTATTTAGAACTATTGTAATATCTAACTGTTTTCAATATCTTTTTTGACAGCATTCGACTGAGAATTTATTTACATGGTGAGCCAAATGACTTTGAATACATTGAGGTGTATAGATGCATTCAATTTATTGAAGGTCTGTGCTCACTGACTACTTTGGCTATCCCCAAAATCTCGCTGACTATCTCAAGTTTGTCGGCTTTTGGTGAAATATCGCCAAATAAAGTGTCAGAAGGAAATCTTTCAAATTGAACTCAGCTTGGCGATATCGAAATATTTGGCTAGAAATTGCTAAACCTTACTATTATTGATATTTTATCTCTTTCAAACAAATAAATTTAGAGGAAGTGCGTCGAAAATATTTTTGATCTAATGGACGTGCAAGGAAGTCATGTGTTGGACACATCAGATTTTTTTGTTATGTGCTAATGTGTCCATAATTAATTATTTTCTTATTTTCTTTAGATCCGTCGTCACTGGGGTGGTGGTATTCTTGGATCCAAGTCAGCGGCTAGAATCAACAAGATTGAAAAGGCCAGGGCCAAAGAGCAGGCCCAGAAAGCCTAAACAACAGTCTATAGTGTTGCATAGTGGAATAAAATAATGTTGGACTTTGTACCTGTATGTGTGTTTGTTTGACTACAATGGACACTTTTGTAATCATTATTGGGATGACTACTTTTTTAACTAAAGTTAATTACAAAGGGCATTCCATAAAAATTGAGAGTTATTTTTTACTTAGTGGCAACACCGCGAAACTAAAAAATAGAAGTGCAGGCGATTTTTTCAAACTGTTAACTGTACGTTTATACAAAATTCTAAACGAAGCAGACGATTTTATTTTCCTAGATTCGTGCTTGTTTAAAGAACTGTTTTATTTGCCCTACAGAAATGGAGATGAACTGGTAGGGAATTGGACATTACATCTCGATAATGCTCGCCCGCATGTCGCTACTTCTGTTCAGCAATATCTTAGTCAATGCAATATTGAAATCATGCCACATCCCCCTTACAGTCCAGATCTCGCACCATGCGATATCTGGCTGTTTCCGACGTTGAAGGAGAAGCTCCGTGGCAGAAAATTGAACACAGATTCTGAAGTTGTTTCAGCAGCGGAGGGTTCTTTGAAGCAGCTTCCACAAAAGGGGTGAAGGATGGGACCGTAGCATATCATCTGACGGAAGGTATTTTGAAAAGAATGGTGTATTTTTTGCTGTAAATATATTTCTTGATTTTTTATGATTTTACTCTCAGTTTTTATGGAATGCCCTTTGTAGATATTTAATCGGCTCTCATATTTTTCATTTCAGCCAGTGGCACACCCAGGATTTTAGTTTATGGAGAAGGGGGGGGGGTGCAACAGATCGACACTATTTTGATGCATGATTTTTTTCATGTCAGAAACTGATCTTTGGTGACACTGCATTTTGTATTTCATTTTAGGTAATTTAAATAAAAGGTGCATCCATAAATAATGAGTTTTAAAAAGATATTCGACAAAATATAACTAGATTATTTAAAAAAAAGAAAAACATACTTAGTAAATTTACGTTTTTGCAATACGATTTCAAAATTTTTATATATTTTAAGTAAAATAAATAGGATATTTCTACAATTCTAGGTTTCAGGGTTTGTATGAATCCTGAATTTCCTAACTTTTGAAAAATTGTTCTAAAATTTCCTACTATTTGAGATACTTGAGACAACTTCATTTCGTCAAAAAAACACTCAAAATACTGGTTTTAAATGATAAAGTAAATAAAAAACTTCGTAAAAAACACACAAAAGATGTTATAGCAGGGTGTCTACCGCTCCGGAAAGTCTGGAAAAAGCTGGGAAATTGGAAAATGGGTCCGGAAAGTCTGGAAAAAACCGGGAAATTTGGTAATGGGTCTGGAAAATTCACCAAAATAATCAATTCTTTTGCTTTTGTGTGCTTTTTTTGTACCCTTTCCTTCTTAGTCAGACTGGAAACCGAAAGCAACTGCAATGCATTTTTGGGACCGCGAAAGCTTCAAGTGATGTTTTGTATAAGGAGGGAAAACTGGGGGCTCATCCATCGTGACGGGAGGGTAAAAGACAAATTAGCTTACTTAGTAACTTATGGCTTAGAAGCGTATTTCCGAGAACAGTTAGTTAATTCTATGAGAAAGTGCGACTACTTCTGTTTCTCAATGGATGAAAGCTTAATCCTGTATACTTCAGTTAAAATTGATTTCAAGAAGTTGTACGAAATATGCAAATATAAAGACAAGGGAGGGGCATTGTGCAATTTTCCAAAGTAAAATACATGGGTCAGGAATTTTTTTCCCAGGACCTCCCAAAAGTCAGGAAATTGACTTTCAGAAATTTGGTAGACACCCTGTATAGGTAAGAAGATACGCACATTTCGACCATAATTATGCAGCCAATTAGGTATGTCTTTAAAAATCTGGAGTGACTCCACTCGACTTTCCTACACCTTACTTACGATTAAGATCATCACCAAGCAATTAAATAAATTTTAATCGATGAATAATTAAGCAAAAACTTAGTTTTTTTCAATTTGAGCTCAATCGAATGGACCGTTTAAACACTTGCACACTTTCAAGAATTTTCCCCCATAGGCCATAATGTAAAAGAAATCTTTGTCATAGCCCTGTAGAAAAACTATAGTCCTATACACACAAAAATCAATACTGGTCTTGCAACGGTGGTTTATAACATGGATACCCAATTTGAGCTCAATCAAATGTACCATTTAAACGCTAGCGCACTTTCAAGAATTTTCCCCCATAGGCCATAATGTAAAAGAAATCTTTGTCGTTTCCCTGTATAAAAACTATAAGTCCTATATACACCCAAATCAATACCGGTCTTGCGACGGTGGTTTATGACCTATATACCCATTTTGAGCTCCATTGAATGCCCTGTTTAGGAACTATCGTGTTCATCACATACTACACACATACACCACACACTACATACATACATCTCGTAAAAATAGCCTAAATGAATTCAGAAGACCTCAAAACGTGTCCATACACCAAAATCTCGAAATCGAATTTTTTTATGATTACAATACTTTCCTTACATGATACATGTTCGGAAAGTAAAATTATAGATGCTTGATGACTATAACTAAACAAAATCTGTATGGTGCTTTACTTTAAAAAAAAAAAAGACATTTTTGAATTTCATCGCAAATCAAAACTATTCTAAAAAGTTAACATTAGAGTAATTGTAACTGAGTTCGACTGTATTTCGTGTATTAACTCCGCCTTAAGGGGGGGGGGTTACGCCTATAGCCTCCAGGAAAACCTCCCAAAAGGCCTTATTACAAGAAGGAATTTTCGGGTGATTTGTTGCTACAACCCGTTGCAGAAACCTCTTTCATGATAAAATTGCAGGTTGCTGGAAATCCAGCCAATTGTACTGCTTCCTATTTCTACGTCACAACACAAGATGGCGGGAGAATCAGCGTCAGCCATACCGTTCGTAGTGAAAGATATTGTCTGTGTAAAGAAATATCAACATGGAAATTGATTTAATTGAAGAAAACATAAATATCAATCCAATCTGAAGATACACGGGGTATAAGCAACCAACGATATGCTATTTATAATTGCATGCTCCAGCCACTGCCATTTCGGTGAATCTGTCTTGTGAACACAGCAGAGTTTTTTGACTATGGCAACCCTGCATGTTCATATGGGCTCACTGACTTACGGGAATGAATTACAGTGGTTTCTGCAACCAAAATTGCTCTAAATTTTGTCCGTCTAATAAGGCCTTAAAGAGACCACTGTCTGGACCTTAGAAAATGGTCTTTCAGAGAGGTGGTCTTTAAACCGTGATCATCAAGAAGACAAGCTTTCAGAAAGTTATAATTAGTTTTAGAGCCTAAATTACACATGGAAAATAGAGTACCGATTGATTATTTCTGCTTCTGATAAACCTAGATGTTTAGAGAAATTCGCTTGATTTTTCAGATAAATAATGATCACTGATGTTTGGAGAAATGCTAATCTATATAAATAAAGAGTGTAAACTGTCTGTTAATTTGTCTCTGTCTCGCGTAGCTCCGAAATGGGTGATCGTAGACATACAAATTTTCTATGGAAATTCTCCAGGATGGGTCCAGACATACCTCAAAGTGATTTTTTCGAAATTAGAATTATTTTAGGAGATTTTGATAAAAAACGTGTCGTAAAAGGCTAATTTTTGCTCCGCCATTTCGCTGTTGTAACCCCGCAGTGGAGAAAGAGAGAATTTAGCATATCTTCCAGGTTGTCTTATTTGGCAAGTTTATTAAATGATTTGGACTCTTGAAGTAAAAATAAAAGAATAACGATTTTTCTTTGTAAGGTTTTTCAATTAAAATATCCTGTGCATGTGAAATCAGAGCAGGAATGAAATGTTTTATACTCAAAAGGAAAATAGGATTTGGAAATTTTCTGAGACTAAAATGTGCAACTTTTTAATTTGGCGAAAAATAAAATGGTTCATGTGCGATTTTGAGAAGATGATTCTAACACTTGTCACAATTTATCGTAATTTCATCGTCTGCTACTTGGATTATAAATACATCTGAGGATAAATTTTTGAATTTTTCATTCAGTTAGAATTGCGCATTTCCCCCCCATCTATTTCTAATGTATTACAGCCAGTAAAAGGATGTTAGAAATATCAAATTTTAATTTTGTTTAATCACACTCATGAATAATGATATACAGTAGAAGACCCAAAATCCACACACCTTGGTTCCAGACCTTGTACAGATTTTAGAATTTTGGGTCATAATAGGAAATTTATTCTATTTCCACCCCCTCAGAAAATAATAGAAGAAAAAACGACAATAAAGGTCACGGGAAACATCATGTTACTTATAATTAGAATCATGATATAAAAACACAGGATTAATGCATTATGAGATTATAGTACAACTTATTTAAACATTTATATTCAATAGTTTAGGACTTTAGGATGTGTTTTTATTTATTTTCTGTACATAACGCAGCTTTGCTGCTCTACAAATCTGAGATATTTCTTACCCACAGCCTAACCTACATTAAATGTTAATTTACCAACTTTTTGATCTTCCTCACTTGTTACTGTGTCATGTGATCATAATTCAGTGACAGTTATGTCACTGTCAGTCATTTGAAAGTTATCAATGTTAAGATTAGAGCTCACAGACTCCTAATTTTTTTTTTTTTTTTCAAGTGGGAATAGCTTATTTAGTTTTACTTTGTGGTTATACTGTAGTTTTCTGAACTTGCAGCTGGCAGGGAAGATTTCATTGTTTACATTGAACAGGTAGTGCGGATTTTGGGTCTTCTACTGTACTTTCCAACTTAATGAAATAAGGAACGAAAATAAAGAACCATGGACGAAAATAATTTATTCCTTTTTGTAGGTTTTTGTCATTTAATCATCTTATTTTTGTAACCAGGGGCGGCCGGACATAAGCAATGTAAGCATCACATCGGGGCGTCAACTTCGAACTCAAAAACTAAGTAGAGCATAAAAGGGAATCTGTTTTACATTAGCAGGGGGTGCCACTTACCCTAGGGCCGCTCCTTTTGTAACCATCTTAATTTTAAATTCGATTCAGAATCTGAGAGATTTCGGTGCCAAGGAAGCCGGTGAGGAACAGGATTCTCTCTGAACAAGATTTATTAAGATGGCGAACCAACTGGTTGCCGGAGGCGGCTGGTTATTAATAATTCAACTTTTTTGTATTGCTTACCTTGTATTTGTACTCATACCCAACAAGGTCTTGTGCAATCATATTAGTTTCAAACGCAAAAAAATATTAAACTTGTATTAAGAACTTTATCCCATAAAAGTAGGGTTAAATAGGTAATGGTTATATAATTATCTTAAAAAAAAAAAAAAAAAAAGCTTAACACATTTTATTTATTTTTTATCATAAATTATACAAATTTAAAAATATAATGGCCAGGATTGTTTGGACTTGGGTTCTAGTATTACATATGTACAATCTCCTGTTTTTAGCAACAGTCCTGCTTTTTACCTCTTTTGTCCATTTCTACATTTAAGTATAACTTTCTTCCATTTTTCATTAGGGATGTAACGAATATTGGCTATTATTCGGTAAGCCAAATACTGAACAGGTATTCGGCCAAATAGTTGTAGATGAATATTTCTACATATTCAGCAGAATAATTTCAAGATTGTATCGACCGGAGATTATATTGTATGGAAATTTCACAGGACTGCAAAATTTTATTGTTGCAACTATTGGAACTATTCAACTCTTGGAACTATTCTACATATTAAATTAAATTCTTGATAGCTAAAAATATTAGAGTTGTATTTTTGCCTGTATGTAGTCTTCTGTGCAGAATTTCATGAAAAATGTGTAACACATCCATTTAAAGACTGTTATAGACATAGAAAAGTAGCTTATTTTAACACGTAAGCAGGTGTGCCTACTATTGTAAGCACTCGCGTGGGGTAAATCTTACCTCATTTTGTCGTCTTTATATTTTTGACTAAAAACGTTTGAAAAACAAATTTGAGGACTTAAAACGTAAAATACGTCAGTTCTATTACGCTTCATGGGAAGAAATCGTGCTTTTGATATTTATTTAGAGATTTTCTAGCAGTTCCTTTAAATATAATGCTTTCCGAGAAGAAAATTTCATATGATGTACTAATTACTTTATTAATATGGTATTAATTTCACCTAATAGCCTTTTGTCAATACATACCAGTAGTGCAATGTCCATTTATATTTAATTTACATTTAGTTTACGATAATGAAACGTTGTAAGTTGCGTGGGAGTGTTTAATCCCAAAATGGAATTTTCTTCCCTTCCGGATAACAAAGAAACGACATTATTTCACCCATCCCAACTAGACCTTCATTTTGAAAGGTAGAAGACGGAGCAAACTTTTTCTCAAAAGATTTCTTCCATTTTATGAAGAAAAAAAAAAAATGTTGCTGGGGTGAGATTTACCTCAGCGCGTCTGCTTATGGGTTAAAAATGATGAATAATAATTTTGCTGACTTTTCTTTCTTTTGAAAAAAGATTTGTCATTTTTATAACTATCATCTGCATATTAAGCAAATAAATACAAAAATTACAATAATCAACTTAAAGACTAGTGAATCAAAATCTATAAATATATAACAAAAACTTATACATTCTATCTAGATACCTTCTCATTCTAGAAAAAGAGGGGGTGGGGAGGTGAAATGAAGTACATACTTGCCAACCTCCTGAAGCCGAAAACAGGAAGACTCAGATTGAAAAAACAGAAGATTTTACAAAAAATCAAGAGATAATTTTTAAAAATAAGTAAAAACAGAAGACCATTAAAGAAAATTATTTTGTATTTAGTGAAAAAGTAAATATTGTCCTACACAGGAATGGCAATTTTTTCTTCATATATATATTGAATATTATTAAAATAGGAGAAAACTATCATTGGAAACATGTTTTCTTTGTTGACTTCATCCAGGGATGTTAATTCTGCGCCGAACTGCACTTTTAGCCGATTTTTGTGCCGAATACGTCATTTTGACTCTTTCAGGGTGCGCCGAAACACAAATATTGCGCCGAACTGCGCTTTTAGCCGATTTTTGCGCCGAATACGTCTTTTTGACTCTTTGTTAAATTTTTGCCACGCTCATTTATCTTTTAAATCGTGTATGGAAAGCTAGTTAGCAGTAAAGCAAGATTCAAACTGCGTACGAAAGCTGCATTCCGAAGCCATTCTACCCGCCCCGGATCGGACCAGTCGCGCTTTGTTAGTCACCTCAATCAGGGCCGGCCAGATAGGCAAACAAGTAATCATCGCAACGGGCACCGTTTTTTGTTTATGAAGGGGCACGATTTCCAACTTAAAATCATAAAAGCAATTTTGAAAAAAGTAAAAGGGACGTCTTTTTCTACGTTTGCAGGGTGGAGTGGGTGTCATGTACCGCAGGGCTGCCCCTGATCTAAACCAGACCGGTCCGTAAAGAAAACAGTATATTACGGTGACGTCCCAGCCCCTAAAAAATCACGGTTTATGACCCGGCCCGTAGCAAGAATGAAAATTGGAAGCATGACCGGTTTAGAAATCAGAATCTAGGCTGTCTGAATTAATAGAATATTTCATTTCAAAATAATCCGGAAATCCGCTGCCAGTGGTGTAGTCGCGGGGGGTAGAGATCTGTGCGGGCCCAGGCTTTTGCAGCACGATTCATTCAAGGCACGGGCTGACCTCAGCATTTTCTAGAATGGACCGGAACAAGCGTATACTCTTAAAGACGGTCCTCTGCGCTTGCAAAATCGAGCCTTTCCGGAAATTTTTGCTCTCCTAAAATTTGGACAAGACCAAACGATTGGCTTGTGATTCCCCCCCCCCCCTTCCTTAAATCATGATTAATATACGAGCTGGACCGGGTCTGAATTTTTTATTTTGATTAAATGCCGGGCCGGGCTAGACATTTTCGGCCCGTGAAGATCATGAGCGGGGAGATGCCGTCTCACTACTTCTTCATTCGAGCTTATGTCAGCAAAAGTAAGCGTTCTTCACTTTTCATCATGGACGCATGATTTTTGAGTCTTCAGTTGCCAGTGTTCCTAAACCTTTTTTCTTAAAACCACACCACTGTTTTTCTTTTTGTGTGTGTGCAGGCTCTACGAGAGGGGGCAGACGGGGCGACGCCTCTGGGCCCGTGTTCAGCCAAAGTGCGTCCGCAAATTTTTCAGAATGTGTTACGAATTTCATTTATAGATCCGTAATTAAAATCTTTATTTTAAAATAGACTAAATTTTGAATACATAATTCTAGAATGATATAAACGGCAGAAATGTTAATTCTACCATTTAAATATTAGTATTTTTACAACCTTCGAACATGCATTAAAAGTACCATTGCATATAAGAAAGACTTCCCTCCCACTCTCTTTCCATTTAGCATTTATATGAAAACCATTAAAAAGAGCAGTTTTACACACACACACACACACAAAAAATTCCTTCCATCCATGTAAATCCATGTATTGTTTTTACCAAGTTGCTGATAGCATAGCCTGTATACACCCTTTTTTTTCCCAGAGCTTTCCTAAAGTGCTTTCAAATAGTGTTTTGCTTTTAGCAAATGGTGTTTGCTTGCAAACTTTGCTTTTCTTGTATGCATTTATTGTGTTCCTAAATCTTCAATTTTATGCTCCAAAATCATGTTAATTCTGATCTCGAATCTTAGTTTTCCTCTCGGAAACTATTTTTTTGTGCTCCCGAGGTGCTCCCAAATAGAATTTTTCTGCTCCCAAATGGAATTTTTCTGCTCCCAAATGGAATTTTTTCTGCTCCCGAGGTGCTCCCAAATCGAGTGTTGGAGTTAACATCCCTGCTTCAAATCCATGTTGCTTCTAAAATATTATTCATGTAGTAACGCTGGAATCTGTGGACTAAAACTATACTATTATTAATTAAAGGTACAATTAATGATTTGAATTCAAAATTACATTCTGAAGCATTTTCCCCATAAAAAATAGCATTTAACCCTAGAGTGCATACTATTGCCAATTGGCTACACATTTTTCCATAATAAAAAGAAAATTTTGTAGTTTTTGTCTGAAATATGCATTTAAAATAAATATAAGACCACATGGAAATAAATGTTAGTTTTTAAAAGTGTATAGTAAGATTGTTTTTAGAGCAAACAAGTATGAATTCACAGCACGTGCATCCAGTTCACTGAACCAATTTTTGATTGCTAAATGAAAATGAATACAAAACTATTAAAAATAGTAGTATTACGATTAAATAATGTACAGGGATGTGCCAGCTGCTCCAGATTGTGCCAAATCAACCTTGATGTGCCAATCTGCTACAAAAAGATCGTTTTTGGACATTTTTGCTCCTAATTCAGCAAAACTGTTACATTTTTTATTTTTCCATATATGTTTAAACGTTTGTAAATCTCCCGAATTTTTACAAAAGTCATCACACATGCTAAGCATTCTAATTTCAATCTTTCTCTATTAATCTTAAAAATGAATATTTTTTCTTTGGCATCCCTTTGTTTAAACCTCCAATGCCTTAAGAGTAAAAATTGACCTCTGTTTTATATTTAATTTTATATAAATTTGTAATTTTTTGTTACCAAAGTTTTATTAGTTGCTGATGGTAGTTAACCCGTTTGTGCCCAGATATTTTTGAGACTTTCTTTGATTTTTGCTAATACCAGCAATAATAGATAAATTTCTGATGTCAACTTCTTGACCAAGGGATAATTTCTTTTAAAATCATTATGTATAAAAATTGAAATGTCAACATCCTACTGGGTCATGTTAAAATATTATGTGGAGTTGAAGTTCTATACTCGTGAATAAAGGCTAGGAAAAATAAATAACGCTTTCGACTGATAGCGAAAAATGCCATCCCAAAAAAGGGACGTTAGGTATAAATGGGTTAATATAGTTTAGTAAATATTGTATTTTCGATTTAAAATAGATATTTTGTATAGCAATGTATAAATTAACTGAATTTTTTATTTATTTCATAAGCTTCCGACTCCCCCACCCAAAAAAAAAAGACTGGTTTTTGTTATAAGCTGAGAGCTTTTAAGAACCTCCTTAATTTTGATTTTTTTGATTGGCATTCTTTAATAACTTTTCTCTTTCCCTCCAAAAATAAATTTTGTATTTCAAAATTGACATTCTTATGCTCCAAAAGTGACCTTTTCTTGCTCCAAATTGCTCCCCTAATCTGTTTTTCTTGCTCCAAAAATGTCTTTTTTCTTGCTCCACAAATTTCTGCAAAATTTAATTTCAGCTGGCACATCCCTGAATGTAGAATCAGGCTATATTACTTTCTTTTGTTTTATGAGATCTATAGAGTGGGCATACTAATTTTTCGGATTTGAATATTTTTCAGGGAAACTACAAGCTGAAATTTTTAAAAAATATTTTTCCAAGCATAAGTAAGCCAAAACAAAACTACAATTTTATCTTCAGCCATTTAAAAAAAAATCATGCATTGTAGGGTTAACGGACCATGCAAGCATGCAGCCTATGTGCACCCATGGATATTAGAAGGTTAAATCTTATGGTGCATTACATTAATTAACTTTACTATTACTAAATCATTTAAATATCAATCAGTAACCACATAAAAACTCATAGTATTAAGTATTCATAAATATGTGAAGTCAATTAACTGCTAAATATTTATAAAATAGGCAGGTACAAAAAATTATCATCATTTCACAAATTTACAAAGGTGATTAATAATATAAAAAGGAAACACTTGGATATTAAATTTTACAATGCTTTAATTTCTGAAGTTTTTCACCATACGAAATGTTAAATATTGTTTAAAAACAAACTAATTAAGTTTGTCATCAAAGTTTAATGACGATTTAGTAAGTTTAATAAATAGTAACCAACTATTCGGTTAGAATTTTTACCAAATATTCGGTATTTGGCAAAATATGGTATTTGGTGCATCCCTAGAAAATGGTTACCTTAATAAATTATTTTGAAATGGATTTATTTCCTAATTTTTTAGCATAGTTTGCAATACAATTTAATATATCAACTAAAAATTAAAAAACAAAACAAAGAAAAAAAAACCAGAAGATTTTATCTTCTGGCAGAAGACTGGAAGATAACTTAAAAAAATTGGAAGTGTTCTGTCAAAACCAGACGATTTGGCAGGTATGAAAGTAAATTAAAATGAATGGTGGCATTAATATTAATCTGTCACCAAACCAAAGCAGTGTTAAAAAGGAGGATATCAAAGCTGATCTAAAAATGCTTTTCTTCTTTTTTAAAGCAATAACACGGAAATGAATAAACAAATAAATCAAAATAAATAAACTTTTGCATCAGAATTCAGAACTTTTATTGAAATTATGCCAAAATAATGTTTTTTAAAATACAAACAAATGAGAAATAGCAAAGTATTGATCATTTTTATACATATCAAGGGAAAATATATATGAATATAAATTATACATAAGTAATTAACAATAGATTGTAGAGTTTCAACTCAGAGGCCCTGTATTACAGTCCAAATGGCAAGGCATGTGGGTAATTTTAGATTTATCTGGAATCTACTGGTTTAAAGAAAATACAATGCAGGGAAAATAAAGAACGAAGTTAAAGCTATTCTTAAACATGATTTAAAAGAAATGTGCAACTGCTTATCGTGTTTACAAAAAAAGCAAAATAATTTTTAAAATTTTAGTTTTGCATTAAATTTGTACAGAATTTGTTTGCTTTTTAAATATTCTGCATCAACTTTAACCTGCTTGTTCTTTATTCTAGGAAACATGCAAGTTTTTTTGAGGGTTTTTGAATGATGCAAATTAACCAAAGTATTGACCCAACAGATAAAAATTAAAATACAGTCATTTTTAAACCCTCGAACCTTCTAAATTAATTGGCAGTGTCCACTGCAAGTCTGCTACTGGACTGAAATATAAAACTGTTTGTTTGGTATTGTGTTGATTCCTGGTTTAACCCACTGCAAATCGGGTCCCTGGCACAATTTTAGAAATTGACTTTTGGGTGATCTTTCTATCTCGTTTCTAGGAACTATAACACTTCAAAAAAACACTACTACAGAACACACGGAAATTTAGAAAGTAATCAGAAAAAAATACAAAAAACTACAATGGAATAAACAGAAAAACGCATAAATAAATGTTTGGACTTTTTTCTTCCTCAAACCTTTTATTTCTTTAAAGACGTGAATTTACTTGTGGGACTTATTTTTAAAACTGATGAAAGGCAGTTGATCTCAAGGGTTATTCAGGGTTTCTACAGATGTCACAGCTTTTGCTTCCCTGACATCTATCACGCTCTTCCCTGACTTTATCTAGCGTGCTTTCCCGAATTTTGTGTTTCTACTTTTAATATTACATCCTTTAATTAATAACTTAACTTATTTACAACATTTGACAATGTTGTGTATATATTTTGTGACAATGTAAAATAAACACAATGTTTTTGTGACAATGTTGTTTATATATTTTGCCTCTTTTTTACAAATAATAATAATTTTAAAAAAATCAATATACACAAAAATATTATTTGACATCACTGGATTCTAACAAAAACCCTGTTTGATAATCATTTCGGATAAAATTAAGAATATTTCAACTGAACAAGATAGGCTCAGAAAGGACACATTTTAAAATTATTTATAAGGTTAAATAAGAAAATGAAAATAAAACAATTTCTACAATTAGGTTCAAACAGGAAGATTTTCTTAATTTTGCCACAAAATTCAAATATTTTTGCATTCCCCTGACCTTTCTTCAAATTTCCCTGACTTTCCAGGTCTGTAGAAACCCTGTTATTACAAGATTGCCACATTTAACTGTTTATCGCCTTATTGTTGGAAAAGTGGCTTCAACCAAGATTCAACAGACCATCATTTTATCAGTACAAGAGTTTTAACAAAGAAGCAATAAACAAGTTATCTTTTAACAACCTAGCAAATATAGAGGTTGACTTTTTAGGCCATGGGATCTTCTGTTTTTTAATGTCAAAGAGACTGAGATAATTTATGCATTTATTTTCAGCATAAAATGGATGAATAATCCATACAGACATAGTTTCTTTTCTTAAATGTAATGTGCGTCCACATAAATTTAAGCAATAGGGCAGTGCTAAGTGGTATAACGTAACTTAAATTCAAGTTCAAAGAAATATCTGAAAACACAAAACATCCATCAACATTGGAGTAAACCAATCATACCTAAAACTTAAATAACTTATAACACTAAACTTTGAAATAATATCTAATTTTATATTTCGAAAAAACTTTTCTTAGTTTATACAGTTTTGAAAATTTTGTACATAAATAATAAAGATTCATTTATGCAATTTCATAGAACAGCTTCAGATGCATTACAGGACACTCCCTCTAATCTGCACAGGTTGGGACCAACTGTTGCGCGGATTATAGAATTTTGCAGATTATAGGTCATTTAGTTAACAAGGGAAAAAAATGTATATTATTTTACTAAAAAATATTGGCAACAGTACATATATAATTAGACAGAACTGAAACCAAACGGGCCATTATAGTTATTTTGTAATAATATATGAAAAATAATATGAAACATTTTTTTTTTTTTTTTTTTACAAAATACTTTTGTATCTTGTATTTTAACCAGTAAGTATTTTGAAATACGTGTATTTTCGTAATACTGAAAATACACTTTTACCCTCGCTATATGTTTTAGTTAATTTAAAAGGCTATATGTTTCAGTTATTTAATAAACATTTAAAATTGCACTTGCGAATTTTGTCTACCAGCTTATTCATAGCTATTCTTCTGTGCTTGGAGACACTGGTTTATTCATTTATGGGTGTTAATTAAAATTATTTAATTGTATTTACTTGTTTGTTTCTGCCCATAATAGATATTTCTCTAGAGTAATGCAAAATCATGCTGAATGAAACATATCGGTAAAAATAGTGAATTTCCACAAACAATTATTCTAGTTATTAATATAAGTACGGTTTTTATTTCAGTGGGCATCATTTTTTGGTCTGTTTGTTTTCACAAAAGTAAGTTTTATCAGTCTTTCAGAGTCGGTGTAGAAAAACGGAAATGTAAAATGAATGGCGGATTAGAGGGAGTGAGCTGTATTTTAAATCAAACGTCCCCGTTGCTGAGTTTCATGCAGCAACAAGAAATAAACATGAACTGATCAAATCTAGAGTGGGTGGTTTATTTAAAGCTATAAAAACTAAAATATTTCAAAGTTCTCTTTGTTTTTCTCCTTCTTTAAATATGAAAAGTTTGCATTCTTCTTTAAGTCTTCTAAATGTATACGCAACATTCTGCCATCTTCTGTGAAAAAATAACATTTCTTCCCTCCCTTCTTCAAAGTACGAGTGATGAAGAGGCCTTGCTGTAATGATGATGAAATTATCAGAGTCCACACAGACAAATTTCCTACACACCTGTAAAAGAAAGAAAAGTCAATAAATAAAATTCTGAAACACTTTCACATTTTAAATAAGCACTCAAGTCCACATAGTAAAAGCATATCAGGCATCATCCCCACTGGTGTAATCAGGAACCGATTTGCAGGGTGTGAATTGAACATTTTCTCTGGGGGGGGCATTTGAAAGAAACCATTCTTCTGGAGGGGACATTTGAAAAGAAAAAAAAGGAGGGAAGGCATAAAATGCTCTACTCGCATAATATATTAAGTATTACAGTAAATGCAGTTGCCAACATGTCTGGGACGGGACTTAAACAAAAGTCGACCCCCTCTGTGCACATATATTCCCGCCTATGTCGATTCTACGTCTACCCTCAAATTCGGCTCGCAGCGGAACATCGCTTGTTCGTTCATTTCGCAGTCTTAATTTGTTTCAGAATGAGAAGTGGCATCAGGCATGTATATATTGTGAAAAATTTAGCCCTTTTCACCTCTTGGTTCCCACCCCGAAATTTTTTTCTGGGTACGACCCTGGTATTTTTCACTAAAAAAACAGTGTTGTGACGTGTTATATTATTTGAAAACCCATAGTATTCAACATTTAATTAAAATATGTGAATAATATAATGCATTGCCATAATTTGGTGTATTAAAAAAAATTGACTAGACCAGCCTCATGCATACATTCAAAGACACTTGAAGACTAAAAAATTCATACATACATGCATAACATGTATTTGTGAAGCGGGATTAAAAACCATACACCCAGATTTACACAAACAATACAAAACAAAATGATAGATTCAATTTTAAAACTTAAATGAAATAAAAATTTCATACAATTTATGTGAAAAAATGTTACTTACTAAATTAAACACCACTGCATTTACAATATTTTTCACAATATAGCTAATAGCTAATAATTTTTAAAATCTGAGATGCTTAAGTGCAACAATGTATTCCGATAACTCAGCGGAGCATTTTCTTAAATTATAGAAAACTACAATAATATCTCCCAGAAGGGAAAAGCTAAATAAGACAGAATTAAAGTCTTGAACACTACGCAAGTCTAAGGAAAAAGAGTCACTAGGTTTCCAACTCAATTCTTGATATTAATATTAAAGGCTGTTTTTAAATTCTTTAAGACTTATAATCCAATAAATAATGAATGATTGCAAATTGTTTTTGGTAGATCGCAAGTACGGAAAAACATTTTCGTACTTTAAATATCAGATGAAAAAATTAAATACACAATATTTCCAGGAGTAGTTACTGAAGTTCAGGAGTCTCCTGTAAAATCCAGGAATTTTTAAGGGCCCTTTTTAAAAATGAAAATCCAGGAGTTTTTCAGGATTTCCAGGAGGCGTACAAACCCTGCCCTCCACACAGTCCTGATAAAGTAAGGAACTTTGTTACATCCATTTTCCATCAGTTAAATGAAAATGTCTTTCTTTCAAGAACTGATTTTGTAAGATATTTATCCAATTCTTGGAGGAGAATACTGATAACATTTCAGCTTTATGTATGTATTCAGCTTTAGCATGTATCAGCTTTAATTGCAGTAAAACTGGTACTCATTTCATGGGAAAATTTCTAAAAGATTACTGATTTTTTTAACTAAATGATTTGGTACGAACGAGAAAAGTTAAAGAAAAAGTAATAGCGGACCCCCTTCACAATACTTTTCATTTTGAAAATAGATCTGACCCAATTGATATCCGTTGCATCACTAATACAAAGCAACTTTCCTATCACATCGTGCAAGGAAGCACACCTGCCAATATATAAAAACATTTATAAGGAGCAACTTGCGAAACTATCTGGAGTTTTGAAAAATTGTTTTGCAGAGTAAAAGAGCAGTGGAATTATAAAAAAATACTTCATACTATTTAAGTTAAGTTAAAATTTATTTAAAAGAAATTCCGGACATAATTGCTCACATATTTGAGCATAAAACAACAATCCAGGAGCAACCGCTCCGTACAAACAGCATGAAGAACTCGGAACAAGGACGAAACACATTGCGCATCACCTTTTATACTACAACATAATACATTAACATAAATTTACATACTGCCGACAATGTCGGGGAAGAAAAAAAAGAATGCTTAAATAGTTTGCGAACACACTACGATCCCAAAGAACCGAGTGCAGGAGATGACGCCAAGGGGACGTCATACTTTGGCGGCTCAATAACACACATGGCAATTTAGCCGGATAGAGATGCACGCAGCAACATGGCAATTCCGATTGCAAAACATAAACATGCTAACGAAAGCACACGAACGGGAGACAGAGCGAGACTTAAGTTCTTTTTTCCTAACAAAATTCATTGGGAGGAGTTCGTCGCAAATTTTAAAAAGGTTATAACTAACAATAAACGGTATTTAAAAATTAACTGAGTAGGCATCAATAACACCGTGAAAATAAACACTCAAAAAACTGGTGTTATAAGATAAAATAAATAAAAACTTTGTAAAAAAAACACACAAAAATTATTGCAAGGCATAACGATTGTTTCGACCGAAAATTCGTTCGGTCTTCTTCAGACAAACCCTTCTGTCAAACAGAGCAGTTCCCTCTGCTCTGTTTGACGGAAGGGTTTGTCTGAAGAAGATCGAACGAATTTTTGGTCGAAATGATTGTTACGCCTTGAAATAACCTTTTATGCGTGTTTTTTTCACAAAGTTTTTATTTATTTTATCAATAACACCAGTCAACAATAAATTTTTTGTGTGGGTTTCTGTTCTCGTGCTTAAATTTTGATTCTAGACATTGAAAAACACTTAAATTTTCATCAAGTTCTTAATGTTTCCTTTTGTCTGATGGACGTCGATAAGTCTATTTTAATTTATTTCATAAACAAAAGATGGCAGCACTTTGATTCAGCCGAAAGTAAACTGTATTATTATTATTTGTTTATACGAACATAAAAGAGATACGAAAAATATTCACTTCTTATTATTTTACATTCATATGTTATTGCTTATCACACATCTTGAATAAAAAAAAAGACTTATTTCCAGCAAAAACTTTTCTGATCCTAATTTAGAGTGGAATTATAAAAAAAAAAAAAAAATAAAAATAAAAATCAGTGATTTTTGCTAAAAAATCACTGAATTTTATATTTTTTTGGCGTAGGAAAAACTAAAATTGAACATGTAGAAGTCAGACCCCAAAAATCGTGTTGACCGGTGTAATTAATTAATATCGTTATAACTAACAAAAAATTACTAAGCATTTATTGTAAGATATAGTTACACTAGATCCTTAAAAATGGAGTTGAATAGATCTTATATATTTCAAACATTTAAAAAATAAATAAATAAATGTAAGGACTATAAAGTAAATATGAGTACTGAAGTCACATACTCGTAATTTTAAACCCGTACGGCATTGGATCTTTTCTTTTTTCCCCTTATGATAAACATTTTTATTTTTATTTTCCCACGAATTTCTTTCTCTATTAAGTTCAACTCCAAGGTTAGCTATTTTCCGGAGTGTCCGGAATAGCAACAGATTTACGGAGTTGCTCCATAAGAACGGAAACAGTTGGCAGGTATGAAAAAGGATGTTACAATAGCATCAAAATGAAATGCAATAGCTCATAAACGATATTATTATGTAGCATAGCTACCAACCTATCTTGCCTTAAAACAGGAAGATTTTTTTCCAGTCAAGTTTAACCCTTTGAGACGCAACCCTTTCCCAATGCATAAAAAAGGACAGCCGTCGCCACTGATCGACTTAACTACCAGCAAGATGGCGGACAACCGAAACGTTCATCGCGTGCCACAGATCGAGAAACCCCTTTTTGATGCAGCTGGCTGTGCGGCACAGCCAGATGCTTCAAAAAATCTTGCTGGTCGTCTTGCTGGCAGTTAAATCAAGCGATGACAACGGCTGCCCTTTTTTCAGCACTGGGCAATCTATCCAGCTGTTCTCGCATTTTTCGTCGAGAAAGAATGACGGAAACGGAAGGTCCATCGGGGGGGGGGGGGGAGAAGAAGACGGGACGACACGACACCGAGAGACGATTTTGATTGCATTTGACAGCCAGCCAGCTGTCGTCAAAAAGGGGTCTCTCGATCTGTGACGCTCAATGAACGTTTTGATCGTCCGCCATCTTGCTGGTAGTTAAGTCGAGCGGTGGCGACGTTTCTCCCATTTTTCAGCAGATGCCACTGCTGTTAAAATCGTGACAATTTTTTTACGGGAAATGAACGTGCCAAAAAGTAAAGGATTCTCGTGGAGCTATGTCACCCACAACTATTTTTAAAGAAATCAAATCTATTCTTCTTAACTGGCAACAGTCAAACCGTCAGAGTTTGGTGTCCTCACGGCGAGGACACCACGTGTTAAAGGGTTAACCTGTACAAACGAGAAAGAATCTGAAATCTGCTCATTTTTCTGAATAGCTGGTTACAAGCAGCATTGCTTTGTTTCAGCACAAGTAAGGATTTGCAGCTTTAATGTCAAATTTTGAAAATCAATTTTTTTCTTTTTTCATTGACAAAAACATCCACAATGATTCTAGAAAATTTAATTCTCGCACATTTATATTTTTTCATTATCCCAAATTAGGAAACATGTTTTAAAATCCTAAGCCTGCATGATTGGCAGCATTTACCAGTAAAGTGTACTTAATTAAAAATTCTGTAAATAAGCACTCAGTATAGTGTAACCTCTTCAAGAGGCCACCCCTCTAAACGGCCAATTTTTCATGGCACGGATTTTTCGGCTCATAGACTTAATGTTAAAATAACCTCTTATCAGCGGCCACCCGACCCCCTCGAAACGGCCATCGAGTGGGATCGCCCATTTTATTTTTCGGGAAATTCTACTCACTCCATGCTTTCATTTTGAGCGGAAAAAATCAAGGTCAGTTTCAGGGTCGAATATAAGACCCAGGAATCACTTGCGAAGTCTATTGGAGCAAAAATGCCATTCACGTCCATGTTCACGCCAGTTTCATTTTATGAGTGGGTCAGTGATCAGAGTTGCAAATCGAAAAGAAAGTTAGCTGAATTGTTTAACTGCGTAAAAACGTAAATCAGCAAAGTCATTCAAGAAAAGGATTTTATTTTGAAAGAATGCGAAGACTTCCAATTTCGTGGTGTTAATCGGATGAGATCTGCTTTTTAAAGTAAAAAATGGTTGCTTCAGAGAAAAGTAAAAACTTAAAACAGGCACAAATTGTATCTTTTTTTCAAAAAATGTAAGAAAGCATTCAATATAGTACTAGTTTCTCTTTAGATAAGTTTTAAATTTCATTTTACATAAGGAATAGGTGTCAGACTTGCTTATATTACGCATTATAAGCAGTTATCTAATAATAGTCAATAAAACCTTTCAGAGCGGCCACCCCTTCTGAGCGCCAATATTCTCGGTACGGTGGGGTGGCCGCTCAGAGATGTTTCACTGTATTTAACTGATGCATACCCTCCAACATTGGCCTTCACCTCATCAGTAGCACTTAAGCGATATCGCCGGGGGGGGGGGGGGTTAGGGGAGTCATAACCCCCCATGAGGAATTTTTTGCCATACAAAATGTATATTCATCACTCCCTTATCACAAACACCTATACATATATATGAGTTGAAGTAGTCGTAACCTCCCGCTTTTTAGAGGTTTTCTCAACACAGGGTGTCTACCAAATTTCTGAAAGTCAATTTCCTGACTTTTGGGAGGTCCCGGGAAAAAAATTCCTGACCAATGCATTTTACTTAGGGAAATTGCATAATGCTTGTCTTTATATTTGCATATTTTGTACAACTTCTTTAAATCAATTTTGACTAAAGTATACAGGATTAAGCTTTCATCCATTGAGAAACAGAAGTAGTTGCACTTTCTGATAGAATTAACTAACTGTTCTTGGAAACACAGTCCTAAGATATAAGTTACCAAGTAAGCTAATTTGTCTTTTACCCTCACGTCACGATTGATGAGTCCCCCATTTTCCCCTCCTTATACAAACACATCGCTTGATGCTTTCGCGGTCCGAAAAATGCGTCGCAGCTGCTTTCGGTTTCCAGTCTGACAATTAGAGAAAGTGTAGAAAAAACAACGACACGGGAAAAAAAAATTGATTCTTTTGGTGAATTTTCCGGACCCATTAACCCTGCACCTGCAACATCATTATTAGAGGTTTTTTTCAATATCAGTAGTACTATCACGTTTTAAAAAACGATCCATGTGAACAAAGAAAACAACGTGCTTTGCACTTTCCTTCCACAAAAGAGCTAAGCTTACATCCAAATTCCAAATACAGGACGGAGCAAGATAGGGTGGCGGGAAATGCGAGAGGAGACGTGACGTAACAAGAGAAGGAGTTGCAACGGCATCTCCCCCCCCCTCCCACGCACACCACACTTTCGCTGACACAAGTTCGCTCACGGCTGCCGGCGCCGAGGGAGAATGTTGAATTCCCTTCTTTCACGATCGGCGCCGACACACAGGAGTGTTGACTCACAACAAAGCAGCTAGGGTTGCAAACCGCACCTCCGTGCAGGCATAATGCCCTAAAAAAAGTAAACATTTGCTCAATTCCGTAGTTTTTTCGTACCATCCGTAGCTCCGTAGTTCATGCTACTTATCCGTATAAACTACGGATAATCCGTAGCAGTTGGAGGGTATGCTGATGTGTCACAAACATTCGATTTTAATTTTAAATTTTACTACCAACCTGCTTTTTTATTATGTTAGTTTTTTTTTTTATGCTTAACCAATCAGAAGATGTGTATTAGGGATGCTTTATCCCACGAGCCTGGCATATGCATAAGAATGAGCAAAGGAAAGAGTCCATTGGGGGAGTGGAAGCAAACATGGAAAGAGCTCTTTCCTCAAAAGCCCGCAAACTAGGGACAAGATAAGGACATCTGTGACAGTTGAAACGTGAAATTAAATGAAATCTTTACACTTCTTACTTAAGATATTTTATTCGTTATTTTTTAAACTTGAGCAGTATGTATGGGACAATGGCAGGAAAGTTAAAAAAAGGGAAGATTTAATCTTCCTGCAGGAAGACAGAAGATGAATTCAAAATCAGGAAGTCTTCCTGGAAAATAGGAAGAGTTGGCAGCTATGCATTATTAACTGTTAACACATACCTGCCAACTTCCTTAAGCCGAAAACAGGAAGACTAGAGTTGAAAAAACAGAAGAGTTCACAAAAAATCAGAAGATGCTTTTTAAATATAAGAAGTAACCATTTCTCATTATTCTTTTATATTAGCAATGTATAGAAATAAAAACAAAATTAAATATTAATAGAATTGAGCTCACCTGGAATTTTTATATGAAATGAAAACAGAGAGTATTTTCACACACACACACAAAAAAAAATAAATAAATAAATAAAAAATAAATAAATAATAAATAAATGGAAATTTGACTTATTTTTAACCAAAGTATACTGAAAAATAAACAGATTAAGATTTTTTTTAGCTGGTTCAAAGTACCTTTTTTAGCTTTTACTAATAGTTCATCAGAAAAATTATTTTAATAACAAAGTATGTTAGCTTTAGTTTTCAACACTAATAAATTTTCTAATGAATTACTGAGGGAGGAAAGAAATGAAGTTCTGTTTTTTTTTTTTTTTTTTTTTTTTTAGCTATCTAAAAGATTTGCTTTGACCTCATTCATACAACGGCATTGTGCTGTTAGCTGCCAAAATGATTACACTGCAAAAAAAAAGTCTCAAATTTACAGAAAAAACTGTCCACCAAGAAGCCAGTTTATTTCTGTATATTTTACAGAAGTCTTTTGTATTTTTTGCCTCATAAAGAAGATTTCTGTAAAATAAAGAGAATCTGTCAAATTTATGGAAAACTTCTGTAAAAAAAACAAATAAACTGGCATCCTGGCTGACATTTTTTTTTCTGTAAATTTGACTTTTTTTGCAGTATATCTTACTATTTTGAAATGGATTTATTTATTTACTGATTTTTTAGCATAGTTTCAGATACAATTTAATATATCAACTAAAAAAAAAAAAAAAAAAAAAAAAAAAAAAAAAAAAAACCAGAAGATTTTATCTTTTGGCAGAAGACCAGAAGATATCTTAAAAAAAACAGAAGAGTTGGCAGGTATGGTTAATAGATGTTTCATAAAAACAAATAGTTCTTTTACGCAAACTTGACCTTAAAAGTCAAATTTAAAAAATTATATTAGTGTATTTAACAATCATAAATCTGTAAGAAGTTAATTAAACTTAAAAGTAAAGACCGACTTGCAACCATACGGCACTGGAGATATGAACCCTATGAATAAAGGAATGCGCAAGAAAAAAATAATCATTCATAAGAAGAATGTTAAAAGATTGAAACTGAAAATAGGTCGATGCAGACAAAACTTGGGTCCGTTTTGTGGCCCCTTCACAAAAAATACAATCGATTAAACTGGCCCCTTCACAAAATTACAATCGATTAAAATGACCCTTCATTGGCATTTTACCCTACTTATTAATATGTTCTATCAATTATTTAAAAAAACAATGCGACTTTATTAAAAATTATTATGAAACTTCACAAAAATAAGTGTTGGAATTCAGAAAATTAACCCTCTGGCTGATCATCCCGCGATTTCCACAGGCAACTCAAATGTAGCAAATTGCTCATCCCGCGAGCAGGTGTTTTTCTTCCTTTATTGGGGAGAGCATCCTGCGTTTTCATCGTTTAACCAGTGAAATAAATTAGATACAGTGTTAGACGTTTCATTTAGATTTTGACCAACACATGTCGTTAGTCGTTCACTCAATTGAGGCATTTGAAGATAATATTTGGTATGTAATGCTCTAACTTCACTTGTTGGCTGCCTTGTCTCATCAGAAATGGCTGGTAGAAATCGTTCAGCCATGGACAGAGTGTCTATTACGAATGATTTATGAGATTCTGAAAGAGATTTTAGTTTTGATAGTGATTTAGACTGCTCCTCAGATGGTAATGAATCGGACCCTGATTCAATCAACCTGCAAAGCGTTAGGCAGTGGTGCATTTTCTTACATTATGTAATAAACGGAAATGAACTGTCATTCCATTGAAATTTATTTAAAAAAAATTGTTTTATGCAATAACATCTGAAATGGGTTTCTCTGAAGCTTAGTTTCTCATGATAAAAATTTATATTAAAAATCTTTTCTAGAAAGAAAAATGCACATTTCAATTCTCCAATGTATATAGATTTGAAATATGAAAAAATAAATAAAATACACAATTTTTGAAACGATTTTGGTCCAAAAATTGAGCAGTCAGAGGGAAAATAAGCAGTTTTCACAAAAATGGGATCCTGGAAAAAAATTCCTGGATCGATCCCTGCCAAAAGGCTTAAGCATAGTTTTCAGTGAAATTTCCCCTTATGTTATTGGCTTTATAAAAAAAAAAAAAAAAAAAAAAAGTACTTCCAGTTATCACTTGCTAAAAATATCCAGAATTCCGAGTATATACCCCATACCCTCCAACATTGGCCTTCATCTCATCAGTAGCACTTACGCGGTATCGCCAGGGGCATAGCCAAGGGGGGGGGGGGGGGGTTGGCAGTCATAATCCCCCCCCCAAATGAGGAATTTTTTGCCATACAAAATGTATATTCTTCACTGCCTTATCACAAACACATATACATATATATGAGTTGAAGTAGTCATAACCACCCCCCCCCCCATGAAAAATTTCTGGCTATGCCACTGGGTATCACTGATACACATTTATGCAATTTCTAAGTAACATAAAAATTAAATACATTTATTTCAAACTTACCTTGTTTTATGTGATTTATATACATATTATGCATATATTAAAAAGAAACTTGACGAACATAAACATTTTCATGTTTAATTTTATTTACATAATTACGATTAAATTAATTAGACTTTAGTAATAACTTGTAACATGCACTTTTTGCTTTTTTTAATTCATCAACACTAAAGTTTTTACTGTAGCAACAATCCATATTTAGCTTTGAAATTAACAGTGACTCTAATGTTTTAATGCTCATAATTGATCTCATGTCAGATTGATTTTTTCGTACCATGCTTAATATCCTCTCTGTTGCCGCATTACTGTGTGGCACCACTAATATTGATAACATTAATTTAGGCAAAGCAACATACTTTAAGGTTCCATTGTTATTTTTTAACAGACTGATTTTGTGCCAAGCAGTGTCTGTTCTTTCACAGGTCAGAATTTCTTCAGAAAAAGCATCATTTTGATAGAAGGCAAACTCAAGTTCCAGCTGATCACTATCTGTGCAAACTTGAAATAAATCAGCAAAATATTTCACTGACTGAAAACTAGATGTATGTCAAGTTTGAATATTTGAGACAGTTGCATGTTTTAAAAATTCATCATTTAATGGAAATCTTTTTAATATGTACTCACATGCAACACACAGAAAGTTTCGTACACATGAATAAAACTCTTCACTTTCAGCTGGAGATAGATTACTGTCCTTCAAATACATCCGAGTAGAGGACCCAATTATAAGATCTTCATCTTCTTTTTGATTTTTTCTTTTTCTTATGTCAATAGTGAAAACAGATTTACATTTTGAAATTGCTGCTGGTGTAATAAAGCGAACTAGAAGCTCAAAATACAAATTATATATTTGTTCTTGCAAAAAATGAATGCATGGCTGTTCCTTTTGTAGTGCAACATTTGGTTTGGTAAATGCTGGCAGCACAGCTAAAACAAATAAACAATATAACTTAGTTTTATCTGACAGTAGCAAACCCTGAATCCTCATGAATTGATCAGTTTTATTTTCCCTTTCATTGGTGAAGAACATTTTCAAAGGCTCCCATTGTTCAACAATTCTTTTTAATGAGGTTTCTAGAGATAACCAACGGGTATTGACATGCTTAAGAATTTTGTGGGGTTTTTCACCACAAATATCTTGGCACTCCTCAAGCATTGTTTTTCTCTTGTTACTTTTTTCCAAGTAATAAAATATCTGAATCACCAAAGATTCAACATCTACAGGAAGAGTGTTAGTCCCTTTTTGAGCAGCAAGGTGGATTAGGTGGCATGGACACCCAATAATTTTAATGTTAGGCTGATTTTTTGTAACAAAAGCTGCAACTCCTTTGAATCGACCAAGCATAGTATTGGCATTATCTGAACAGAAAGACACACAGTTTTTCCATTTTATTCCCAATTTTGAAAATTCTGAGTCAATTAATTTATAAATTCCTTCTCCAGTGTTATCAACAGACTCCAACAAGGATAGTAAATTTGTTGAAATATGACCCTTTTCCTCATCATAAAAATTGACAACTAAGGGATACAGCTTCTTAGCTCTAATATCATTGCTGCCATCAGTAGAGAGTGAGAATGAACTGCTACAGAGTTTGTTAACTATCCTTTCTTTATTCATATCGGCTATAGAAATAGCAATAGCATTTGCTTTTGTGTGACCGCATGAAAATTTTTTGGCGATGTTTGAATCCGGGAACATTTTGGCGAATAGTGGGCCAGCATGATCAGCAGTTGAAATGGATATATTGTGCTCTATTAAAAATCGCACAAATAAAGTTTCCGATTTAATAATGCTCTGTTCTTCTTCCGGTTTTCCGAAAAACGATTCAACACACTGTTGCTTTGATAGAGCTTTCAAATTATTCACATGCTTCTTACAAGATATATGCCGCCGGCAGTCATCCCTGCCACCATGCTCAATTGAAAACTCATTTGCACATACCGTACATCGAGCAAATCCTTCTTTTCCAGGTAAAAGGCAAGGCCATTGTTTGGTGTATTCTTCTTTAAATTTTTGAGTATTTTTCCGCTTTTTAGAGGTTTTCTCAACATCATTATTAGAGGCTTTTTCAATATCAGTAGTACTATCACGTTGTAAAAAACGATCCATGTAAACAAAGAAAACAACGTGCCCGTGCGCTGCAGTTTCCTTTCACAAAATAGCTAAGCTTACATCCAATTCCAAACACACGACGGAGCAAGATAGAGTGGCGGGAAATGCGAGAGGCAACGTAATAAGAGGAGGAGCAGCTAACGGCAACCCCCCCCCTACCACGCACACCACACTTTCGCCGACGCAAGTACGCTCTTGGCCGCCGGCGACGAGGGAGAATGTTCAATTCCCTTCCTTTCACGATCGGCGCCGACACACAGGAGTGTTGACTCACAACAAAGCAGCTAGGGTTGCAAACCGCACCTCCGTGCAGGCATAATGCGCTAAAAAAGTAAACATTTGTTCAATTCCGTAGTTTTTTCGTACCATCCGTAGCTCCGTAGTTTATGCTACTTATCCGTATAAACTACGGATAATCCGTAGCAGTTGGAGGGTATGATACCCTAACCAAAAATACCCCTGCAAGTAGAAGAAAAGCTTTTAAAAAACACGATCCACGCATATTTACCCATCACTCTTTTCTCCTCTTTCGGTCCCTGTCATAGTCGTCTGTGTTCCGCTTGTTGGCCTTCTTGGCTTCCGTCAAGAACTTATCCAGGCCGAAGGGATCTTCTTCCTCCTGCTTCTCGAACTGAACCGGCCCGTCCCGCCTGGCCTGACGGTCTGTGCCCGCAAACTGCTTGTCCGGCACAAAGCGCGACGTCTTCATCATCTGCTGGTAATCGTCGCCGTACATGTCTTTGTCTTCAGTACCTCGGGGCCTGTAAATAGAAGCAAACATGAAGGTCATACGTGCCAGTGGTGTATACTCAAGGGTGGCTACAGAAATTAAGAAACAAAGTTCCCTGATAGTCTTATACACAACAACAATCAAAATTACTGAGACCGTAGAAAACTCCAGAGTGGAATAAGGGGACAGGGTCACTATGACCACAAAATTCCACTCTCTTGGTGTCAAGGGTTATTGCCGATCGACCACTAGGGGTAAAGAATTGTTACTGGATCGCCCAGATGCAGAAGTTTCGATCCAAAAAGAGTGTTTCGTATTCGCATTCATATATCTGATTGATACACATGTATAAGCTGGCATTTAACATGGGAGGGGGGAGGGGGGAATGTTTCATATTGTAGAAAATACCATTTTCAAATAGGTTATATCTGAATTTTCTTGAATTTTAGGCAGGCAATTCAACTGCTCTCACTTGTCTCTAAGTTATGCCTATGCCTATCAGGGGGTCTGTTTAGGAGAAATTCAAATCCGTCAACACACCCTTCGCAAAATATTTTATCTTAAAATGGACTTTTCACAAAATTTTATCTTAAATACGGACCCTTCACAATACTTTTCATTTTGAAAATGGATCTTTCACAAAATTCTTCTATTGGTAAATGGACCCTTCACAAATCAGATTTCAATTAAGTTATCACACATTGCAAGTTCTATAAAATTAATATAATTAATTATAAATGTTTAAAATAATGATTTGCGCATGAAATTGTTTATAAAAAATGTAAAATAAGATAATATTAACTGATATTTAATTTTTAATGCTGAGCTAAGGAAGGAGAACTTCGTGTGTGCGATTCTTGAAAAAATCTCTATTACTTGTAAATTTCGATTATTCGTTCGGATCCAGTTACGCTGGATAATCGAGGTTCTTTTTTTATATGTGGTATTTATAAAAATTAATACACATGAATAAATTTGATGTGTTTATTTATAAAAATCTGTATGTGTGTGTTTATAAATATAAAGGATTTTTTTAAAGGACCTTCTATAAAATGTCTAATTAATACTAAATTTAAATTTTAAAAATTCTATATTTTTCACAAATTCACGGAAACAGGACCCTATTTTCACGAATTTACAAAAACATGGCCCTGTCTAGAAAAACCTGATTGAACGCTAATTTCACATTCATAAAATTATGAGTCAATTTTTCACAATTTCACTAAAACAGGACATTGTCTGAAAAGTCTGGACAGACCCACTGCCTATGATTAGTATGTCTGGTTTCTTGAATGATCTGTGTCTTAGTACGAGTCCAAATACATGCGGTTGTGGATTCATGTAGTGCCTACATCCAGTGGCGCACCCAGGATTTTAGTTTAGGGGGGGGCTGGGCTACAAATACTGCTGAACTCGGTTATAGTGACCTCATTTATAGCTATAACTCTCTTATAACGTCAAAATATTCTGTGCCAGTCGACTTGCCGTAGAACACAACCCCACGAGCAATGTAACTCATTTTAGAATCAAATAATTATAGGATCTTTTCAGTGATGTTGTAACCAAGTTTAACCGTGTTTCATGCTCTAACTGTAAGTTTTTATTTAAAAACTAACATCTTTTTTGGTAAAAAGTATTTTAGAAATAATTTGA
This sequence comes from Cheiracanthium punctorium, assembly GCA_038373885.1. Lineage (NCBI taxonomy): Eukaryota > Metazoa > Arthropoda > Arachnida > Araneae > Cheiracanthiidae > Cheiracanthium > Cheiracanthium punctorium. Next base: position 272,354 of record JAWZYV010011755.1, read on the forward strand.
AGACAATTTTTAAAAAGAAAACATTTAACTCATTAGTGACAATTTTCAATACTTTTCACTTCTAATTTCCCACCTTTAGGGGGGGGGGGCTTCAGCCCCCATAGCCCCCTCCGTGGGTGTGCCTATGCCTACATCACTTGAGTACTGTATGATCCAGGACGAACCAATGACTTGCGAGTTAGACACGGATCCACAACTAAAAATGATCTCGTTCCCTAGGCGAAAACAAAAGTTTCCCGATTTTTAGATATTTTATACAAAATTCCCCGATATTTCCAGATGGTTAAAGTACCCTGATTTTTCCATGATCTGTCATCACCCTGTCTAGGTCATAAAAAAAATCCATTTTTAAAACGTTTTGGCAACTTTATTTACTGTAATAATGAGAGATTTGATTACAAAAGTACATGTGTACATTAGGGTGGAGCGAAAAAAACCTTTTTTCAAAAATCGCACTGCCCAAGTCATTAAAGGGTGCAAAACGGACAAGAACAAATTGTTTCCAAATTTCAGCTCAAAATAGTGTCATCTTCAGGTTCCCCAAATTAAGCGAATCTATTTCTGGCTTATTTTTATTAAAATAATTTTAATGCTTAATTAATTAATTGAATAATTAGTTAGGTTTTCATTACTAAATTGCTTTATTAATACGTTACTGTCACAAGTCAGTGCTGCAAATTGTAGATTTAGAAGCAAACACCGACTTAGGATCCGATTCAGAAATGGAATATATCTCAGAAAATGATGATTTCGTTAGTCAGGAAGCCCAATGTTGGAAAATGACTGACAATGAGGTTCCCTAAATCTCTAAGACAGACCCAATGCCCAAACTAGCCATTGTTCTTGATAGAACATGTGTATGAGTATTAATTATTCAATTAATTAAACATAATTATTTCAATAGAAATTCACAAAAGACTCAAAAAAGACACTAGGACTATCTTCGCTTGAGGTGTGGAACCTGAAGATGGCAATGTTTTGAGCTGAAATTTGGAGACAATTTGTTCTTGTCCGTTTCGCACCATTTAATGACTCAGGCATAGTGAATTTTGAGAAAAAGTGATTTTCGCTCTACCCTAGTGTACATGGCAGCACCAATGCTCAAGAAAAAAAAAAATATCCGGAATTCCAGGTATAGCCTGGACCACAAACACCTCTGAAAACTATCTGCAAACTCAAATAATTTTATCAGGGATGAGATTGGCAAAAGAGCAAAAAAGCTGAAATCATACGAGAGCAAAAATTTGTACATGTGATATTTATATCTAATTTATGTGAAAGAAGTTTTATGAGAAGAAAAACATTGGAACATGCTAGAAGATAAAAATATCACACAGTTAACTAATAACTACAATCAGGAATTCACAGAAAAAACAGAATTTTCAGAGAAAAAAAGTGATTTCCTCTTTATTCACAAAAAGCTGAAATCGGCTAAAAAGCTGAAGAATCTCATCCCTGTTTTATAAAAAGTTTTCAGTTACATACTGGCCAACAAATATCTTCTGTTGATACATTTTAATGAATTTTATATGATTTATATTTTAATACAGCAAAATTTCAAAACTTGGTACAAAACTGTGCATTGCTTAAACCCTGTACATAAAATGAGACTAAAATTGCGACAGCCCTGTATTATAAATTATTTTAAGCAAACATCAGTAACCAGGGTTCATACTCATTTCTCAAAATGAAATTCCCCGAGTTTTCCAGGTGATTTTTCAAGAATTTCCAGGTTATCGTAAAAAAATAAACATAAGATAAAGACTAAATACTTTTTATTTGCACGCCCCATTCTAAGGTCATGAAATTAGTATAGCACTATGGTCATTAAAATTATACTCTCCCCCAATTATCGCATAAACAATGGTTTACATTTATATCAAACATGGTTTTAAATTAATTTCGCCTATAAAATATCAGAAATTGTGCAACAGCTTTACAAAAGTAAAAAAGAATTTTTGGGACCACTTCATTGATGGATAGTTTCAAGATATGTTTTTTATACTATTGCCAGACACAACCCTATGGGTAAAAATTTCCATATTCTTTAGAAGTAAGTAAAATCCACCAATCCCATGCATAAACAATGAAATATTTACACATTATAGGAACACACATTCTACATTGTATTCTAACAAACATCAGCCGAGTATGCCCAGGAGCAGAATTATATTCAATGTTCTGCAACATAACTTCGAACAGTTGCAAATGTTCTGCAGGCATTTTGTGCAAGTCTGACAGTCCACGGTAAAATGCAAATTAGGTATAAAAATTGTGCAAAAAGTGAAGAGAGAAATCATAGCATTAAGGGCATGTCGCTTTAATTACTCTGCAGAACCTATCATTTTATATATTCTTTCTTTTAAAAGATGAAATGTTCTGCAAAGATTGTGATTGTTCTGTGACGTACGCCGTACTTTTACCCACTTTCTGCTTTCGATCGAGTATGTATATACATGATAATAATATTACACAATTAACTTTGTCCACAGTACACAACACAAAGAATAGGCCTTTCTTAATTCAACCAACTCAAATGAGAAATGGAAGCAATCACAAACGCTCAGAGACAAAATGAGAAGCAAGTGTGCTATTTGTTCTAAGCAGTCTTAAGTGATGATTAATCTTGTATAATCCATTTCCAATTGCATGAGTGCTTCATTAGCGAAGTAGTTGGCCATTGAATAGGGTGAAAGCCATAAAAATAGAGAGAGGGGGGTAAATTTCTTAAAATTCCATGGTTGAAGCTGGATTTTCCAGGTTTTTAAAGCAAAATTGCATTTTTCCACGAGATTTCCCTGAGTTTTAAGAGTTAATTTTCAATTCCCCGAGTTTTCCCTGAGGGCGTACAAACCCTGGTAACTTTTCTGGTGCATATTTGTAGGAAACAACTTTATTCCAGATTTTTTTTTTTTTTTAATCCCATTCCATAATTTTAATTGGTTCAACTCAAGTAAAAAATTATAAACCAATAAACTGAAAATTGTGTTTGTATTAAATTGTAAAAGAATTATTCTATATCAAGGGCCCGATTATGACCAAACAGGGCCCTGACGCATGGATAAACTTGCCCCCCCCCCCATCTATGAAATGTGTTTCATTTTTCACAAAACTGATACAAAAAAGAATACTTCAGAACAAAATTTGAAATTGGGGGACCTTTCGAGTAGGGGTGCTTGGACAAAGTTCTGATTTCACCATGCAGTAATAAGGCCCTGTCCATATTTATATTTATAATCAGGCTTCGTGATTTTTTTTATTTAAATCAGATTTTTTTTATTTAAATCGGATTTTTTAAAAGATGCTTTAAAAATTCCTAATATGAATTTATTTTGCATATTATGAAAGTAGTATGACATTTTAAATAATATATATAAAACATATTTTATGCTAATTTAGCTATTATTATAATAAGTGCATAGATAAACAAATTTTAATATGAAACAAACATGACGATTCAAATCAAATTTAACATGCAAGACAACAAAAATATTAATTTTCAAATACTTTGTATTGGAAAAAAAATTAATTTGAAATTGCAAATTCTATTTTGCATTTACAAACTGAAAACAAATTAAACAATTGTGGTATGATATACGAGTATTTACTTTATACTAAATTTTTCTTTTCATAGGTTTGGCTGCCTCAGATTTTGTACAAGTTAAATTGTTCTCAATTGTTTGTTGAGGTTGATCACTATTAATATCATTTCTGTCAGAGGAGAAACATTTATCTACATGTGCTTTCATTCCTGCTACTAATCCCATCTTTTCCACAGTTCTTGCATTTGGCTTTAACACCTTTTCCAGAAACTGTCTGCTCTTCATTAAGGTGTATCCAAATATTATCTTTCTTCCTTCTTGCCATTATCCTTGTACTTTAGCAATAGCTCTCTGAACACGGAATCCTAAACAAGAGTGTTCTAAAATCTGAAATAATTCTAATGTTGCCAATTTTCCTGATCAAATTTCTTTTGTTCTCACACTGTCACACTCAAAAGTCACCCCCCCCCCTCCCTTACCTTGAAGGATTCCCTAAACCACTGCAGTGCCATCTAATGCTATTATAAGAAATTAATTTCATTTGAGTGTTGAAGATTTTTATTTAGATTAGTAACATTAAAAAAAAAAAAAATGCAGCATGCATATAGACTTTGCCATACCTATAAATATTCTGGTTGACCACTTGCTGGGATCGCCAAGGCTTGTCATAAACATGATATTCATCGTCCTCATTGAAGCCACTGTCCATACCTTTGGAGGTATTGAATAGCCGCTGGTCAAACTGCAGTTCATTCGACTGCCTGGTGTTGGGCAATCCGAGGGCAATCTGTTCGCTGATGTCCCTCTCTCGTTGCTTTTCGAGCTTGTTCCTTTTGTCCGGGGCAGCTCTCGCAATATTACGGTCCCTCGCCCGCTCCCGCTGGCGCTCGTACCGCAGAGTGTCCCTCTCCCGTATCTCCTCGTCTTTGTCGACGGCTGTCGTCCGTATTCCAGCCCTCTGCTCCCTGGCCTGCTGGGCCAGTTTACGCAGGTGTTCTTCTTTCTTCTCCTTTTCCTTCTGCGCCAGTTTCTTCTCGAGCTGAGTCCGGAGCTCAACGGCCTCCCTCGCTTTGCGATCCGCCACATACAGCGCTTCTGCTAGCTTGGCGAAGTTCTCGTTGACGTGCGTCTGCTGCAGCCCCCGCCCGTCGGCCGCCAGCCGCTTGTCGAGCGGGATGGTGTAGCCCTTCGCGTTCTTCCAGTTCGAGATACAGGGCGGTATGCGCCACTCCTGCTGCTCCTTCACCGTCACTTTGCGGGTGGGCGAATGCATCACTGGGGCAGGCGGTGAAGGGGGTCCCCTGGGGATCTTCTTATTAATCTTGAAGTGCGGGGGCTCCATGGGGTCTTTTTGTACGTCCACCATCCGGATGATTCGCTGCTTGGCTCCGGAATTGAAAGAAAATCCTTGTTGCGAAGGAGTGTATCGAATATACTGTACAGGGCCAGTTTTTTCGGCGGCTCGGACGGGCATGGCTGCCGATATTTTGGTGTGGATCAGTTTCTCCAGAGCCAGCCTCGTAGCCTCCGTCGTTTCTTTAATTTCGTCTTCCGATGGCTTTTGCAAAGAAGGGTCATCTTCGTTGGTGACCTCCGATGGCAGCAAGTCCTGAAATGGACACAATGGAGCAAAATTAGGTGCGAACAACATTTTTCAAATTTTTATACTAGATAACACATGGGCATAAGTACAGTGAAACCTCTCCAAGTGGCCACCCCTCTAAACGGCAAATTTAAATGGCATGGATTTTTTGGCTCATAGACTTAATGTTAAAATAACCTCCATCAGCAGCCACCTCACCGCCTCTAAACGGCCACCGAGAGGGATCGCCCATCTTCTTTTTCAGGAAATTCTACTCACTCCATGCTGTAATTTTGAGCGGAAAAATTCGAGGTCAGGTTTATGGTCAAATATAACACCCAGGAATAACTGGAATTTAATCTGTTATGTCTTTTGTATTCTACCCACACCCTTAAGATGGGGAATCTTTTCAACAGTCAGGTGTTGAAGTTGTCCTACCAATGAATTTCCCGATGTTTTTAATGGTGACCAAATTAAACTTTCAACACAAGCGACTTTAGGGAAAATCGATGAGATGATCAAAAATTCCGAAGCAGTTACAAACTAACTGGTTAGAGATCTGCTTTTTAAAGTAAAAAACAATCTAGAAAAATATTTGTTTCAGAGAAAAGTAGAAACTTAGACACGAATTGTATCATTTTTTCAAAAAATTGTAAAAAAGCATTCAATAAAGTAGTATTTTCTCTTTAGATAAATTGTATGTTTCATTTTAAATAAGGAATATGTGCCAGACTTGTTTACACATTATAACAATTATCTTATAATAGTAAATAAAACCCTTGAGAGCGACCCAATATTCTCGGTACGGTGGCATAGCTGCCAACCTTCCAAGAAAAAAATAAGGAACACAGCACGTGCTCATAAAATCAGAAATAAGGAACAAAGTGTGTGATCATGAAATGTATGATTAAATATACAATTAAAGATCTTACATTAACAAAATTAAATTATCATGTGTAGAGAGATGATGTGCATATATAAGCATTCATTTATAAAAATAAAATATACTTAACTTAGCTCAGTTTCTACAATACACTTAAATGTTTAATGTAATAAATACTTGAAAGAATAATAAGATAAATATCATATCATTCAATTAAATTTATTGACTTGTCTACAAGGATAAATGATTTACCAAAAGCTAAATATGTACACAATTTTCCTTTTTTCTTATAATTTTTAAAAATTCTTACACAGAAGCTGAAAAACGGAACATTTTGGCAAAAAACGTATTTACGGAACAAAGCTCAAAAAACGGAACGAATCCGTATAAAATGGAACACTCGGCAGCTATGCGGTGGGGTGGCCGCTCAGAGAGGTTTCACTGTATATCACTTTATAATACAAATACACATACATACATACACACACTGAAAACATACATTCGTTTATTTTTAAACGAACCTTTGCATGTTTAAGGTTTTCAATGTGAATTTTAAATGGATATTTTTATGGTCAGTGTGTGTGTTTGTTAGAAATGTAGTGTCAATATAAAAGTAAATAAAAGAAAGCATGCTAGTTTTACGTTACAGGCCGGTGGGTATTAGGGACATTTTTGGGCAGTTAATTAAAAAATATAATTTTTAATGAATCTTTGCAGTGTTTAAGGTTTTTAATGTGAATTTTAAATTGATATTTTCGTAAGTGCTATTCTAATCATACTGACTTTATATGAGGTGTATACAACTAGGTTGTTGAATCCACCGTTGTCTTTTCGAGTTGAAAACAGGCCAGTGTTTGCCCAGTTTACATTAGCTGTACAGTTAGGTTGCTCAATCCACTGTACTTTTTTTAGTTAAAAATGGGCCAAAGTTTGCTCATTTTAAATTGCCTGTTACCGAATTTGACACTTATTTAGGTTAAATATAGACGGTGTATTTTGTTTTATTGTTTTTGTTAGTGGAATATATGTGCAATTTTCATGGGCACCCATAAGGGGGGGCAAGGTAGGGCACTTGCCCCCCCTAGAGTTTTAGGTTAATGCCTCAATGTAAACAGATGGCAAAACCAGAACTAAATTTGTCTAAAGTTTGCCCCCCCCCCCTAGAAAAATTCCTATGGGCGCCCTTTGCAATTTTAATGTGTTAAAATACTTTGCTGATCGTGTAAGATGGTTGGCGACAGTCGCTGGGGCTTGGCAATAGCCAAACTCCAGGGACTGTCGCCGTGTTTACATGCGGTGCGCCCCGTCTTGTATGATTTTACCCAAAGTTTTTATTTATTTAACATTATAAACATCACTTCTTATTGAGAAAAAACGTTCATTTTACCTGGAATTTATGGTACACCACCCTGTCTTTGGCATGGCCCTGCCTGGCTATGACGTCGTATTTTATTTTACCCTGAGCATCCACTTGAACGGGCAAATTATTGCTGGTGGTCTTTTCCTTCTTTCGGCCCAAGCCCAAGGGATACTGGGCCACGTGGATTTCCGGATAAGCACCGCCATCACCAAAATCTTCGGCCGATCTAGGGACCCATCCTTTCCTGGCTCCGTAAGGGGGTGCAGATCTGCTGGTGACCACTAATTGTTTGGAAGAACTGCTGTTCCGACTTTTAAAACGATCCAGAATGTCTCTGTCGCCGTATACTTCGGCGGGTGCTGGTAAGAGTGACTTTAAAGCAGCCATTATTCAGTGAATATGCGTAAAAAAAAACACTCAAATACTATTCAATACAAGTTATCAACTCATAACACATCAGCGATACACGACTCGACGATCGCCATTTTTGTTTTTATGACTTTAACCCGTGAGTTGAGTTGTCAAAGTTCTGCTCACTGTTCTTTTTTTTAAATTTTTTTTTAGTTCTTGGCAACAGCTTGGGAAATAATCTCCAAGGAAACAAAATAAACAATTAGTGGTTTTCATGTTCTCAATATATTTACTAAATATGCCTGAGCTTGTTATCTTCATTTATGTCTGATTAAAAACTTCCTCAACTATCTGCGGAAATGTCATTATTGCGGAATCTGTTGCATACTAAACGTCACACAAACGCTTTATTTCGTCTAATCGCATGTTGTCATTTTTTACTCCTAGTTCATGATTTTGACGCACGAGAATTTTTGGTTGTAAACATGGCACCTGTTGAAGTGAATGTTCGTGCGAACGAAGCAGAAGTTGTTACTTCTCTTGCTAAGTTAATTGAAAGCAAAGCGCACGAATGTATTCACAGGAATAATTCTTTTCGAGTTGGTTTGTCGGGTGTGAATCACGATTTCTCTTCTCCTGCAATTCAATAACTTGCTTGTTTGCATTTCAGTAATAATTGATACGCATGACAGTATAACAAAAACACTGCCGTTTAGAGATTTTCTGTAACTTTTGTTTTCTTCTCAAAAAGAAAAATAAAATATCAAATATTTCTTACGGGATTTAATCGTGTTTGTGATTGGAACATTCTATTTATTTTTCCCACTAATTTTATTGCGTGTCCCCCCCCCCCCTTATTTTAAGGGTCGCATTAACCATAGGCTTTAGCCTATAGCCCCGACCGACTAATTTAGGGGACTTGCGGTAAAAGTCCAAAGGAAAAAAGTGTGAATAATTGATTTTTAAAGTAATTTTAGTATTCATCAACTGGGGCATTTCTTATTTGAAATTTTGAGTTTTAGAGTGATATAGGTAAAGTTTTATGGTTAATTTATCTGCATTTGACGAATTGCGACACATTTTGCAAAATTTGGAAAACTAGACAACATTTTAAAGGTCTATGGTAACCCTAAAATGTGTTGCACTAAATTGATCTCAAGACCCTATAGTTAACTTTTCACTTAGGTTTAGGAAACAGAAGAAAAAAAAAAACATGTAATATACGGACATATACACTTTTATAATGTGTGCTATTTAAAAATTAGTTCATACTTGATGATAAATTTATTTATTTTTTCCATTTTTGCCTTGTTTCCTCCACTTATATTCTGTGTGTTTCTTAATAACCTTTTTTATTCTTCATAAAAAAGGTTATTATTCTTGATTTCAAAAAAGGTTATTGAAGCTATATGAAATTAAAATAAACCATTCTTATCTAAAATACACAAGAATGAGAATAAAGAAAAACTCTTCAAAATTGAACTTATAAAGTGACTTAAAATATGCATGTACAGTGGATCTATCTAAGATTTTTTCAGAAGAGTAAAAATACTTCTTAACCTTTTTAGAAGGAGTATTTTCCTATTCACTGGAGTCATTAAAGCAACGATCAATTACGCTACATTTTCAAATGCGTAATTAAATTGCATTGAACACATTAATCATATATAATAACTGATTACACAATCTAGGTACTCTGTTAGTGTTAACTGTAAATTTCACTGTTTACATTAAAAGTTATCGCAGATTTCAGAGAGTTGACAGTGTCAATAAAAAACATTTTCAAGGGGAAATCTCGCCATAATCACCGATCATAAAACAAAATTTTATATGGAAAAGTAATGCGTAAGAACATGCATTCCAAAATTCTTAAGGTATATTCTAAATTTCTAAGGCATGAAATACGCATCTAGAGGTGTTATACCGATCACTGTGCATGTAATTGAACGCTGCATATATCTTAAAACAAATTTATGATTTTATTTCAAAACAGTGCTTGAATCACTGCTTTTTTCAAACAAAAGAAAGTGTTAAAAATCTTATAAAAATGAAAACCCTTTATCAATTCATTTGAATCCTGCTACGCATTTATATAAAAGTTCACTAGTTACATGTTTTCCCCTCTAGACTTTCACTGTTCAGTGTGTTCATGCCAAACGGCAACCCGAAAACTGGTTGCCTTTGGATAGGAAATTAGCCTAGAGTTCCTAAGTATTTGTGAAAAGCAAACTCAATACTTAGCAACAGTCCCTAGTAATGAATGGGAAAACCTCCCTGTTGGAAAATTGCCTAGTGATCATTCCTTAAGTGAATGCAAATGTGTAAATAAGTGCTTTAACTGCTGGCAACCAGGGTTAGAACTCCCCCCCTTTTTTTTTTTCCCTAACAAAAAAAAAAAAAAAAAAAAAAAGTTTTTTTTTTTTTGTTTAAACCAATTGTGCAATCCCGCGATCTAGTGTGAACCCTGGGCATTTACTGTATTGCAATAAAAGCTTAAACTGAATTCCAATTCTGTAAAAATTTGGGGGGGGGGGCTCAAAACTTGCGGGCCTGGGGCATATGCCCTTCTTGTCCCCCAGATAATCAGAGCTTGCTGATGTCAGCAAAAATAACCATTTACAAATTCTGGAAAAAGTGTAAGAAGGATTTCTACAGACCTGGAAAGTCAGGGAAATGAGTTTTGGTCAGGGATTTCGTAAAAAAATCATTGAAATTAGCAGAAATTGAACACAGGTCAGGGAAATGCAAGAAAAATTGATATTTGCGGTAAAATCAAGAAAATATTTACTGTTTGAACCTAAGTATAGATTTTTTTTATATTTTCATTTTCTCATTCAACCTTATAAATAATTTTAAAATGTGTTGTTTATGAGCCTATCATGTGCAGTTGAAATAGGCTCAATTTTATCCTAAATTATTATCCAACATGGTTTTTGTTAGAATCCAGTGATGTCCAATAAGATTCTTGTATATATTAATTTTTTTATTATTATTATTTGTAAAAAAGGGGGCAAACTATATAAAAATTTATTAATTAAAGGATGTAATGTTAAAAATAGAAACTCAAAATTCGGGAAAGCACGCTAGATAAAGTCAGGGAAGAGCGTGATAGATGTCAGGGAAGCAAAAGTTGTGAAATCTGTAGAAATCCTGGTAAGGTTCTTGACGTTTTTAAAATTTTTTGGTAAAATCATACAAGCCGGTGCGCACCCCATGTAAACACGGCGACAGCCGCTGGAGCTTGGCAACCGCCAAGCTCCAGCGACTGTCGCCAACGATTTTGCACGATCAGCAAAGTATTTTAACACATTAAAATTGCACATATATTCCACTTACAAAAAACATTAAAACAAAATACAACGTCCTTATTTAACCAGAAGAACGTCTGCAAATTCAGTAACAGGCAATTTAAAATGAGCAAATAGTGGACCGTTTTTAACTAAAAGAAATACAGTGGATTAAGCAACTTAGTTGTACAGTTATGTAAACTATGCAACCAGTGGACCGTTTTTAACTAAAAAAACCTCAGTGGATTCAGCAATCTAGTTGTACAGCTATGTAAACTATGCAACCAGTGGACCGTTTTTAACTAAAAAAAACCTCAGTGGATTCAGCAACCTAGTTGTACAGCTATGTAAACTATGCAACCAGTGTACCGTTTTTAACTAAAAAAAACCCTCAGTGGATTCAGCAACCTAGTTGTACAGCTAATGTAAACTGGGCAAACACTGTCCCGTTTTCAACTCAAAAAAACATCGGTGGATTCAACAACCTAGTTGTACACCTCTTATAAAGGCAGTATTTTTAGAATAGCACGTCAATAGCACTTACAAAAACATAAACACATCCAATATCCATTTAAAATTCACATTAAAAACCTTAAACATTGCAAAGATTCGTTAAAAAAGAGCACTTACCTTTATATTTTTTTAAGTAACCGCTCAGAAATGTCTCCAACACCCACCGGCTTATAACGTAACACCAGCATGCTTTCTTTTATTTAGCTTTATATCACACTATATTTCTAACAAACATGCACAAATTCGTTTCATATATTAACATAACACATTTCATTCCCGTCCATCCATAACAGAAACAATTTCAAATTCCCAAACCTGACGAAACACGTATTCTTTATGGTTGCCAGTCACAAATACCACCGGCAGGTCACTTCACTTTGGCGGTGCATCGCTCACTCTAGCGTCAGAGTGTTCGCCAAGGATTTGTAAACAATGCACCGTATACGGAATATAGTCCAATTTTTTTTTATTTTCGAAGCTCAATTTATAGAGGTTACAGTGTAATAAAAACTGGTTAAAAAAAATGTGTGACAGGATTTTCTTCTGCAGGTGGGAGCCTGATCAAATTCCTGTGCAAGGGTCTTCCGACCATCAACACGACGTGGTCCAAGTGGCAGTTCTTTTTCTGTGACGAGAGACTTGTCCCTTTTAGTCACAGCGACAGCACGTTCGGTGCCTACCGGAGAGATCTCCTGCCCTTACTGTCGCAACTGAGTGAAGAGCAGTTTGTCACCATCAATCCCAACCTGACTGGTAAAAGGGGTCAATTTTAATTTTTGTGTTAATTTTTGGACGTAAGTATAAATATAAAAGTAAATAGGGATATAATGAATGTTAGGTCTATGCCAGTGGCGGTTCCTCCATTTCAGCCAGTGTTGTTAAAACCTGGGTTTTTCCAGAAAAAACCAACTCACTGGGTTTTGGGTTTTTTTTTCAGAGGAAGGGATGGGGTTACAGAATATTTTTAAAAATTTAGCTTATTACTCAATACAACTGAAAGCAACTAATTGATTACAAAAGTCAATTATAAATAAAAAATGGTTAAATTAATAGTAATAACTAATTACAATAATTATTCATACATGAAAAAATGTATAAATCAATAACAATAATAACCCCAATCATGGTTTGCTCTTAGATAAATTGACTATTAGTAAAAATTATAACAATGATATACTATGGCTTAATTAGAACTTTTTAAACTAATGATTTTTTATGCTTAAAAAATCCTTAATCATTTTAATACAGATAGGCATAAAAATTTTCTGTAGAAAGTTTTTATGCCTATGTGAAGTCTTTCTGATTTTTTTCCCCCTTAGGATAAATGAGTAGTGGTGTGGGGGGAGGTAGGGAGCTCTACTGATATTAAGAGATGTATTATCTACATAATTAAAGTTGAAATTTTGAAAAAAACCCAGTTGGGTTTTTTCAAGTGGGCTTTTTTGAAAAAAATCTACCTGGGTTTTTTCGGGTTGGGCAAAATCATAACAACCCTGATTTGAACACATGAGCACATGAACCCCCCAAAGGAAAAACTAAAGAATAAACACATTAACAAATTAAATTTAAAATATATATACAGTAGTACCGCTCAATAAGGGACACCCACGGGACCAGACATTTTGTCCCTTTAATAGAGGTGTCCCTTATTCAGAGGATGCCTATTAAAAAGATGTCACTTAAATGGAAATCTAGGTTATACTTTTTATAAATTTTCATAAATAAGTAGCATAGCCACAGTCATTTGAGTGAAGCTAGGTTTACCATTCAATTTGAAGTTGCTTCAGTACATGACTTACTTGTGAAAAAACACTCAAAATACTGGTGTTAAACGATAAAGTAAATAAAAAACTTTGTAAAAAACACACATAAGAAGTAAAAGGAAAAAGGAACTTTTACTTCTTATGTGTGTTTTTTACAAAGTTTTTTATTTACTTTATCATGACTTACTTGGTTTTTGCTTATTCTAAATTTCTGATTGAAGTCTCGACTGACTAAATTTCTGACTTAAGTCTCACAAGCTAAGCTTTTCAACTTCTGGAGAGCAAGAAGTGATAATGATTGAATGCCCTGTAACTTGCTAACAGTTTTCGTCCTAATACTGAAAACTGGATTTTGAATTCTTTAAATGTGTATAACCTGATTGCACCACAACTTGCTGCTTTTTTCCAGTGAGTGGATCCCCTTTTCTCTGATGTACTGATAAACAGTTTTCAAAAGAAAGAGATTAAAGGATAAATCCCTCTAGCAAATGTTGAAAAGAAGGTTCCCATTCACATTTTCCATCATTGAAAACTTTTGTAACAGCTGAGGCCCTAGTCAGATAATGTAGACGCACGCGTGCACGCCGGGCGCGGATACATTCAAAGGTCTTGCAGATAGTTTTATGGTAATTCCAAGTTTTTTTCTTTTAAATGGATAGTTACCTAAAAGAAATATATTTTTTAAGTCAGTACAGCACAAGCGCTTTGCACAGATGTGTGCGCACGTGCATATACACGTGCTCATATACGCACTATGTATTTAGTTATCACGAACTATTATGAGTTTGCAGATAGTTTTGGATTATGTGCGCAGATAGTTTTTTATTTTATCTGACTATGGCTGAGGCTAGGGTTAGTTTTTAATGAACTAAAATGGCATTTATGGTTGCACACATATTCACATGACACATGACAGACAGTGACCCCTTTAGAGAGAAGAAGAGATCTGAATCTCGCTTCTGCTTGACATGGCTACTTATTGAGTACAAAAATGTTCTGCACTTTTGTTACTGAAAGTAGAAAAATTTTCCTTGGGGTTTATTTTTAAATTTTCATTTATTGTTCTTTTTTCACAAAACTATGTTTCACTTACCACAAACTTGCTTTGGAAACCTATATTTTATTTTTGAAACTTTTTTACCATGTCCCTTTAATAGTGTACCTTATTCAGAGGTAAATACATTAAGGTAACTATTCAAAGAGATTGGGACCGACAGAACTGTCCCTTAAATAGAGGTATCCCTTATTTGGAAGTGTCCCTTACAGGAGGTTTCACTGTATATATGTTAAGTACACTTTTAGATTTTTGTGAATTTAAAACGTGGGTTTTACCGCAATCCTCGCTATTCCGGTTTTACAACTGGATTCTTATTCCTAAATCTCACGGATGTGGCAGCAATTCCAACACTGAAGTATGATTGAACGTTGTTGAAGTTTTGGAAACAGTAAAAAATTACTTTTTTATTTATTACAAAAAATGATGCAAATTATTTTTGTTAAAAATTACTTTTAAAAAAAATGATACAAATGAATTTTTTTATAACATTTAGTAAAGCTATTATAAAATTAAATGTAAGGCATTTACATTTTTGCTAAAAAAATAATTTAAATGTCAGAATTTATTTTCTAAAGTAATTTTTATTCAATTGAAGAAATATATGCAGTTTCTCTCCCCCCTCCCCCTTTCACATGTATGTATAATCAAGCAACCATGCAATTTTGTTTCATACCAGCCAAGTTACTTGTTTTACTAGGGAGATTGCAAGATTTTAATAATGTTTCCTGGTTTTCTAACACTTTAAAGCCCTACTTTTTCTACTCTTAGTGAAATTTTGAATGCTGAAGAAAAGCTTGTGTGGTTTTAAATAAATGTTGAGGTGAATAATTATAGCATTAATGTTTTTTTGTGGATTTGAAACTCTGTAGATAGATTCTTTTTAAAAAAAAACTATTAATTTTAAAACATAAGTATAATTTAGTGTGTGCAAGAGTATAATATATGCAAAAGGTGAAGAGTGTCTTATCCCAAGAGTGTATTTGATTTTTTTTCTTTATCTGTGCGTGTGGGGAGTTTTCTAAACTCCTCACCCTGATTGAACATTGATAATTTGTAAATTCAAAACAATTAATTTTAATGTCATTATCGTTTGGTTTATTTAATGTGTATCAGTTGGTAATATTAATGTGTGTAATACTGTGTGTATCGGTAATGTTCAGGACTTTTTGTATGTGCATCGGTAATGCTCAGGATTTTTTGTATGTACATCGGTAATTTTCAGGATTTTTTAGTTTAGGTCACAATCACCCCTGTTCATGTTAGATATTGCAAATGATGATGAAGCAATTTTGACATCATGAGTTAAAAATCTAATTAGATTAAAAGACTTTGATGTAAAAATTTGTGCTATTATAAAAATTCAAAGTATTTTGTTTATTGCCCGAGCTACTCTTGACAATTTTTGAACGCTATGATTTTTTAGAAACCATAATAATGAAAAGAAACTTGTATTTTTTTAAATCGTGGGAAATTCAAAAGTTGCCACAAGGTGGAAAATACTGTAATACATAGTATTTGTTATCAGTTAAATGGCTGCCGTCGTATGTATTCCCAAAAATTGCGCTAAATGTCACCAAGTTTTGATAATTTTGGTTGTTACGTCATTAGCTAATTCGTTACATCATTAGCTAATTCTAACAAAATATGTTCCCAAAACAGAATCCAGCTTGACAATATTTTCTATATTTGGCAAAAAAAAAAAAAAAAAATTGTTAAACTGTAAAATTTTTCAATGAGAACAGTTTTTGGCTATGGTGAAGTAATTTGAAGTTGGTTTTCTTTAAAAAGAAAAAAATTGTTCAATTTCCTTCTTTCTTATCTTTCACAGGAGAAGATGCTGCCAAGGACTATGCTCACAAAATCACACATTCTAATCAGAATATACATGTTAAGTTTATTAATGTAAATACAAAATATGGAATCTTAAAATGGTTTATTTATCAAAGAAAGTAGTAAAAAATCAGCGGAATTCGAAAAAAGGAGTGACTTGACCTGTATTCTATGAGGGACAAATAATTAATCCGCCAAAGGGCTTGATTGCTTCCTTATTTATTTGCATTTTCTTGCACTGCTGATAAATATCCAATATCAAATAGACAACTGAAAAGTTAAAGAAATAAGTGATAAGGCGCCAAAATAAAGAAGTTTAAAACTGCCAGCAATGGGGTTAATAAACCACGATATTTCTATGGAGAAAATTTGCACCTTTGCCATCCCGCCATGCCTAAACCGTTCGACTTTTTCTAATTTTCTCTTTTGATGGCACATCTACACAGACCAAGGCCTTTCTTTAGACACCTCAACCAAAAGTCGAATTTTTTCATGATTACAATACTTTCCTTACATGGTACATGTCCGGAAAGTAAATATTTTTCTTCTCGCTAAATTTAAAATCGAACTTTAATTATAGGTCGCATAAATAAATGCTGTTCGCTAATTCTTTTCTTTTTTTTTACTTAATGTTCTATACAAAGGCATCTAAATTGTCATAGAACTTTTTCTGTCTGTTAAATTCCCTTCTTTCTTATCTTTCACAGGAGAAGATGCTGCCAAGGACTATGCTCACAAAATTGAGCAGAAATTCCGAATCTCCTCAACGACCATTCCGAAATTTGATCTGCTCCTTCTTGGAATTGGTCCCGATGGTCACACCTGCTCGCTCTTTCCTGGACATCCCCTTTTGAAGGTATATCTTCCCCCAAACAATTTGTAATCTATGTATACAGGGTAATCGGTTTAAAGGACTACATGTTGATTTTTCTCATTAGACTTACACTACTGGCCAAAAATATTGCAAGTTTGAGAAATCTAATCATCTTTTCCAAGATAAGCCCAGAAAAAATGGACAGGAAATTTGCCAGATTTAAATATTTTTGAGAATTTATGTAGTATCATTGGAAAGAATACATCTGAAATTCACAAAAAACAGAGTGAGAGCTTCCAGAACCCATAAATTAACTTGGCACCCTGAAACACCGAAAGAAGGGTTGTAAAAGAGGGTGGATTCCCTATCTAAAAGAGTGGCTGTTGGGATCCAAGTCAACGCTGCTCAGCAACATAATAAATGATCTTTTGTTCAATTGCATTTAGGGATGGACGCAAGACAAAAAATTGGTGTCTCGCATCTCGCAAAACAGCCGAAAAGCTTGTCTCGTCTCGCAAAAATCCCTATATCATAATGTTAAAAATGTTTGTCTCGTCTCGCAAAAAAGCTGTAAATCTCTGTCTCGCAAAAAGTCGTCTCGCGTCCATCCCTAATTGCATTTATTTATGATCCTCTTTTTGCAGAAGACCTTGAAATGAATTCTTTATTTAATTTTATTCGCACAGGCGAAAATGAATTATGATATCTATAATAACCTATGTATATTTTATGCTATTTTTTAAATAAATTAAATAATTATTTTTGTTCTTTAACTTAATGCTATCTTGTCTTCGAAGTTATTAATTTAACATGTTTGACATTAAAAATATCAATTATATTGATTTTCTTTTTGACGGGGGAGAGGGGGCTTAACCCTTTTCCAGCACAAGAACTTTTGTTGTATTTTCTCATTTTTGCATTTGCCTGGAGTAATAGTTAAATTTCTGATGTCAATTTAATGAAGCATAGATAATTTTTCTCTAAAATATCTATAACATTTTTATAAATGTGCATGACATTTCACCTCCTAATATCAATTTGTGCAAATTTCATTAATATCTGGTAAATAGACATAGGAAAATTGACTAATGCTTCTGAAATTTGTCATGTACACCATAAGCAGGTGGCTAGAACATCTAGTCACTGTCCGTGAAAGGGTTAATCTTGAAAAGGGTTTGATTTCTGAAACTTGCAATAATTTTGGCCAGTAGTGTAGATCTTAAAGATGTGGTAACTATGCTAACATTGAAATATAAATCTTTGAACCCTGTTTAAATGTGGAAAAAAATTTCCAACACTGTTGGGCAGTTGCAACTTTATGGTTGAGGTAAAACAGACATGAAGATGCACAGTGTTATTTACCGTATTTTCCGGCCTATAATCTACAGATTATCTGTAAAAAAAAGTTTAAAATTTTAAGATATAACAGCGCAATATAACAAGGGTTTACTGTATTGCTATACTCAGGTTTCACTGTATAAGGATGGTATACAGAAGGAATAGGATTTATTGTCGTTAAATGAAATATTCTATGACTAATTTAATTATTAATTCATGACTAGAATGTGTATCTTTCTTGTTAATCATTTCAGGAAGAAAAGAAATGGGTTGCTGCAATCGATGACTCCCCCAAGCCACCCCCCTCCAGAATAACACTGACGCTTCCAGTCCTCAATAACGCGAGGTGCGCCGTTTTTGTTTCCACTGGAGAATCTAAAGCTGAAGTTTTCAAGGTACTCTTGTACTCATATTTCTTGTTTAATTGCGTGACTAACCAGGGTTGACCTATTTTGTTCACTTGTCGCAAATTCCCCCCCCCCCTTCAGATTTTTGGTTATATGGGTCAGTTTCGTTATTTATTTTGATTATTTATTTGGTTCAGTTATGATTTACAATTTTTGTTTAGAAGGGGTGTTTGTGATCTGGATATACCTGGAATTTTGGGTATTTTTATAAAGTAATGACAAGAATTTTAATTGATTTTATTGTATTGGTTTTTATTATTTTTTCTTTCTTTTTAGCAATTAAAAATTATGCTGAAGCATTCTAATTTTAATCTTTTCCAATCGTTCTTGTGCATTCCCTCTATTTATATCTCCAATGCCATAGGCATAGCTGCCAAGTGTTCCGATTTCGGCGGAGTTTCTCCGATATTTTTAATTTGCTCAAGAAATCCAATAATTAACGAAAAATTTGGATTTTTCGGTCTTATTTCTAGAGGCAGGAAGGAATTTTGAATCCTTTATGTAAATGAGTATCTTTTACTTCCATTTCTATATTGAAGTTTCCAATACCTAATGATTAAAAATTAATACTTATTTTAAAGTTTTATTTATTTTATTTAAAATTCATTTATGATTTTCTCCATTTGAAATGTGTTGGTGAAATGACTATGCAGATAGTCATGTTATATGTCACTAGTTTAAAATAGTTGTTTTAGTTGCTACTGCAGTATAGTGTATGATTATCATTCCATGTATAAAGTGTGGTGTTTACTTCCTGAAACGGCCGTGTAGTTTGAGAAAAGCAAAATTTCTGAAAGAAATTTAGATATTGCGTTGTGTTCTAGTCCTGGAAATAACAAAAAATAACCCAAAAGGTTCTCCTTGCCGGGTTAGTGTGTGGGATACAAAAGTATAAAGTTTGATCAAAAACATTGGCATTTATTGAACATGGCACACCTCGAGAATCTTTGAGCACATAAAAAGTAATTAACAATACTGAATGATGGCACATTTATAGTAATTGCATAGAAAATAGGGTACCCTTACTATTTCAGTCAGATCAAGTAGTTAGAGAATATTATTTGTGATATAGATGTGCTTCCCATACTTTGCTAAAAGAAAAAACGTGCATTTCTTCAATAAAGAAATGCACATTCCTCGAAATTCAAATCCCCACAGTTTAGGAGAAGATAGGCCAACAAGCTATTGGCAGCGGTTCTTAATTTTTTTTAGAATAGAGAGAAATAAAAAAGATGGAAAAATGTCCATCTTCTGAAGATGGCTGTGGGCTGTGCAGCTGAAAGCGCTTAACGACAAAACACTTGATGTGTTGTGCTTTTAAGTTTGTTCTTAACATTTTTAAATGGGTTTTAATGGCTTTTTAATTGTTTTTAACTAAATAATATAAGTTGTTTTAACTGAATCCAAATGTGATTTTATGTTAACTTTAACAATCTTGAAATTGTAACTTTCAAATTAAATATATTTTGTTTGAGAATCCACAAGTGTGTTTTATTATTTTGTAATTTTCTTCTTCTGTAAATATACTCTTAAAGTTTAGTTATTAAAATTTGAAATTAATATAACTAGTTTACACAGCCAGTCTGACATTTTGATATGTCTCAATCCTCAAATTTCAAGATAATAAACTGTTTTTATAAAAAATCTTTTAAAAGCCTTGTGATTTTGATATGGTTATAGATTTTAGTTTCTATAGCAACAATAAAGTAGCGCGAAATTTTCAACCTTTTTTTCTGAAAAGCTGTAGCACGTCTGAATGTCGCAAAGGTATATAAATAAAACGTAGTTACTCAGTACTTATTGTATGTTTATTTTTTGCGATCACCTGGAAAACACAGGGAATTTCTTTTGAAAAATGTGTACAAACCCTGTCTTAACGTTAAGTAGATAGGGTCAAAAATCGGTGCCTTAAAAAATGGTTCTTAGAAGGGAGTCACTTAATAGAGGTGGTCGCTCATAGAAGTTTTATTGTTATTATATCCTTTGATAAATATTAACCGAAGTGGACGGAGATCAACTGTTGCAAAACTAGATCGCTCATTCATTAGGACAAACATTGTTAGGACAGACTTTGAGAAAATGGATTTTCCTTCGAATAAAAGTCCGCCTTTGACCACACCACGAGGCTATATTGACAGGGGAGATAATATTCATATCTTTCTATAGACTGGAAAGGAACAATTTCCATAACTCTTTAACCTGCAGTGTTCCTGCTCTGGTAACACCAAACTCTGACGTTTTGACTGTTGCTAGTCACGAAGAATAGATTGGATTTCTATAAAAATAGTTGCAGGTGACATAGCTCCATGAGAATCCTTTACTTTTCAGCATGTCATTTCCCATAAAAAAAAATTGTCACCATTATTCTTAACAGCACTGGCATCTGCTGGAAAATGGAAGAATGCGAGAAGAGCTGGATAGGTTGCCCAATGCTCAATAAAAGGGCAGCCGTTGCCATCGCTCGACTTAGCGACCAGCAAGATGGCCAACGATCGAAACGTTCAGATCTAGAAATCCTTTTCTGATGCAGACTGGCTGTGCAGCACCACCATCTTGCTGGTAGTTAAGTCGAGCGATGGCAACGGCTACCCTTTTGTCAGCATTGCGAAAGGGTTAAGGCAAAATTTTTCATAGTTTTATTTTCATAGTAGTTTTATTTTAACTGTTATATCATTTGATAAATATTAATTATTAAATATAATTAACATATTTCAAATTATTTTGAGGAAACTCTTAGCCAAAACTTTGTTTAAAAACTGTTTTTTATTTTTTTCTGTTCACCGAAGAAGTATGCATACACTTAAGGCTGTAGTTCGGAAAAAAGAATGTTTTCAGTCTTGGTACACAAATTGAAATAAACTAACAGCACCATGGTCTAAAACAAAATCCAGATGGTTCTTCATAAGCTGCTTTACAGACTGTAATAAGCGAAAAAGTGAAATTTTTTTAAATTTGTGAAATTTTCAGAAAAAATTCTTAAACATGGATCTGAGATGCAAGATTTTCGAAAAGTGACACGTTGTACGAAAAAATCCGAAATTTTTCCTAAAAGTTTTGAAACTGGTACAGGTTTATCGTTTATTTCAATATGTAGTACAGCTTGTAAAGAGACAGTTTCAAAATTTTGAAGTGCCTGACATCATTAGTTTATTTGAACTTATGTACCAAAATCACATGATTTTTTCAAACTACACCGTTAAGTCAATGCACACTAGAATCTAGTATGCACCATCTAAAAAAATAAGTTTGGGAATCCCTTGGTTTAGGCAAACAATTGTTGTTCTGTTGTCATTAACCCTACAAAAAGTAATTAATGATGATTAATTTGCGAGTTATTAAAAAAGCTCCATTATCTCTGCTACATTACCTGAAAACTACACAATTACAGCGTGTTTATTGTGTCATTAAAGAACAATAAATTTTCACTTTAATCGAGTATTTAAGCTATCGTCTTCACAAATTTATCGCTCGCCATTCACTGAGCAGTAGTTGGGTCGCTTTCTTCCCTAGCAGTGTCTCTCTATTCTAATAAAAAAAGCAACCGCCGCTGTGAAAGCTTGTTGACCTATCTCCTCCTAAACCGTTGGGATTTGAGTTTCGACTAAGGTGCCCACAGATTCGAAAAATTCCGAGGAACCTGATAAGCTGACTTAAATTTCCAAAATTTAATTATTTTTGAAGATATTAACAAAAAACTGAAAAAATAAACATAATAGTTGCCAGATTTGGCATAAAATTATTCATTCCTTTGCAACAAAGCCATTCCAAGTATGTAAATCGCGTGAAATAGACAAACATGAAGTAGAATGACACCCATTTTCCACCAAATTAAAAAGTATATGCAATAAATAACTCAAAGTGCATTGCACAAAGTTGACAATTTCAAATAGTAAGTTTGCTTAGACAACAGGAGTTTAGAATGAGCAATGATTCGTTTTTTCAAAACAGAATAACTCATTGTAACTGATTTTAAAAGCACCCTCTTGGCATTAGGTGATTTGGCCAAATGGTATCTTTCCAAGCAGGGTTGATCTAAACCACGAGTTCCGAAATGTTAGAACCCAGTTTCTTGAAAATGAAAAATAATTAAAATGCAGATTATTTTAAAGCCAGTTCGGTCCAGATGGAGTATTGGCTACCAGTAGAAATATTGGGTGGCGTTCACTATGCCATTATAGCAGTTATAGTACACTTTGGATGTCTGCCAGCGCGACAAGATGATATAATTCGTGGTGCTGAATATGCCAATCTTCAAAGGATTATGTATATGAAAATATGGATAACGGTTTTCCGGGAACCTTACATGAGCTGTTATTATAGGTTGTGAGCAAATAATGAAAAGTCGCCATGGGTGGCTAGCTTTTCCGTAGTTTTTATCAAAGAAAACATATGGAGTACTGTTTTCTTAGAGCTCATTATTAACAATATGTATATGCAAGTCGCCCAATTATGAAAAATCGACATAATTGGCCAATACGCAAGGTGTTCAATGGGTTTCGCATAATTAAAAATAGTGCAAAGTTTAAATTTTTATGTTCCATGGAACATACAAGAACCAAGCAATGTGTAGCTCGGTAACATTCTATCGGATTCAACCTTTGGATTTTGCGTGTTGAAATATGCCTTTTTTTATGAATAAGCCTCATTAGGAGCCGAATGCCTCATACGAAAAGCGAGCTTTGCGAGTGTAGGGGCCTTGACCCATAGTTCTCTAAATTATACATTCTCATGCATAAAGAGAGCTGCCAATAATTAAACCAAGCGTTAATAATTTATCTTGCTAACGATTGAAGTCGAAGTAGGTCCAATGGCACTAAATCGCATTTGAATATTATTTATTAACCCATTAAGCGCCAAAGCTCCCATTACGGGAACATCTATTATATATTTTTTTCCTTAAAATATTTTAATGCAATTTACGAAATGCACATTTTATATAAACATTTACACTATAGGGTGTGTTATATATTTTTATTGGAATACTATATTTTAATTTAATGTTTTTTTTTTTTCTAATTTTTAAAAAGTGAAATTTTGTCTTTATGACTGTCTTATATAAAACTAAAAAAAAATAAATAAATGGTCACTTAAATGTTTCAAGTAGAATGCATATTTAAAAACAACATCTTGAAGAACAACATTCTTAAAATCCTGCATGAATAGATTCCTATAAAGGAATGTTGGAAACGCTTCTATTTTCTGTTCCCACAACCGGAGCTTGGGTGCCCTCCCACTCGTTAGCATTTCTAGTTTGATTTTGCCACCATTCAACAATGAAGAAAGGTTTGGCACTTCACCATCTGGTTATTTCGTACATTTATAGTATCAACAACAAAAATAATTACTTTATATATACAGTTTTGAGGAGCATCTGCGTAAAAAAAGGAATTGCTGTATCCAAAATGGAGAAAGACATTTATCCCCATAAGATGCCAAAGCTCCCGCTACGGGAACATGCTATATTTCCTAAATGCTTTGAGGTTTAACCCTTTGAGGCGCAACCCTTTCCCAATGCTGAAAAAAGGGCAGCCGTTGCCATCGCTCGACTTAACTACCAGCAAGAGGTCAGACGATCGAAACGTTCATCGTGTGCCACAGATCTAGAGACCCTTTTTTGACGAAGCTGCGTCAACACGTACGGGAAACAGAGCCCGATCAAGACAACTGTGGGCACTGGGCGGAAGAAAAAAATTAGGCCCCTTGCAATAACCTCCCCTTAAAAATATATATATATATATATATATATATATATGATTGGTTTATGATAAGTTTTAAATATTTTACTATTTTACCCATTTCAAACACAAATTTTGTTTTAAGTAATCTGAAATAAGCAAATATAGTTGCATGATGTCAATGAAACAGATAGTTAAACGTTACATCGAAATGCTATATCACAGTTACTAACATGTACGGAATACAACCACTTTTCGTAAACAGTCATTTTCATAAACATTTCTTAAAATAACCAATAATTCAACTTTATAATTAAAAAAAATCATACTTTATAATTAAAAAAAATCATTTAACTTTTGAATTTTTTTATCCTTTGTAATTTTATTGTAAAATTATAAAAGTGTAAGATGTAAGATTTTTGGGCCCTAAAATGTGTGGGCCCTGGGCAGTTGCCCCATTTGCCCTGCCAGTAATATGGCACTGACGGGAACATGCTATATTTCCTAAATGCTTTGAGTTTTTAAAAAAGTTTCAACTGTTCTTATAATAGAGGCATGCAATGTATGCAAAAAATGTATATACATTAAAAAAATTCTATCTGATTCTCATAGCGGCGTTTAATGGGTTAAGACAATTTTATGTTCTAACACCAGCTGTTGAGTATTTGTATTAATAATAAATCTTTCGTAGGAAATAGTTGAGGGAGATGGACTCCACCCACTACCCGCAGCACTCGTGCGCCCGACTCAGGGAGAGCTGCACTGGATCGTCGACAAAGAAACTGCAAAATTAGTTGTGTAAGGGACCTTCTCCCGCATTCAACCTCTTGGTGGTCTACTGTTGCCTTAAATTTGTGATATTATTGGTTACAAGCATTTTTTTTTTTAAAAATACTTTGAATATGTACTTTTTTTTATGCTTAGAAATGTTTAACCTCTGTTATCTTTCAAAAGAAGAAAAATGAGAATCATTAAAAAATGTTATTTTTTTATTACTCCAGAGTCTGTTTTATTTCTTGTTCTTTATTCACAAAACAGTGCAACTTTATAATATAGAAGCCATGCTATAATATACAGGGCACCATCGTCCAATGGCTATTTCCTAAACTGTTAGTCAGAGAGACACATAGTTCCCAATGCAAAAATGCTTTCAATTGTATATTGTTTTTATGACTGTCTTATATAAAACTAAAAAAAATAATAATAAATGGTCACTTAAATGTTTCAAGTAGAATGCCTATTTAAAAACAACATCTTGAAGAACAACATTCTTAAAATCCTGCATGAATAGATTCCTATAAAGGAATGTTGGAAACGCTTCTATTTTCTGTTCCCACAATGGGAGCTTATATCATATCAGATCTATTATATTAGAAGCAGTCAAAGTCAATAAATTAATTTCTATAAAAATTACGAAACTTAAATTTTTATAGGGCCCCCGGTCCTATCAGTTATATTTAGAAAAATTTTCTTTATGCAATTTCATGCTTAATAAAAAAAAAAATTGTCCTTCTACGACCAAAATTCATCGATTTATGAAGCGGCAAACATTGTGACTTAAGTCACTTTTCCACATTTAAAAATGTCCCCTTATGGTAAACCCTTAAGGGACCCTATAAATACTGAAATTTTAAATTATAGGTTTTAATTTCATTTTCTGGCATAATGCGGAAAAAGTAGCAAAGCTAACTTTACAATACTTATCTTCAAGCAGACAGGGCCTTATTATCGCATGGGCAAATTGGGACTTTGCCCAGGGCCACCCAATTTAAAATTTTGTTCCGAAATATTCTTTTTTATATTGAAATTTTATTAAAAATAAAACAAATTTCATAGATCAGGGCCCCAAATCCATTAATGCCAGTGGCCCCTGCTGGTCATAATCAGCCCTGCAAGCAGAGGGTTATAGTCAAGCTCTATTAAAATCTGTCTGAGGTCAGA
This sequence comes from Cheiracanthium punctorium, assembly GCA_038373885.1. NCBI lineage: Eukaryota > Metazoa > Arthropoda > Arachnida > Araneae > Cheiracanthiidae > Cheiracanthium > Cheiracanthium punctorium. The sequence continues at coordinate 298,697 of JAWZYV010011755.1, forward strand.
TTTACTAAATCGTATATGTGTAGCATGCAGATGTGTAACATAAGAGTGTGCTACGCAATGTACAGGAAGAGTTTTCTTTGTGGGTGCATATTCAGATTGCAGTCGAAGGAAGTTATTTAACGCCAGTTCATTTAAAAATTCCTACTTTCAGCATAAGCTATATTTTTGTGTTACTTTATTGGATACACATTGTTAAACGTTCATCTTCTTTATTGCAAGGCTCAAAACCATGTAGATTCGTTTTTCTCAAATTCATTTGGTATACAACCCCTATTTCGCAGCTCGAAAAGTGCTCTCACTTTAAGCAGCTGTCACTCGGTAAATTTTGGTCATGGAAGGATGAATTTTTTTTATTGTGCATGAAATTGCATAAAGAAAATTTTTCTAAATATAACTGATAGGACTGGGGGACCCTATAAAAATTTAAGTTTCTTAATTTTTATAGAAATTTATTGACTTTGACTGCTTCTCATATAATAGATTATACAATTTAAAGCATTTTTGCAACTGGAACTATGTGTCTCTGACTAACGGTTTAGGAAATAGCCATTGGACAGCATTAGCACTGGACAGCCTGTATATTATAGCATATAGCATGCAACTGTAATACAACTACAGACGTTGAATAAGAGGGGGGACCCCCCCTCTCCCTGCCTGCTCGTCCATTCCACTTCTGGCATACCGTTGCCTTAATCTTGCTGTTCAGTTCACATTTACAATGCACATCCAATACTAACTATACAGGGGTCTGTTTAGGAGAAATTCACAAAATATTTTACCCTCAAATCGGACCTTTCACAAAATATTTTAATCTAAAAACAGACCTTTCACAATATTTTTCATTTGAAAAGCTGCCCTATCACAAAATTCTTCTTGTGGTAAAGGGCCATCCTTTTACAAATCTGTGTTTAAATCTATAAAATTAAATACTTACAAATTGAACAAAGCTTTGCCTGTTTACATATATAGGTTTTTTATTAATAAGACTTTCTTTAAAATGGAACTTTAATTTAATACTAAATTTGTACGTGAAATTGTATATATTTCACAATCCTACATAAACAAGACCCTATATTCACAAACACAGGACTCTTGGATAGAAAAACCTGATTGAACGCTAATTTCAGATTCACAAAATGATGAGTAAATTTTTCACAAAAACAGGTCCCATCTGAAAAGTCTGCACAGATCCCTACTACTGGAGTTTTAATGACTATGTCATTTTATCTCTCGCCCCCTTTATTGAAAATTATCCCAGAAATGCGACATAAAAAGTATGCGATATAATTTTACATATATTTAAATACTATTAGTTCACAACAGCTTTAATCTATTGTGACACTATTTCATAAGCTGTAGAATAGGCGTCCCATGTATTTTTCTATAAATAGGTGACAATCCTAAAAATTTCAACATAGGGTGACCGACCAGGCAAAATATGCAAAAGATGAGAGATAAAATGGCATAGTCAATTAATATCGTTGTAATAGGGCAATCATGAAACTAAAAAATGAGGGGGAGATCCCCCTGACGAGGCTCGAGCAGCTGAATTTTGCAAGACCCCGTAAAAGAATTAATTTTTTACAAAACTATATTAATTTTAAGATAAATAATTCCTCCAAAAGAAAAAAAAAACATAATACAGTCAACTCTCTTTATAACGAAATTCAAGGGACCCAGAAAAAACTTCATAATAAAGAAATTTCGGTAAAACGTTATAACGAAATATATGGTGTTCCATTACAGATTTCGTTATAACATTACAACCACATTAATAAGCTAGATGCTTAAGATGCGAAGCAAAAATTTAGATACAAATATTAGTACAATTAAGTCGTTAAAGTCGTCCGTTCGTAATAATTAACACATCTGTAACTTAAGCAATTAAACACCAAATTTTGTTTGTTTGTTTCAATTTTTGTAAAATAAATAGAAAACTTACATGATTTATTACTATCTCATGCTGTACTTTACAAATGATACTTATTCAAACATACATAATTACCTTAATGAGCCGTGAAATAATCAGTTATGGTTGTTTATTTCCTTTTCTTTAAAGCATCCTTAGTTATCATTTTATTTATGGCATTGAAATACATGTCGATATCCTCACTGTAAAGTCCTTTGCTTTGCATGTAATGTCCGACTTTTTCAATATATTCAACAGCCTGAACAGAAGAAATAGCACATCTACTATTTTCATTTTCGGACTCATCCTCACTGGGAGAATCTTCTTTTTCCGTCTTCGAATATGAAATATCGAAAAATCTTGATTTGATTCTACACCATCATCTATATTTAAATACTCATCTATGCTGATTTTGGGCAATTTATCAAACAAGGGTGTTAGATCAACTCTAATGAAAGGATTTCTTCCTGTGACAGAGTATCGTGCGGAACTGTAATACATTTTGAGGCTAGGAAACAGTGTTTTATGGTGGAAGCCGAAACGTCTTGCCATGCCCAGTTGATGAGATTTATTGCGTCTAAAACATTGATTTTAGTTTCTTTTCCAGCATCAACATTCAAAATGACCTTCTGCAGAAGCCGTTGTCTATATTTAGCCTTCAATGATCTGATAATTCCTTGATCTAAGGGTTGTAATTTTGCGGTAGTATTCGGGGCAAGTACAAAAGCTCTATATTTTCTAGTCGAACAGTTGTATTATGGGATGACACATTATCTAAAAGCAACAAAAATTTTCTATTGCTTTTGCGCATATCTTTGTCGAAATTTAAGAGCCAGTCGTCAAATATTACTTTTGTCATCCAAGCTTTTGAGTTGTTTTTATAAATGACTGGTAAAGAAGTAACCCCTTTCATGCAGCGTGGAGATTTTGATTTTCCGATGACTAAAAGTTTCCTTTTTTCACTCCCGGTCATATTACAGCAAACCGCTACTGACAAGCGCTCTTTGCTTAATTTGCCGCCATGGCACTTCTCATCTTTCAAAGCTAATGTTTGATGAGGCAGAGCCCGGTAAAATAGTCCCGTCTCATCAACGTTGAAAATGTCTTGCATATCATACTTTGAAAAAAATTTGCTTTTGTCTTTTTTCCAACCATCTATAGTATCATCAGATACAGCTGCTGATTCACCGTGAGCTCTTTTGCACATTAAGTCGTGCCTTTTGAATTTGGACAGCCATCCATCGCTTACATCAAAAGTTTTCATATCCCAAAGAAGATGCGAAATTCCTCGCTTTTCTTGTAAAACTAGTCCACTTACTGGAATATTTTTTTCTCTGGCATTCTTAAACCAAGAGTAGAGTGCATCTTCTACGTCAACATATTTTGCTGACCTTATCTTTTTGAAGGAAGTTGACTTTTCCACTTTCGTAACTTTGCATAATTTTCTCTTTATTTTTTAATATTGTGCTTAAGGTAGCGTGCGGTATTTCGAATTCTTTTGCAACTTCAGATTTCTTAATTTTAGTTTCCTCAACACGTTTTATAACTTTTACTTTATTCTCTTTGGACAAGGCTTTGCGTTTAGCCACCATTTCAATCGTGACTTTCAGCTGAAGAAGGAAACTAACTTCCTTAGAATTGCTAGAAAGTGACTGGCACTGACACCGATGAAACACTGTAAGGGATAGAACCGAAGTCTTCTGCTTAGTGTTTACTATAGAGCCTCGGGGTTAGAAAATTCGCAGAAATGTAGCATGTGACATACTGATCTATCCTCTTTAGTTTAGAGATAAGAGGTTCGAAGGAATCCCAACAACAAAGATCCCTGATCCTCTAGGGACCCGTTTCCCCTCAGTTCTTACCCTTCTTGAAACTTGTATATGCCCACAAAAAGATTCCTTTTTTTCTTTGTTCTCTGCTACTAGCCGATATCGTGGGAACGGAAAATTCTTTTCCCGAGCTAAAAATAGTTTTCTCTACTAAAATATTGCCAAAAATATTAAGATAAATACCATAACACATAAAGCGATTTCGGTATAACGATCGTCTAAACCCAATTTCAAACTAATTTTATTTCTCTATAAAGTAAAATTCGTTATAATGATTTCACTATAACGTTTTAAAACTCCTATATTTTAACATTAGGCCAACTAAATAAGAAATCCTTCTTTGTTATAACGTGAGCTTCATTATATCATGTTTCATTATAAAGAGAGTTGACTGTATATACAAAACACAAAAACATGAATATATTAATGAAATGTAATATTTATTACTTTTTAAATCTTACCTATTGATTGATCATTTGGACAAAAGTTAGATATAGGTAGACTGCATATGTGTTTGCTACAATTTTTGCACACTCTATTTGTTTTTTAATTTTAATCATTGCTGGATAGACAATATCTGCATTGGGTACTTTTGTTACACATGTGTGACTTAACTATGGACGTTCATGTGGTAACTCACTTTGCCTCTTACCCTGTATTCTTTTAACTACAGAGGGTGTTCAGGCATTTTTGTAACAATTTAGATTTTCTCCATTAAGTTAAATATTAATTTGAAAATAAAAATGTGATTGGCATCCAATTGTAATAAGGCTAATTTATGGTCTGCAGCATTAAAAATATTCTTTGCTTTAAAATGTCGCTGAAAAATCAACAATGGATCGAAGGCTATATTTTTGCGCTATCCGAAGAGAAATATTCTCATTCAGTTATTAAAAAAAGATGTCATAATCATACTTTTAATATTTCTACATGTAAAATAAGTGACATAATCAATATGAAAGGAAAGAAACGTCAAAGTTTATATTTCACTGGAGAAAAGGCAAAAAATGCATACCCAACAAAAGTACGTATACATCTTATTAAATCTAAAGTCCCATCTCATGTTTTAAAGGAAAATCCAACTACCCAAAGAACTATTGCAAACTTTAAATATCACTGTAGGAACTGTGAACAAAATTATAAAATCCGATTTAAAGTTAATCAAAGCAAAAAAACACGATGTTCATCACCTAATGCCAAAACATGTTTTCCAGTGCAAGACTATGTGTAGATTGTTGTATGAAAATTATTTGGCAGTTAAAAATGGAAATATGTAGTTACAGTTGATGGATCTTGGATACATTTATCCGACTGAAATAGAAAAAGATCGATTGACTACCGCAAAAGAGGAGAAAAAGACTTAACAGAAAACTTACAATAAGGAAAGTAGAAAAAAAATGTCAAAATTAATTCGGATTACTATCAGAAGTATGTTTTAACACCACATTAAGGACAAATATAGTTTAAAAAAAACAATTTCTGACATCGGTTCTGGGTGTAGAAATTTGCAATTACCTGCTAATAAAATAGGTTGAAAAGTTGATTGGAAGATGAAAATATCCTAAACCATTTTTAGAATTTGAGCTATTTTGAGACATTCTTTCCCCCCCCCCCTCTTTTTTTTTAGTCCGAAAAATCTTCAGGAATGTTTTGTTGTCAGGTGAGCTTTTCAAAGCTCTACAACATAAATGTTGCTTTTAAAAAATATATTTTACAGGGTTTCTACAGATTTCCCAGCTTTTGCTTCCCTGTCTTTTCCCGGACATCTATCATGCTCTTCCCTGACATTTTATCTAGTGTGCTTTCCCGAATTTTGCATTTCTATTTTTAATATTACATCCTTTAATTAATAACTTTTTATATATTTCACCCCTTTTTTTACAAATAATAATAATAATAAAATCAATATACACAAAAATATTGTTTGACATTGCTGGATTCTAACAAAAACCATGTTTGATAATAATTTAGGATAAAATTAGGAAGATTTCAACTGAACAAGATATGTACAAAGGACACATTTTAAAATTATTTATAAGGTTAAATATGAAAATGAAAATAAAGCAATTTCTACAATTAGGTTCAAACAACAAATATTTTCTTGATTTTGCCACAAAATTCAAATAGTCTTGCATATCCCTGAATTTTCTTCAAATTTCTCTGACTTTTCCCCCAAATCCTTGACCAAAACTCATTTCCCTGACTTTCCAGGTCTGTAGAAACCCTGTTTTAGTTTGCCTCCTTTTTTTCTTTTTTTTTTTTTTTTTTTCAAATTTTGTCTTGTGTTAGTGTTAGTTAAAGGATTAGTCATTTTAATGGGGGAAAAATTAATACAATTTTCACTGTGGAACATGGCTCATTTCTGACTGTACTTTTACTTTGATTTCAAAAATGGAATATAGTGATGGGTAGTTTAAATCAACATTTCCCAACCGCTCGGGCATGGAGTGTTTACAGAGGGGAGGGGCACGAGAAAAACAGCAAAGGGCAAGTGATAATGCATGTTTTCAAAAATTATCTTACAAATTTTGACTCCAAAGCCTATGCATTTTCGGAAAAACAGCAAAGGGCAAGTGATAATGCATGTTTTCAAAAATTATCTTACAAATTTTGACTCCAAAGCCTATGCATTTTCGCTTCAAATTAAGTAAATGTCACCATCATTCACAAAATGAACGGTAATGGCATAATAAATGGTATAATAGCATACCATTATGTCATTTTCATTGCAACATGAATTTTACAAGTCAGGTCAATTGAACCCATACCGCAGTTTTAGGTACACCTATCAAGCGATGCGGTTCTAATGAGAATTATAGGAACAATATTTTCGTACTTTTAATGTACTGTTAAACTTAATACGATTGTTAAGATTGAACTAATATCATTACCGTTGAAATATAACATTATTGTTCCATTGCAACGTGAATTCTGCAAGTTGGGTCCATTTGACCCAGCCCGTGGTTTTACGTATGTCTGAAACACTGTGATTCTAATGTTAAAATTGTGAGGGGAGGGGGGGAGAGCGCCACCATAAGTTATCCTTTGTTGGGGGCAAGACATTAAAAGGTTGAGAACCACTGGTTTAAATAATAAGTGAAATGTCAAGAGTTAATGAAAGATTTATTTTTATAAATTTAAGTAAAGATATGAATTAAGTTTGAAAGGAAAGGAGGTATATCAAGATAGCTCTGTAAAAATTTATGAAAATGGTACTTTTCATGATTTTTTGACTCATGACAGAAATGCAACTTCCATTTTAAAAAATCAAGTCATCTTTTAACTATACCTGCTGATTTTTAAGAGTCAATATTGATAAAATTTAATTTTTCAATAAATTTTCAATTTTATGTTCACAATTGGGAACATTGGCCTGTAAAAGATTAACCAGACATCACATATATTTTCTGATCTAATTCACTTTATTTTCCAAACTTAAGGAACAGTAAATACAAAATAACGGTCAATTCGTGATTTACTCAGGTGTTTCAAAATGCTGTAGTAAAAACTAAGACAAATGCAGCTAAAACGAACCATATACTCAATACAAAAACAATTAGAGATTCTTAAAACAGCAGTCTGAAGATGACATACCTTTACTATTTAGGAAAAGAACCACCGCTGTTATCACTTAATTTCGCAGAACTGGATCACGTGTGTTATCAGTAACATTGATAATACCATGTTAAATAGTCTAGCAGGAATTTTACTATTGCACTAATGTTTGCCATGTTCACTTACACAGCATGCCCCCTTTAAAGTCTGTTGTCACTCAAATAATTTCTGAACAAGAGCTATAACGGGTGATTCAAAATAGATGTATTTTTTAAACCGTAAGGGATCGAAACATACTTTCAGTTAGAAAAGTTCGTCCAATTATGAGTAGCTGTCAGATAGGGCATTTTTCTACTGGGGGTTGTACACATATTAAAATACGAAATTTAATTTTTATACCGTCTCTCCTTTCCTACCCTTTATGTTTAGAAGAATGTTGCTCTTTTCCTAAGAAAATGAATACAACAAATTTCGTGTCTCTAAGTGAAATAGTTAGCAAACAATTTATTTTTAAAAAAAGATGATTTACACCACTTTACCTGCAGTGTTGGCATCGGTTTTCAAGCGAAAAAATCTTTACTTTGGGGGACCCACTATGAGTTGAAAAAAGTTAAATAACGATTTCATTGTTGACAATTAAATGCGTTCAAATTCGTGAAATGAACAGGTAGAATTTTACCTAAAATGATGGGTGCTACTTTATGAAATGAGCGATCATTGAGTCTTTTTTGGGGGGGTCATCCACTCATTACATTACGCTTCTAGAGAAGGAATTTTAAAGTGTAAAAGAGTATGAAAAAATAATGGTGTAGGTTACTATGGTGTGATAACTTTCACTAGACATGCCACCAAACATGCTATACTAGACATTCACCAAATACGCTATACAGGAAAATTCTAGCTAAATTAGTATTTGAGGAGTCAACTGTGTCTATCGAATGACAACATAAATTAACGTCAGTTGAAAAGTAATTACATTCTTCTCACTTTGGAGACATCCCCTTATTGCTTGGCGACACATGCCAAAATTTTCAAATGGATCTATCTTGGAAACTATTCCACATAGAAACACGGGATTGGTTTTATTAATTTTCTTAGGCAAAGAGTAATTCTTCTAAATATAAAGGAGGGACCGTATAAAAATTAAATTTTGTATTTTAATATGTATACAACCCCCAGTAAAAAAAATGCCGTATCTGAAGCTACTCTTAATTGGACGAACTTTTCTAATTGGAAGTATGTTTTGATCGCTCACTGTTTAAAAAAATAATCACCTTAACATCTATCTTGAATCACCCGTTAGATGTAAAAGTGGGGTCTAGGTATAGTAAAGTTGTCATGCGCTACTGAAGAAAACCACTTACAGCTCCACCTGGTAGCTAAATTTAGCATTTTTATCTGTAAAACTGTATCAGATATAGAAAAAAAGTCGATTACGAAGTTGATCAGCATCACTGATTTAAGAAAAGATGCAAGTAAATTAATGCCAAAAATTGAAGACATAAAATGAAAGTCCTAAAAACGTATTATTGATGCTTTTGAAAACATGTCACCAGCCAAATGAGTGATCATCATTTGCAAATTAGGGTGTCTTTTCTTAATCAAAGATCAGGGATTGACGGATTGACAAAAGTTGTAAAAATTTTAGGAGCCACATACATATTGAATTATATGAATGAAAGATAGTCGCCAAGGGATATCTTTAAGTCATCTGGTTTTGTCGAACCCTATCGATGATGCCGAACAACTGAATTGGCTTTTTTCCCTAACTCTGATTGGCAGTGAGATAAAAATGCTCACTCCAAATTTAGCTGCCAGGTGGCACTGTAAAAGGTTTCCTTACACCGCACCTGGGAACTTGACTATAACTAGACCATACTTTTATGACTTAAGCTAGGGGTGCACCAAATACTCAGTTGGTATTCGGTGTACTGCTTATTCGGCAGATAAACCGAATATTTGGTTTGGCCGAATACTTTAATATTCAGCAACTGAATCGTAAACAAATTTAAGTATTCACCGTTGGTAAATAATTACACACTTTTTATATCATGAATGAAAGATATAGTACTGTACCATAGTACTAAATTAATTCAAGTTGTTACTTACTAATATAACAATGAAATTAGTTTTAATGTAAGAGAAAACACTCAGACGTTTAAGTTTAAATTTTGTTGCTTTTCAAATTTTCTTAATTCTTATGACAGATTACAATAACCTTGCTATTACTAACTCATTTAAATTTGAAACAGTAACCAGGAAGGAAAAAAAAAAAGAAAAACTCATAACATTAAGTGTTCATAAATATGTAAATTCAATTAACTGCTAATTTTTTTTTTAATAAAATATGCAGGTAAAAAAATGACCAGCATTTCACTAATATTTAGAAAAGTTAATAATATATAAAGAAAACACTTGGATATTAAATATTGCAGCATTTTGATTTCTGAAGTTTTACACCCTATGAAATTTGTTTAAAAACAAACTACAGTAATTAAATTAATCATTGCAATCAAAGTTTAATAACGGTTTAATAAGTTTAATAAATTTTAACCAACTATTTGGCATTTGACCAAATGTTCATTTAGAATTTTAACCAAATATTCATTATTTCGCAAAATATGGTATTCGGACTACAGCTCTTGCAGTTAAGAAATTATTGCAGTGACGACAGACTTCAAGGAGCACAGCACAATGTTCCATTTTTGCTGCTTCATCCTAGTTTTTTTAGCTGAAGCCTTCTGAAACACTGGAGGGAATTATGAATAATTCCGCATAAAAATCCAACATTGTTCAAACTGTCTCTGTACACAACAAAACCCAATCCGAGCCACGACTGCAGTCAACGGTACCCGAAACGGGCCCAACAAAATGCAGCTGCTTCTTCACAGGAAGTAAGGGGTGGTGACCCTGGGGGGTATGACCCTCTCCGAATCGGGCACAGCACTGAACAGTTTCGCCTTGCGGTTGTCTACGTCGGTGAAGGCTAGGACTGCCGCGATGTTTCCACACCGGTAGCAGTAGTTGGGGGCAGACCACACAGTCACCAGTTTGTCGTCGAACATGTACTTGTAACCTGTGTTCGGGAAGAGGGAAAAAAAAAATAGGATATTAATATCAAGCTGTTATACCGGGAGATTGAAAATAGATGTTAAGACGATTCTTTTTTAAACCATAAGGGATCGAAACAGACTTCCAATTAGAAAAGTACGTCCAATAAAGAGTAGCTTTCAGATATGGCTTTTTTTTACTTGGGGTTGTATACATATTAAAATGCAAAATTTAATTTCTATACAGCCCCACCTTTCCTACCCTTTATATTTAGAAAAATGTTGCTTTTTGTCTAAGAAAATGAATAAAACAAATCCTTGTGCATCTATGTGGAATAGTTTCCGAGATTTATCAATTAGAAAATTTTGGTATTTGTTGCCAAGCAATAAGGAGATATCTCCAAAGTGAGAAAAATTTAAGTACTTTTCAACTGACGCTAATTTATGTTAGTGTACACTCTACAGATTGATACATGCGATTCATTATAGCTTATTTAATTGAAATTGAGATATGGTACTTCAGCAACATTAAGATTTGGTGAAATGTATACAATATCAACAAGTGGAGTTTAGTTCTAAAAACTTATTTTTGGCACCAAATTTGGCAATATTTTGCCAAATATTTGGCATATTTTGGACATGCCCAAAAGCCAATTGTGTTAAAGCTGGGAGCAGATTTTAATCTATTGTCTTTTTGGTGACCCTGCAAATAAACTACACAATGTATTTAGTCGTAAATGTAGGCAAATATGTTTAGTTGATAGCTCTCAAGTAAGTTTCAAACAGCAACATCGACCCGTTCAAGTAAACTGTACCTGCTCATTTCACGAATTTGAACACATTTAATTGTCAAAAATGGGATCGGTTATTTAACTTTTTTCAGCTCATAGTGGGTTCCCCAAAGTAAAGATTTTTTCTCTACAAAACTGGCACCAACACAGCAGGTAAAGTGGTCAAGTCATCATTTTTAAATATAAATTTTTTGCTAACTATTTCACTTAGAGACACAGGATTTGTTTTATTCATTTTCTTAGGCAAAGAGCAACATTCTTATAAACATAAAGGTAGGACATGAGGGACCGTATAAAATTAAATTTCATAGTTTAACATCTATACAACCCCCAGTAAACGAAATGCCATATCTGAGAGGTACTCTTAATCTGACGAACTTTTCTAATCGGAAGCATGTTTCGATCACTTACAGTTTAAAAAATAATTGCCTTAACATCTATTTTGAATCCCCTGGTATAATATTTAAAAAAATAAAACAAAATAAGATCAATTTTTTGGTTTGATAATTTCATATATATGAATGGTGATGGCTTTTGATGAAGAAACATTCAAATGAAGTGAAAATCGAACTTACCTTCGTGGACCAGTTGGTGTGCTCTACAAATCAGTTTCAGTTCATTTAAGTGCATAAACTGAAAAAAAAATAACACACAATGCAATTAAAACTGAACAAATACATGCTTTGCAACAAGAGAGAAATGGCACATAAAATAGTCATTTAGCCATTGTAAGGAGCTTTTTCAAATATGCGCATCTCTAATCCGTGATGATTTTTAGATTTGAACTGAAGTGATATGGGAAGGAGAATTTTTCAAAATGGAAAAATTTTCCACTATGCTTTTTCAGAAAATTTTGAAGGTCAAAAAGGCAATTTTTTAGTGATATTTCCTTTGGTTATATTTGAACTTTCAATATTTTCTTTTCAGGGATCGATGCATAAAAAAATTGGGTACATTTTGCAGCCCCTTCACAAAATTACAATCAATTAAAACGGGCCCCTTCACAAAAATATAATCGATTAAAACGGCCCCTTCACAAAAATATAATCAATTAAAACAACCCTGGCATTTTATCCTATTTTAATCTGTTTTATCAATTAGTTTAACAAGAAAAAAGTTACCTTAATTCAACATAGGTATGAAAATTCACAAAAATAAAAGTTCAAATTTGCAAAATTAAGTACTGAAATACAACAAAATGGGACCCTGAAAAACAATCCTAGATCAACCCCTGCTTTTGTTTGTTTGATTATGGCAACGCTACACTAGGATGATCTGCCAAGGATGGAGGGTGGAAGTGCCTTGGTAGAAGGACTTTTTAAGGGGTTCTAATGCATATTCACGTTACATCTGGAGAAAACCTACCAAAACCCCAGACCGTTAGATCGACAGCCACGCGATAGGACCAGAACCCAGGACCTTCACACTTCGTCTTTCTACCATTTTCAGTGACATAACCACTGTGCCATGGTGAGGCCAACCCCTGCTTTTATTAGTCAATTTCTGTACCATGAAGTTACAGTAATGTCACATATAGCGGAATATCTGGCATAAAAAAAATGTTCTGAAGTAGAGACATTATTTGGTAAGCTGCCAGTAAAATATCCCCAAAAACTTGGTGGAAATTTTATTGCAGTACAAGAGAACTGTTTAGGAATGTAATCAAAATTTCGAATATTCCCCCAACTGCTATTTCAGATTAACGCAATAGGAAGACGTTTAGCATCATAAAAACATTTTAAGTATGAACCAAACAATGACAGATTATCGCCAAATTTGGCGATATTTCGCCAAAACTCGCCAAGAACGATGACAAATGGCGATACTTTGGGCATGGACCAAATGACTGACTTTCGCCAAATTTGGCGATATTTCGCCAAAACTCGCCAAGGTCGAGGACAGATGGCGAGATTTTGGAAATGTACCAAACAATGACTGTCTACAGTTGTATTATATTGAAGATGTCCATAGACATTAAAGTACTGAAATTCTTTTCGGTGGTCCTGTAAATAAACTCTCCAGTAGATTGGAACCAAAAATCGAGATGCACAACTAGATGTTACAACATTCTTATATATGAAATTTCATAATAGTTTTTGAGATTTGAGAGTTAAATATGCACACATGTACACCAAAAGTCGCCAAGCTTGGCGACTTTTGGCATAGTTCTTGAGGGAGGCACGTGACCGTGGTCGGACCATTACCTAACTTATGTGGTAGGACGGTATTGTGCTTGAAATGGATGAATGCCCCTAAAATTGTCATTGACCGTAATGTATTGGAAATATTTTGAGTGTTCCTGTAGCAGACTTATAAATGATAAAGACACTTTTTTTAATGGAGAAATTCATTTTCTAACTCTTTACAGCATATATCACTTCTGAGTCGTTTGAAATAGCCCAATACCTCTAAAAAACGCTTTGATGAATTTCGGGCCATAGAGCGTAATGTATTGCGAATCTTTTGGGCGGTTCTGCAGATAAACTATCCAGTCGAATGTAACCGAAAGGGGAGGTGCACAACTAGATGTTACAACTATCCAAAATATGAAGTTTCGAGATTCTATGCCTAATAGCTTTTGAGTTAGGCGAGTTTAATGAATTTCGGCCCATAGAGCGTAATGTATTTCGAATCTTTTGGGCGGTCTTGTACATAAACTATCCATTCGATTGCCACCAAAAGGGGAGGTGCACAACTAGATCATAGAACAATCCTAAATATCAAATCTCAACATTCTACGAAAAAAGAGAAATAGACCGACAGATAAACGCATGGCAAAGCTGGTATCGTTTTCACAAAATGTTCATTAGATGAACGATGACAATGTCATGCCATGCTTTCAAATTCTGCTTATGAACATGATCTGTTAAAGGAACACACAGACACAAAATCTCCGCTTGATAGCAGCAAGATTCAGCCGGGAGAAGATTCAGCTGGCTTTTCTCTTCAGCTGGCACAGATTACAAATTCAGTACCGATTGCATCTGATAATTGTTTGTTTTAGGCTTTGGGTGTTGTGCAATAACTGTTGGTGTTTTTTAATTTTGTACATCATTAAAAAAATGTTTTTGCATAAATCAATTTATATTTAAATTTTAGTAAAAATACATGCTTTTCCGTATTTTGTAGTAAACCAAACTGTCAAAAAAAAAAAATCTGTAGAAACTGCAGAGAATACTTAGTAGATCGCATCAATGCATTTTACAACATTTTAATGAATAAATCAGACAAATAAACATTCTTAAGCGAGAAAAACAATCTTTCTTCAGGTTTGTTAGGTACTGGGCCGTTCTTATTAGGGTAGCAATTTGTGTCAAAGCCTCAAATCCAATGCTTCCTACTTCCATTTAACTGGGTCACTCACTTTTTATAAATTCAGACAAGCCTTTTATGGAACTAAAGTGTCATTCTTTTGTATTGATGATTCCCAAGGTAGTGGAACAAATGACGGAAAAGGCATCCCACTCATAAATGATGTAATGTGCTGTTTCTTCGATTTTGTAGCATTTCCTACATATAAGGTCTTGTTGAAAAGCCTCATAGTATGAAGGTGTTTTCTGAAATAATAGCATCCGTGGTGAAGCCCACAATAGTTCATACCTTTAAACTTGAACACCTAAGAAAACGTCCAACATTGGCGACTTTTGACATTTCACTATCCTATCTGGCAACAATTCCAAAGTGACTCGCCATTCTTTTTGTAGACAAAAATCCTTATCTCAAATGAATAACACTGAAGTACTAAAAAAAATCCTCAATAAAATTACATTTATTTTTTTCAATTCCTACTAATAGTTCATACTTTTCCTATATATACAGTATGGAACCTGTTATCCAGAATGGTTAGAACCGGGTGTATTCTGAATAACTGAATTTTCTGGATAACTGGTTGGGGATTAGCATGACATCTACTGATTTGATGGGTAGCATAAATGTTATTCTCTATTTTTGATTAGAATTAAACATTCATTGTTAATGTAGTAGAAAAATAATATAAGAGAAAAACTCTAATATGATCAAGATAAATAATACTGATTTAGAGAGGAAGTAGTAAATATAACTTCTTGAAAACTTTTCACACACTAAAAAATAAATAAAATACCTTACCAGATTGCTTACTTTATAAATTCTAGCTGTAGTACTCAAAGTGAAAACATAAGAAATATATAAAAAAAAAATTCATTTTTTGCTTTTCTTTAGGAAAAAATAGGAATTTAATCGATTGAAAAATGATTCTGGATAACTGGTTTTCCAGATAACTGGTTTCTGGATAAGAGTTTCCATACTGTATTTATATATCTTGTTCCAATTTTCAATCGTTAAAAAAATACTTGTTATTCAACCACTCAAGTTCAAGTACATTTTTTTACAACTTGTAGTGGATGACACTGGATGATTTTAATTAATTAATTCAATTTAATTAATTCATTTTAGATCCTGTTACATGGGATTAAAAATGAATGATAACAATAAACTAAACAAACTGAATTAACGGTATCCACACTTGCTTCACAAAAGACCCCTCATTAATTAATTAATAATTAATTGATTAATTAATTAAATTTAATAAAAAGTAACTAAAATAAAAATTTTCTTTGTTGACCTAAGTAGGAATTGACTTTTTTTAAAAATGTTATACAGTCGAGAGCCAAAAATCCGCAAGCGTCCGAAATCCACACACCTTCTCTGATGTAAATAATGAAATTCAAAGTCATCCGCCAGTGATGAAATTGTTGAAAAGTGTCTTGAATCCAGATAAATATGATTCTGATGATGAAAACTTGGTTAATAATAATAATAATAAAATACATTTGATAAAAGTTTAAAGTTAGGAGAAGAATAGCTTAAATTTTTAAAACAGCAAAGTTCTGTAACAAAACAAGAATTAATGATAATATACAATTTGCAAAAATAAATAAAGGAAAAGAAACTGACAGTAGGAAAAAATGATATTTTAAAACAAATCACCATAGAACATGCTTTCAAAATTAGAAAAAGGAAATTTTGAAACCATTTGCTTTGCTAATCTTCATGTAATATTTTCTTTTTTCTCTTATGCTTTTGTATTTAATGTGAAAATATAAGTGAAATACTTTAGACTGTTTTTATTTCATTGTAATTGTTATTCTACTTTTTTTTAAATAAAAAATGTAATGATTATTGATTATGATGAATTTTATGGCCCAAAATCTGCAAAATCCTAAAATCCGCACAAGCCGTGGTTCCAAGCTGTGCGGATTTCTGGCTCTCTACTGTATTACTTGTTACTCTTTTAAGGTATCTGCCTATGTGTGGAGCTTTTTTTTTTCCAAAAATGCAACATTTTGGTGTGATTCCTGAATTTTTATTTGAAAACTTATAAAACATAACAGGAACAATAATTTATTTTACAAAAATTTCAAAACTTTTTCAAAAAATTGCATTCTTGAAGAAAAAGTTAGCAACTTCCTTCGCACAGTATACTTCTATAACACTTTTCTGTGTTTTGTACCAAAAGTTTTACTGTATCTTAAAAATTCATGGAAATATGGCCAATTATGTACAAAAGCATTGAAATTTTTTGTCTAAAAGTGCCTGTAAATTTATTAATTTCATACGTACAGCTTAACTTTTGCTACAAGACATACTTTAATATCAATAGAATGTTTATGCAAAATTTCATTAACATATCTTTAAAATTTTCATAGTTACTGCCAGTGGCGCACCCAGGATTTTAGTTTAGGGGGGGCTGAGCTAAAAATACTACTGAACTCTGTTATAGTGAGATCGATAATAGTTACAACCCTCTTATAACGTCAAAATATTCTGTACCACTTGATTTGCCCATACAACACGAGCCCACAAACAAAAACTCATTATAGAGTCATAAATAATTATCTGATCTTTTCAGTGATATTGTAACCGACTTTAACAGTGTTTCATAAACTCTCTGTAAGTATTTATTTAAAAACTAACATCTTTTTAGGTAAAAAATACTTTAGAAATAATTTGAAGACAAATAATAATAATAGTAATGATTAATTAGTGACAATTTTCATTTTTTAAAAGTTTTTCACTTCTACCTGTTTGCCTTTAGGAAGGGGGGGGCTTGAGCCCCCATAGCCCCCCCCATGGGTGCGCCTATGGTTACTGCTATCATGACGCAAGGTAACAAAAAACACAGTTTTCCAGAAAATGCATTTAAAGATTTTATTTTAGCATCCATGTTCAACTGAAAGGGACATTCAAAAAGCTGTAGCTTCTTTTCTATTTATCGTAGAAGCAAAAGTAAAGCCGTTTTGGAATCTTAAAATTAGGATCTTTCAAATAAAACAGTTAAAAAAAAAAAAATTCTTTTTTTTTTTTTCCCACAAAAATGGCTTTTTAGACCTAGGCTTGCTTTTGATGCCCTTTTTTGATGACAGCAGAGCCAACTGTCATCAAAAAAGGGTCTCTCGATCTGTGGCACGCGGTGAACGTTTCGATCGTTCGCCCTCTTGCTGGTCGTTAAGTCGAGCGATGGCAACGGCTGCCCTTCTTTCAGCATTGGGAAAGGGTTGTGCCTCAAAGGGTTAATCCATATTTTGCATTTTTTAAGTGCTCCAAAGGTAGGGAGATACGTCAAGTGCTTTCTGAAAAAAATTCTCTATAGGCAAAAGTAAACTAAAGAAACTTGCTGCTTTTACCTCGTGGGTGACTTTTGCTCCAAACAACCATCCAGCTCCCCTCGGACTGATGGACCACGTATCCACATCTTCTGGATCGGACCACACCAAATGTTTTACAAGTCAAGGTGTATACAGGGTGTATAAAGACACTGAACTGTTAAAAAGTCACAGATTATTTGCAAATACAGGGCAATCTGCACAGGTTGGGACTAAGGATTGTGCAGATTATAGAATTTTGCTGATTATAGGCCATTTTGTTAACATGGGGGAAAAAATTAGTATTTTTTAAAAAATTTCCATACTGTACTAATAATTAATATTTTAGAGTTAGAAAAAGGCGATTTTAAAAGCATCATTTGGCATCTGACTCTCTCGGCAAGCAAGCACATCTATAACGTTTATTTTTAAAAATTCTAGCCCAGATCTTAAAAGTATAAAACAATTATGTCACTGTTATATATTTAAAGCTTAATGGAACTGTAATGGGAGTAAAGTTGTGACAGAGTCTAGCGGATTTTGGATCTTCTACGGAATACTCTCATAAATAAAAAATACAGCACACTCCCTCTAATTCGCAACCCAGTAATCTGCAAATGCCTATAATCTGCAGTACATTTTACATGTAAACAATAAATTTTACAATTTAAAAACAAGATGACGGATAGTGTAAAATCATTTAAAAACAGTTAAAAACGCATTAAAATCTGTTATGTAGCACTATTGGTGGCAGCCACCACCTTCTTCAGCACAGGTCTTAGTTCCAAATGGCCAGCTCTCTTCCTCAGCATGGCGTTCCACCCAGGATCTATCTGCACATGCGTCATATCATTTATAGCGCCTTAAAATGATATGACACATGCACAGATAGATCCTGGGTGGAACGCCATGCTGAGGAAGAGAGCTGGCCATTTGGAACTAAGACCTGTGCTGAAGAAGGTGGTGGCTGCCACCAATAGTGCTACATAACAGATTTCAATGCGTTTTTAACTGTTTTTAAATAATTTTACATTTCAGTTTTTCTGCACAGACTCTGAAAGACAGATGAAACTTTCACTTTTCTGAAAATAAAAAGACCAGAAAAGAGGTCCCCTTAGCCTATTTATATTAATAACAAGAATAATCATTTTAAAAATAGCAAATAAAGCCGCTAAGAAAAACATTAAAATACCAATAAAACCTAATCAAACTATTTTCAAACGCATTCGCAGTGATAAAGACCCTATTAACCCTAATGAAACTGCCGGCATTTATAAAATAAACTTTACAGATAATAATTCAAATAAATCTGGATGCTACATAGGTATGACTAAAAGAAAAATTAGACAGAAAAAAGGAACACCACAATGATATTAAATTCAATAAACCCAGTACCGCCCTTTCTAAAATAGCCCATGAACGCCCCACAGCAATCAACTCTAATAATAGCCAAAAACTCGCCAATTACAAAAATAACTATTATACCCTCACCATGGAAGCATTGCAGATTATAACCACAGAGGGCACTGTCAATGACATGACGCATGCCTAAATAGATCCGGGATGGAACGATATACTGAGGAAGAGAACAAGGCATTTTGAAGCTAAGGCTGAGGAAGGTGGTGGCCGCCACTGAAAGTGCTACTGATGGATTTTAATGTGTTTTTAACCTTTTAAATATTTTAATACTGTCCATCCTTTTCTTTTAAATTACAAGAATAATCATTTGTGGAAATTCACTATTTGTAATGATACATGGAAAGGCATGGGATTTGATTTTCATTCAATATAGTTTTGCATTACTGTAGAGAAATATCTGTTACGGCAGAAACAAACTAGTCAATACAATTAAATACTTTTAATAAACACACTTAAATAAAGTAATGTCTCCAAGCACAAAAGAATACCTATTAATAAAGCTGCTAGACAAAATTGTCAAGTGCAGTTTCAAATGTTATTAAATAACTAAAACAGATAGCCTTCTAAATTAAAAAAAAAAATGTTTTATGTTATTTTTCACATATTATTACAAAATAACTATTACGACCCGTTTGGTTTCAGTTCTGTCTAATTATATGTGTACTGTTGACAATATTTTTTTTAGTAAAATACACATTTTTTTCCCAAATCAAAGTGTTAACCAAATGACCTATATAATCTGCAAAATTCTATAATCCGCACAATCTTTAGTCCAAACCTGTACGGATTAAAGAGAGTGTCCTGTACCTAAAAACTAAAACAGGGAAATTGACAAATACGTATATGAGTAGCGTCCCTAATAAATTTCTTTCAAAGCTGCGACCCCACCCCCCTTCCTTCCCTCTCCCGTCAAAATCACGGGGTAAGTGTAAGTTACTCATAGGGTAAGTAACTCCCTCTATTTCTCGTGCCTAGAGTGTTCAAAAGGGATGTACCAGAAGGATAAGAAACTTTCAATTCTTATGCACGGATGTTTTTTTTTTATAACTCATTTTACACAAAAGATGACAGTACCAGACGATTTTTTACTGAATTGGAGATGGTTTACTTTTAAATAGAAGGTAGTAGTACTCAAATATGCATTTTGCAATCTTAGCTCACTTTTTCACTTATGTTCAAAGAAATTTTACAAATATTTATTTTATGGAGTAAGTTTCATAAAATTCTTTTTTCATGTTTAAAACATATTTTTAATGATTCCCTGCTTGCTAGAAAAAAACACATTCAGTCACAATAACCCCAAATTCATTATTCCTAGACATTTAACTTTTATTTTCTTTCAGGCTAAAAAGATGTCGAAAACCTTAAAATACATTACTTATTGTTATGAATTTTCGGGGTAACCTGCTGTTCTGGGGCTTAAAGTAGTTCAAAATTCTTATTCTATGCTTCAAATAATTAATTTAATAGATAAATTTTGCTTTTTGTAGCATCAAAATCGATCAACTGGAACGAGAGATACGGAGGTTTCGGTTTCCCTATTCATTAGTGTAGGGTTTCTAAAAATCTCGAGAAATATGCCTCGTAAGCCTTCGGTCACATCCTTTTTGGGGCCTAATTTAGCGATATTTCACCAAAAAGTTGCCAAACTTGGCGACATTTTGGTCATTTGGTGTGATTTTTCCTATGGGGCTTGTAAAGTTGCTTTTTCAGCATTAACATCACATAATAGGCTAATATTTCTCTTCTATGATGTATTTAAAATTCCCACTTTATGGGGGATCTTCAAGAAATAGACTCTTCTGGAAGCTTCTTGTAGCTTCTCAGTGCCTATAAATGCAAGCTGTCAGAGGCCCCAGTTCAGTGCGAGTTGACCTCTTGTAGTATCTGGATCGAGCTCTCTCAGTGAGTACGCTTGCTTTGCTTTGTGAATTCACAGTGCTATAGAAGCAGTGTTTCTGCTTGCTTTTTGGAGCTGATTTTAAAGTGCTGTGTGTCCATTCTTTATTGCTGAGTCTTGGGAGACTGTTAGAGTTATCTCTTGTATATTTCCACTGAATTTCGCCTGTGGAAGTGTTTTATTTTGGGTGAGAAATACAGCATTTGTGAGAGCTTCTGATCTAAGCGGACTGTTAGAAGCACATGACTGTTGGATTGTGCTTGTGAATCTTGTAAAGCTGATTCTTCGATAAAGTTCTAGAAGCCATAAAGTTTGTGTTCTATCCTGACAAGTGAACGCTTTACTAGAACTTTCTACACCAATTTGAATTTAGAACGGCAAACCCAGGAATAGTAGAGTTTTCTGCAACAATATATTGTATACATACTAATTTTTATACAATTTCCTTTAATAAGAAAGTAGGCACTTTTAGACAGCACCGATCAACACGATTTTTGGGTCTGACTTCTACATGTTCAATTTTAGTTTCTCCTATGCCAAAACTGAGGAAAATAATTTTTTTTTTTTTTTTTTTTTTTTTTTTTTATGAAAGTTTGCTTCTGTAAAAATGAAAGCAATTTCTCAATTTTTTGGCAAAAATCACTGATTTATATATATATATATATATATATATATAAATCAGTGTATTAGTGTGTAATATATATATTATAATTCCACACTAAATTATGATCAGAAAAGTTTTTGCTGGAGATAAAAGTCTTTTATAAAAGATTTGTGATACACAATAACATATAAATATAAAATAATTATCTTATTGAGTATTCTTGTTACATAAATCATCATTTTTTCAGACACAATTACAGTTTTTAGTATATTACTTTGCATCATTGTGTTGATAAAATAAAAATATTACATATTAAATATTACATATTAAATATTACATACAATATTATTATAATAATACAGTTTACTTTTGGGTTAATCAAAGTGCTGCCATCTTTCGTTTATGAAATAAATTAAAATATACTTATCAATGCCAATCAGACAAAAACAAACTTTAAGAACTAAAAATGAAAATTTAAATGTTTTTCAATGTCTATGATCAAATTTTAAGCATGAAAACAGAACTCTCCCCCCCCCCCCCAAAAAAAAAAAAAATTTTTTTTGTTGTTGACCGGTGCAGTTTTCTTGTATATAATACAACCTTTAAGAGGGTTGAGGAAAGGAAAAGGATATCACAAAAGGCTCCTTTATGGGGGATTTCTTGGTCCCTCTTGATGGTCCTGATTTGATCTAGGGTTCGGATGAGAGGAGACAGACCCCCATGAACACATAGGACTTGCTCATCTATTATCTGTTAGGGAAGAAAGAGAAAAAAATAAATATATACAAAGTGTCTCCAACACACTGAACAATTCTTTTATTCATTCAATATTGATCATAAGCTACATATTAAAAAAATTGGAGTGACTCCACTCGGCTTGCCGAACACTTACGATTAAGATCATTACCAAGTATTTAAATCAATTTAATCGATGAATCATTCGAACTATATACCAAATGGAAGCTCCGTCGAATGTGCCGTTTAAACGCTAGTGCGCTTTCAAGAATTTCCCCACATAGGTCATAATGTAAAAGAAATTTTTGCCGTAGGCCTGTAGAAAAACAAAGTCCTACCCAAATCAATACCGGTCTTGCGACGGTGGTTTATAACATATATACCCTATTGGAGCTCCATCGAATGCCCTGTTTAGGACTATCGTGTTCATTCGCATACACACACACACACACACATGCAAACATACATTCTGTAAAAATAGCATCTAAGAATTCAGAAGACCTCAAAATGTGTCCATACACCAAAATCTCAAAGTCAAATTTTTTCATGATGACAATACATGGTACAATACATGGTTTCCTTCCATGGTACATGTTCGGAAAGTAAAAAAAAAAAAAAAAAATACAAAGTTCCTTAAAAAACTTGTCGAGTTTAGAGTATCCCCTAAAATTTTCAGGAGATTAAATCTAAATAAATACAAAATTTGATTTTTTATAGGGTCCCTGTACAAGAAATTTTTCAATGAGTAAAATATTCCCATTACATTAATGAGATGATTTATAAAACTGGAGCATTTTATCATAAAAAGTGTTGTAGATATTAAAATAAATATATGCTGACCTAAACCACTTTTCAACGGCCAAAAAATATGTAAAATGATCTCATTTCAGGAGAGGTACAGAAATTACAAAAGAAAGCACATTTTTCTTAAAGTGGTCATATATCAATTTTATAAAAAAGTGACTTTTTGAAAATTTATGTGGAATTTTTTCTTAACAGCTATTTTTCCTACCTTATGCCGAACATTTCTTCAGCTTATCTCTGAGAGATAAGGAATGAAGGCATGTTACCACCTTTTTGGGTTATCCTATAAGCAGATTTAATGCATAATATAGATACTTAATTATTTTTCTTATCTTTCAAATATGAATGGTTTGAAACTTTCATAGATTGCTTGAATTTTAAAGATATAAGTATTGTCAGGGACTAATTTCAGGCAGGGCATTCGGGGCAAATGGCTGGGCCAACCAAATTATCCTTTACAAAAATTGCACATTTTGATTTTAAAGTAAGAAACTGGGAATTATTTAATATTTTGTGCAATTTTTTTGTTTTAAGGCTATGGTGCATTAAAAGAATGCTATTTATAACATTTTTGGTGCAGTGATTCATAGTGATTATACAGATCTAGCTACGTTCTTTTTACATTCTACGTTATGTTCTATGTTACTTTTTGTTTCTAAAAGCAAAAAAAATTACATCATTTCATGCTTTTTTAAACAAAATGACATGATCTGCAATTTTTTCCGAACCCCATCTGCCACAGAAGAAAAATAAATAAATAAAGGCTCCAATAAAAACATTAGTAAAGTGAATACAAAAATATTCTGGGACGTATTACTTGAAAAATAGAGGATGAAATAAAGAATTGGAAATTAAATAATTTAACTAAAATATGGTAATTGCTAAACTATTCCATTTTACTTTGCATCTTGATTCAATAATCATATTTATGCTTTTATAACATCCCTTTGTGCAAAGATGTTTTTCTGTAAATTGGTCCGTGAGTATTATAACCACTTTTTCCTTTTTCCAGATATTCATGCGCTAGGTGCACAAGACTCATTTCGCTTTTATGCTTTTATATTTGAATCTAATGACGTTTCTTGTTATTTTATTCTTGAAATCAAACTTATGCTGTTTAACCCTACAGTGCATATACTTAACTAAAAATACACTTTACTAAACAAAGGTTTATTTTTCAATAAATTTAATATAGGAAAAGTTGGGGTACAATTAAACATGTCATCCAAAATCAGTAGGATTTGTTGCAGAAAGTTAAAACTCACACACCTATTATACAAATATATGTTCCAGTTACTAATGTGATTTGCAGACAATCACATTTTTACAAGACATTTACAAAATTATTGAATTTTCACCATTGAAAGTAAATTTCTTTACTAAAAGTAATTTTGTTTTACCTCCTTATTTTCATATGTATAATTATTTTTGGTACTTTTCCGTTAGCCGGGCGCAAGCGAAAAATCACCAAATAATGTAGAAGTCTGACAAATTTCTTACAACCATACAATCCACTGTATTGGATATGAATCATAATACAGTTGTAGATTGGAACAACTACTAAAGAGAAGTTTATGTAGAAGTATAAACGAAACGCGAGCAAAAAGGAACGGTGGTCCTGAAAAAATAGTTGAGAGCATATTTACAAAATGAAAGAACCATGCCGGATGACAAATGATGAATATATGTGGAGACAAGGAGTAAACGATCCATTTGAGCAAATTTTCAAGGACATCACTGTATTCTGGAAAAACCAATAATTATTAGCATTCTTTTTGGGTAAAACCGTTTTGTTTACAATTCATTAATATTTGTTTATAGTAGAACGTTTTCGATTTCTATTCCATTGAGTGTTTTGTCATTTGCTTCGCTTGGCGACTTGGCTCGTGTTTGGTTCTTCTATTTGGGGTACAATGAAATACATTTCATTGTAACCCGATTGAATGAATTCACTTAAAATAAAGATGTTACTATTAAATATTTAGATTGAGATCTCTATAGAGCACATAAAGTTAACAAGGAAATGTTTTTAAATTGTACTCTATCTTCTTCAGACTCTGAAGATGGTGACAATCCAGATTGTTTTCAACCGACAATCCAAATAGTGCAGATTGTGAGCTATTCTCAGATGGCATGTATGACACAAGCAGTATCACTCAAAATGATTATGCTTTAATCAAGGAAGGTGAATATAAAGAAATGAACACTGTTGGGGGTATAATAAACTTAAATCAAATGGAATGCAAAGTTTTGTATGTCAAACAACTAAGTCCAAGCTCCAAGTTTGCGCATTTTTCAGAAACATATATTTTTGAAAAAATTCAAATTGTATCAAAACAACCACCTCCTGTTCCTTCATGTGGTACAGAAAGGAAAGCAGAAAAGCTAATTTTTGAATTTAAGTAAATATAACATAAAATGGAAAACTGTGAAAGCAATAAAAAGCGCACACAAACTTACAGCGGCGATTGTCAGAAGATCGAAAACTCTGCAACAGTAGCGCCATGCATTTGCATTTCCATACTTTGTTTGACATTCATCTAAACAAAAGAAAACAAAACTTTTAATACGTTCATAAGACTCCAGTAAATAATATCGCCAGACATGCCAAGTTCTCAAAATCAACAAGAAAGATAAATCATGCCAAACACACCGAATATAAAACACTTCCTAACAGTGGTGGATCCAGAAATTTTTTGGGGAGGGACTAAATATTTAAAAAAAGTGTATTTCACCCAATTAAAATGTACTATAAATCAAAATTTTGGTCTAAACCAATGTGCATGCTTTTGGGAGGGGCTAAGTTATAAAATAGGATCATTTTAGCTATTTAAAGTGTATAATAAACCAGAATGTTTCCCTTTAGCAGTCTCTTTTGGGGGAGCTGAAGCCCCCTTCCCCTCCCCTGGATCCACTACTGCTTCCTAACACAACACTATTTTTGTGCCAAATTTGGCGACATATTGTTCATAAATCTGGCAGTATTTCGGATCTCATCTTACAAGAAGGTCATATTATCACTACAAATGTAATTTTGTGAGACCCTGTAAGAGTTTAGAATGTTTTTTTCTGTGGTTTAACTGAAAAGTAAACTGTTATAAGTTTTTTTTAACTTATTGTATTGTTCTTGAAATGGATGAATGTCTCTCAACTGCCACAGATCCTAATTTATTGGAATTATTTTAAGTGCTCCTGTAGTAAAATTATTCATGCTACAGACACTATTTTCAATGGACAGCTTTATCTTGTAATCTTTAATAACATATCATTTTGTCCCTTTAAAATAGCCGAATATCTCTAAACAACACTTTAAAGAATGACTGCCCATAGAGCGTATTATATTGGAAATCTTTTGAGTGGTCCTGTAGAACTATAAATGCTACACACTCAACTTTCATTAGGGTACAGGGTACAGTACATAGGAGTAACATCTACAAATTTTGTAGAAATCCATGCTTATTTATGGGAGTTAGAGTATTTAACGGACAGACAGACAAACCGAAATCAAACACTTTTCAACCTGTTGTTAACCCTCCAATGCCCACTATAAGAAATTCTTAAGCAAAAAATTATTTTTTTATTAAAAGAGTGTTCTTTTAAGTTAAATAACATAAACATGATAAAGAACTGTGAAAAAAGTGATTATTTTAAGTGATTTTTAAATGGTAGCACCCTGATTTTAAAACTTCTAAACATTAAAAATGAAACTTTTTTTAAAATTATTTCATATCAAGTGAAAAAGCATCTTTTTTTTCATATAAATGGCAATTATTCATTTTGTCTTCATATTAAATATTATTAAAATAGTAAAAAAAGGTTCTTTTCCATTAGCCGGGCACAAGCAAAAAATTGCGAAATGATGAAGAATTATGCCAAATTTCTTACAACCATACAACCAACTGTATTGGATATGAATCATAATACAGTGTTACATTGGAACAACTACTTAAGAGAAGTTTGTGTATATTAATGGAACGCGAGTAAAAAAAAAATCAGTGGTCCTGAAAAATAGTTGAGAGCGTATTTACAAAACGAAAGAACCATGCCGGTCAACAAATGCTGAATTAATGTGGAGACGAGGAGTAAATGATCTATTTGAGCAAATTCTCAAGGACATCAGTATAATCTGGAAAAACCAATAATTATAAACATTCTTTTTGGGCAAAACTTTTAGTTTACAATTCATTAATATTTGTTTATAGCTGAATGTTTTCAACTTTTATTCCGTTGACAGCTTTGTCATTCGCTTCGCTTGGTGACTTGGTTCACAACTGTCAGCATTTGCACCCGGCTAACGGAAAAATAACAAAAAACAAAAAAATAATTTAGAATTGGAAACATGTTTTCTGTGTTGACATCAACTATGTTGCTTCTAAAATATTTTTCATCCAGTAATGCTGGCATAATTTTTTGCAATACCAATGACAACAGAGTGCTTGGAAATAAATATTTTACCTTTGTAATAACGTAATAAATGATCAGTAAATCCTTCAATAAATTAATGAGGTTTGACTGTGGATTTTTTTTCGATTTTAATGTAATACTTTACTTCTATAAAGAACAATACAGAATTTGACTTGTTTCAAGATAACACTTCACATTTTATTACAATTGAATGCTAAATTAATATCAGTATTTAAAACATTAATTTGATTATTAGTATTACGTCTTTAATTGACATGTTATGACAGCAAAATTAAAAACACCTAGTGCACTAAATTAAGAAACAGGAATATATTTCAGATATGATCACGAACAAAATTCATTAGGATACATTCTTAGCTAGAATCGATTTTAAATACATTTCAGACAGACATAATCACAAACAAAATTTATTAACATACTTGCTTAACAAGCATTAATTTTAACACCTATGACTGACTTGTTTCGAGCTAATATTTCATATTTCATTGCAATTAAATGTTAAGTCAATATCAAGGTCCAATAACGAACATTTGATTGTTGGTTAATATTACTTGTTTAAATGACATTCAGTAACATAACTGCAAAATTAAAAACCTAATGCACAAAAGTGAAAAACATGAATGCGAGACAGATATAACCACAATCAAAATTTAAATACTATGTGTAAAGAAGTTAATTGCTTACAGGTATTTTAAATTAAGTTGCATTGTGATGGTTAAAAAACCAGGTTCGATTACACAGCAATAAAAGGAAGACATTGAATGCTTAAAACTATTTATTTAAAAGATACTATTGAAACATTATTACAATGGGCGGTGGTGGCTCAGCGACATAAAATTACGTCCTATATGGACACTGAAATTAAGATTGAATGAATTAAAAATTACGCCAGAGAGAATGACACATTGGCAAGAACAATAACTTGGCTCAGTGGCGGCTCGTGGGATACAGCAAGTACAGCCGGGCTGCACTTGAAATCATCAGCACATACTTTAAAATAATTTATTCTACTAATTTTCCTAAATTCAGATTAGAATTATGGAATTCCTATGGTAAATTAAAAAAATCTCAAAAAAAACCAAACAAAAAAACCGTATTGTGGCCAGATCGCTCATTCAGAAAAAAAGCACTTTAATCTTCCCGCAATTCAATTGGGAAAATCTTTGGTTCAGCCCAGAGCGCTGATAAGAAAATTGGCAGCACTGTTGCCATGACAACGGTTATGTAAGTATTTCCTCCGGCATAGGCTATAATGGGGGTACGCAGCTAAGACTCAGCTCATTCAAGATTTTGAAAGGTCGGCAGTACCTGTGAATTCGACTCTCTGATTGGCTCGAGAAGTGAGGGAGGGAGTAAGGAGAATATTTGTTCGGCAAACTCTCGACTTTATATTGCTCAATTTATCAAGAAGGTAAACCTGAATAGACGCTTATGAATGGACAATTACCCATCAAAGCAGTATTGTTTTTAAGTAAGCAAGAACTGGCATTGAGAGGACATGGCGAGCGAAAAAATTCTTTAAACATAGGAAATTTTAAAGAGCTTTTAAAATTATTGATATCTGAATTAAAACGCCTTTTTATGAGGGCATCACTGACCGATTCACAAGTTTAAAAGAAAGGAGGATTGATTTGACTTTTACAAAAGAAAATTCTAAGGAAACTTCGAATCAGACACGGATTAATGCAATTTTGAGGATAAGAGCGGCAGGTTGAAATTTATGTCCATTTTATGGAAAAGTAAAATAGGATCTCTTACATTTTTTATGTAATTTCTTTTTTTTTCCCTCAGCGAGGGCTTAATCCGCCAGCTTTCGAATTCAATAACAAAGATTTTCCATTCCTGTCCGGAGGAGGGGGGGGAGACTCATATGCTTCCGGCTGCACTAACAGTTTTGACCACGGGCCGCCACTGACTTGGCTGAGATCAATAATGCCCATTCCAGAGCAACCCTAGCAGTTAATCCAATAAAATTAAAATGACGTAATCATGAGCCAATCATTTTAAAGATGTCGCAGGGCAACAAATAATAACTTATGCCAAAGGAGGGGAATCAAAAAGTTCGTTGCGGTAGCAAATGAACGTAATATAATCTATTTTTAGCACAAAGGTGCCACCCTGTCTGAAGAGACACATAAACAATTAAGAATAATGCACACGGGAAAAGTGAATATACAGATTTAAAAGACGAAGTGATCGAAAAATGAGAACGGAAAAGATTTAGAATACATGATTTTGGGTAGATTACATTAAAGAAAGCCAAATTAAATGATTATTAAAATTAAATATGCGATCTCCATCACACTATGCATGTCATTTTAAGATACTTTTTCAAATCCCATAAGAGAAGCTTCCAGAGAACGCTATTATACTACACAATAATTTTCTCAAATAAATTTCATTTCATAGATTAGAATTTCAATAATAACTTAAATATTCAAATTAACAACCAAAATAGGTCACTGAAAATTACCATAAAATCCATACACTTGAGTAATTTGCCGACTCTCGTGGTTTCCTCTTAGCAGGGTTATTTTATCAGGCCATCTGAAAAAAATTAAGCATTACTCTTTAATAACTCCAGGGGTTATTGTAGGACTTCTTAAAAAAACCTTGAAAAGTGAATGACAAAAATAGCATTGTTTAGCACTGGTGCTAGCAATAATCCATGAACAAATTAATAAGCTTTTTTCAATCATGCAAAAAAGTTATTCATAATAAAAATATGTACAGTAGAGAGCCAGAAATCTGCACAGCTTGGGACCATGGCTTATGCAGATTTTGGGCCATAAAAGATAAATTATTATATTTCTGATCTTAAAAAAAATAGAATAGAACTATAATGAAATAAAAACACAGTCGAAAGTATTTTGCTTATATTTACACGTTAAATATAAAAGCAGAGAAAAAAGAAAAATTACATGAAGACTAGCAAGCAAATGGTTTCAAAATTTCTTTTTTTTTTTTTTTAATTTTTAAACATATTCTATGGTGATTTGTTTTAAAATATTATTTTTTTTCTTGCTTCCTGTTTTTTTCTTTCTTTATTTATTTTTGCAAATTGTATATTATCATTAATTCTTGTTTTGTTACAGAACTTTGCTGTTCTAAAAATTTAAGCTACTCTTCTCCTAACTTTAAACTTTTATCAAATGGATTTTATTATTACTATTGCCCAAGTTTCCATGATCATCATCATCAGAATCATGTTTATCTAGATTTAAAACACTTTACAACAATTTTATCACTAGTGGATGACTGTAAATTTCATTATCAAAGAAGGTGTGCGAATTTTGAACGTTAGCGGATTTTAGGTCAGTGGATTTTTGGCACTCGACTGTACATTTCCTTTTGTAATAGTCTTCTCATAAAGTTACACTGAAATAAAATTTGCCAAAAATTTGATAAAAGATCTGTTATTAATAATTAAACATTTACTACAACATAATATATATATCTATATATATATATATATATATTATGTATACCCAGAAGCAGAAAGTGCTTAAAATTGCAACAACGTATGTCGCAGAACAATTACAATCTTTGAAAATAAACACTCAAAAAACTGGTGTTAAAAGATAAAATAAATAGAAATTTTGTGAAAAAAAACACACATAAAAGGTTACTTCAAGGCGTAACGATCGTTTCGACCGAAAATTCGTTCGTTCTTCGTCAGACAAACTTTTTCATCATACAGAGCAGAGGGAACTGAACTCAGTTCCCACTGCTCTGTATGACGGAAGGGTTTGTCTGACGAAAACCGAACGAATTTTTGGTCGAAACAATCGTTACGCCTTGAAGTAACCTGTTGTGTGTTTTTTCACAAAGTTTTATTTATTTTAATCACAATCTTTGTACAACATTTCATCTTTTAAACGAAGAAATTAAACTGATATGTTCTGCAGAACAATTAAAACAAAGTAACCTTTATGCTATGCCTTATCTCTTCACTTTCTGCAGAAATTTTAGATCGATTTAGACAAAATGCCTGAAGAACATTTGCAACTGTTTGAAGTCATGTTGCAGAACATCTGGATATAATTCTGCTCCTAGGTATGTATATATATATATTTAAAAGGCTTAACTTAGGAATCAAAGTAGCATCCGCTCAGCAGATACAAAATTCTAAATATCCACAGAATGATAAATATTTTGATTTAGGGAAACATTCATAATTAAACAACATATCCAAGAAAAAGAGAAAAATGATTAGGTGGACAAATTGAAAGGTGAAGTACGGATTGGAATGTATGAAGTTGCAAGCATCGATTATGCTTGTCAGGCCTCACAAACCGAATACTTACTACCAAAAGAAAAACAAAATAACAGGATTTCATCGTAGTTACTTAGCACAAAGAAAGCTAAATGTGTAACTATGGGGGGCTATCCTATTAAAAACCAAGCATGAAGAAAAGAAAAAAATGGAGACAGCATGGTCATATGCATTAAGCATGAAAACATGGCTCATCCATGGGGCTCAGGGCATAGCCAAGGGGGGGGGGGGGGTGAGTAGTGTAGCCTCTAGGAAAAAATAATTGTTTAAACAAATTTATGTAAATATTTAATGGCAACAACAACAAAAAATATTATTTTTTTTTTTTTTTTTTTTTTTAGAACAACAATGGTTACAAAAAGTTCTACATGTTAACGAAATAAATAATTTATTGATAAATATTGAGTTGAAATTTTTAAAGCTAATTAGTATTTTTTGATGCAGTAGTTTTGCCATACAAAATGTATTTTGTCACTCCCTTATCACACACATGTATGCATATATGTGAGTTGCAGTAGTCGTAACCCCTCTCCCTCCATGAAAATTTTCTGCCTACGCCACTGATGGGGCTGTTGCCAATTGAAGAGGAAAAAATACATGTTGCCAGAATTTTAGGTAAAAAGTTGAACAATAAGTAAAAATTAAATATTAAAAAATAAAATAAGAGTGAAATAAATTAAATATTAAGTAAATAAAGTGTTAAATATACAAGAAATATCAGTAATGTTAAAAAGAATAATAGCAAGAAATAGATTGGGTTTATAATATTTTAATGGAAATACATCTAACTACTCCTAAAGCTACTATTTGCATTATATGCCTAGAGATATGTCGGAGATTATATTAATTTAAAGAATATATATATATGTCCTTTTCTGAAACCAGTAATAATCTCAAAAATTAGACAGGATTTTAAGAGGGGAGAGGTGGGAATGATAACCTGAAAAATAAAAAGCTCGCTAATGAGAACTGTTCAGTGATGCACTAAAATGAGAATGCTTTCATGACTTACTTTGCTTTAAGGGTTAAAAGCCTGGTGAATGTTTCTAGACTGTAGTATCCTCTGTCAACAAAATCTCCCTACAACAAAACAAAGACAAGATTAAGCAAACTGAAATGGCATTACAAATGTATAATATACACACAAATAAGTTATTATGAAGATCATATATATGGGGCAATTCAACACAGATGTTAAGACGATTATTTTTTAAACCATGAGTGATCGAAACATACTTCCAATTAGAAAAATTCATCCAATTAAGAGTAGCTTTCAGATAGGGCATTTTTTTTTTTACTGGGGGATGTATACATATTAAAATATGGAATTTAATTTCTATACAGTCCCTCCTTTCCTACCCTTTATATTTAGAAGAATGTTGCTCTTTACCTAAGAAAATGAATAAAACAAATAGGAATAGCTTCCCAGATATATCAATTTGAAAATTTTGGCATGGGTCGCCAAGCAATAAGGGGATGTCTCCAAAGTGAGATAAATGTAATTACTTTTCAAATGACGTTAATTTATGTTAATAGTCCCTCGATAGATACAGTTGAACTCCTCAAATCCTAATTTAGCAAGAATTTTCCCATAATGCACGTTTGACAATTTTTATTGAAAGTGACCACACCATAATAACGCACACCATTATTTTGTCATTTTCTTTTACACTTTAAAATTCTTTCTTCTGTCATTATAATGTACTGGATGGCCCCGCTAAAGCCCTAAATTACCGCTCATTTCATAACACAGTACCAATTCATTCATGTAAAATTGTACCTGTTCATTTCACATGTTTGAACGCGTTTAATTGCAGTTTGCAACAATGGGATCATTATTTAACATTTATCAACTCATCTTTGTTTGGTGGGTCCCTTAAAATAAAAAATTTTTCCAGTGAAAAATGACGCCAACACAGAAGGTAAAGTGGTGTAAGTCATCATTTTCAACATTAGATTTCTGGCTAACTATTTCACTTGGAGACACGAAATTTCATTTATTCATTTTCTTAGGCAAAGAGCAACATTCTTCTAACTATAAAGGATAG
This sequence comes from Cheiracanthium punctorium, assembly GCA_038373885.1. Classification (NCBI taxonomy): domain Eukaryota; kingdom Metazoa; phylum Arthropoda; class Arachnida; order Araneae; family Cheiracanthiidae; genus Cheiracanthium; species Cheiracanthium punctorium. The sequence continues at coordinate 332,665 of JAWZYV010011755.1, forward strand.
GAAAGAAGGGACTGTATAAAAATTAAATTTTATAATGTATACAGCCCTTAGTAAAAAACTTGCCATATCTGAAATCTACTCTTAATTGGACGAACTTTTCTAACTGGAAGTATGTTTTGATCCCTTACGGTTTTAAAAATAATCACCTAAACATGTATTTTGAGTCATCCGGTATATACTTAAGCAACACAACAGAATTAAAATTAAGGTCGAACCTCATTATAGGGTCACCTGTGGGAACTATAGAAAATAAACCTTATAAGTAGGGCAGTGGCATAGCCAGGATTTTCTTTTGGGGTAGTTGTTCAAATATAGGGGATCAAAAATAGGGATAACATCCCTCTTCCCGTGTTGGTCTCTCTCATTTCAGGGTGGGGCCTTACACACTCCACCCCCTAAGCTACACCACTGAAGCAGGACCACCATACATGTGACAAAAGTAAACAGTAACCTATATAAAGTCTTACACGTATTTATGCAAGTAACATTATGTATATAAGGAAAAAAAAAAATAATTATATATCGTTATTAACAGTGGCAGCTCATGACCTAGTTTAGTGGTGGGGCCCAAAAAAATAATTCGAGTTCAATAAATAAAAAAATGCATCTACATAGAACACTTTATTTCTCATGAGCAAAAAGCATTAAGTACTGAACATTTTTGAAATGACAAATTATTCTCATATCAAGATATCCAACAAACTTTGCCAGTCTAATATTTAACTATGTTAATCTTAGAAATGTCATTTTACTATTAACCAAAATTCCATTTTCCACCCAATAAATTTTTATTTTCTTTATTTAAATTCATTAAAGCTGTTAGCTCATGATTTTAAGAAGTTTTCATTATTTTAAAATAAGTTTTATTAAAATAAAATACACTTAACACCGAATTTTGTAAATTAGGAAAATAAACTATAATAATATACCGGATATTCAAAATAGATGTTAAAGCGATTATCTTTTTAACAGTAACTAATCAAAACATACTTTCAATTAGAAAAGTTCATCGAATGAAGAGTAGCTTTCAGATATGACACTTCTTTGACTAGGGCTATAAACAAATTAAAATATGAAATTTAATTTTCATAGGGTCCACCCTCCTCTCATATCGCTTAACTGTTAGTCTGTGTCTGAGAAGGTAAATTAAAAAAATCCCATATCTCTGAGAGGTAAAGTTCAGAGATACTGCAATTTGAAAATTTTGGCATTGCGGAACACTAAGAGGATATGTGAAAAGTGAGAAAAATGTAATTACTTTTTAAGTTACATTAATTCATGTTAATAATCATTTGATAGACACTACTGACTTCTCAATGTCACGAAAGGGTGGACGAAAGGGTTTTATTTAAAAGTTTATATTAAAGATAAGTATTTTTGCAGTTAAACTTTTATTTTAAGACTTCTTATTTACTAAGTTAGAGGAAAGAAATTTTTTAAAATAAAACAACAAATTTCTAGCTCAATAAATATCGTAATTGCTACTGATATTAAATTTATCCTACTTATATACAATTTTGCCTTAATAAAAAATAAAAAAATTCATAAAATTTTTGAAAAATTGAATTTTTATGAAACACTGAAAAAGTCAGACTATCTCATCCTTGTTGTTCAAGGAATAAAAAAATTTAATTAATCAGATAAATTACGTTAGGCTTTGCCAATAATGAGCATCCCCCCCCCTTTTTTTAAAGAACTACACCACTGGCGAATCACCCCTGGTGGAGAATACGAGCTTTGTATGTACAGCCGTCAATGGCCTTTATGCTTAGGTATATAAAGCATTTACATAAAACACTTACCAGAAATATGTAGTTAGTGTCTGGGACTTGGCCACCCGTTCGGAATAATTCTTCAAGATCGTAAAACTATGAAAATACATTTCAATGTTAAAATGTGTCATTCGTATTATTGTGGTAAAAGAAGAAAAAACAAGTATTGAACTAAACCAACATCAAATTACTTCACTATAATAATAGGAGGGGGTTCGGGAAATAAGTTACCCCTGACGACTGTGGTCAGAGTTGTGCATGAAAGTCAAAAAATAGAATGCGGCATTAAAGTTAAGACATAACTTTATTTTTACACATAAGTACCAAGTACATTGAGACATTTGTAAAACTGCTTGATAAGCTTCAAAAAGGCCTTGAGGTAAAACTCAGGACTTTGCGTACGGAAGAAGCGTTTAACGACTTGTTTGACTTCGGCATTGCTTTCAACGTGTCTTCCGCCGAGATTCTTCTTCAAAACCAGACAGAGGCACAGAGAACCAAGTCAGGGCCCTGGGGATAAAATCTTTGGGGTCCCTTTGCAATCCAGAAATCCTTTTGATGTCATATTAGATCAATCATTTATTCCTTTTAAAATTATTAATCATTTAAAGAAACTAACAAGAATTGGAAAACAATTAATAGAAGTAAAACTATTAATTTAAAAGAGTATTATACTTTAATAAACATCCATGTTCTAAAAAATACCAACAGTTTGTTTTGAAGGTTTCATCACCTCCATAGAGAAACCGTATTTGAAACGTTAACATTTTTGCATGGCATGTTTCCTCAGTATTGAAAAAAATTAATATTTTTATTCATACTTCCATGCAAGCAGGCAGCCAAAAAAATTTCAGAAGGCCAATAAAGTGGAAATTTCAAAATTTCTCATAAAAACATCTTTAACATTTTGTTAAGGAAAATTCAAAATTTTGGAGGTTAGGTGGGCCCATAGTCTCTCCTCTGGCTATACCCTTTCTTCCACTATTTAACAATGTGTTAGGGGGGAAAAAATGATTTCTTGTTAAATAAATCTTTTCTACTTTTAGTCATGGCAAACCGTTGAATAATGCCGTCCATGTCTACTTTTCTTTCAAAAGAAGACTCAATCACAAACACTCTTCATTTTTGTCAAGTGGGTGGTTTATGCTCTAGCCGGCTTTTTGTAGTTTCATTCAAAAGTTAATTTGAAAATCCGGGGACATAATTTGAATTTAGACTTTTTTTTTTTTTTTTACAAAATTGACAACACACAATTAAGTATCCTATAAACAACAAAAGTGGGCCCCTTCACAAGCTGAGGCCCTGGGGATTTTTCCTCTGCTCCCCCTTCCTCTCTGCACCACTGAAACCGGAAACAGATGGAAGTCACTAGGTGCGAGATCAGGAGTGTATGGCAGATGGTGTAGGCACCCCCAACTAAGAGTTGGAACACAGCTTTAAGGAAGCAGTGCAACAGCAACATCTGCTTGATCGCGGCCAAACTCTATCCAATGGTGTATTGGTTTCTTGCGCGTTTACCTGCTGTGACATCTTTTGCACATAGCCGTTCGACACTTTGTCTGTATGCACAGCCCTGATGTTTTCCTGGAGAGCTTTTTGCAGCTTATCAAGCGATATAACAAATGTCTCAATGTGCTTGGTACTTATGCTGACAAATAAAATTGTATCCTATCTTTCAGTAAAATCGGCGAAGACGTTGCATGCCCCATGTAAACATGGTAACTGTCGCCAACCATTTTGCATGATTAGCAAAGCAAAGAATTTTAACACATTAAAATTGCACATAAATTCCCCTAACAAAAACATTAAAACCAAATACACCGTCCATGTTTAAGCTAAAAAACGTCTGCAAATTCAGTAACAGGTTATTTAAAATGAGCAAACAGTGGACTGTTTTTAACTCAAAAAAACTACAGTGGATTAAGCAACCTAGTGGTACAGCTAATGTAAACTGGGCAAACATTGGCCCGCTTTCAACTTAAAAAAATATCAGTGGATTCAACAACCTAGTTGTACACCTTATATAAAGTCAGTATGATTAGAATAGCACATAAATAGCACTAAACATAAGAGCATTAAATATCAATTTAAAATTTCCATCTAGAACCTTAAACATGGCAAAGATTCGTTTAAAAAAGCATTTACCTTTTAAATAACCACCCAGAAATGTCCCTAACACCCACTGGCTTATATCGTGAAACCATGCTTTCTTTTATTTAGTTTTACATTCACACTACATTTCTAACAAATACACACACGAGCTTATCACGTAAAACCAACATGCTTTCTTTTATTTAGTTTTATATTCACACCCTATTTCTAACCAACACACACATTCTTTTCATACAATAACATATTTCATTCCTTTCCATCCCAAACATGAACGTATTTCAAATTCCCAAACTGACGATACATGTGTCTTTATGGTTGCCAGTCAAAACTACCACTGGCAGGGTACTTCACTCTCACTGTGCATCGCCCACGAACCATCCTAACTAATATTATAAATGCAAAAGTGAGTTTGTTTGTTTGTTTGTTTGTTTATGACGCTTTCACGCCTAAACCGCTGAATCGATTAGGATGCATGGAAAATGAGAATCCTTGAAGAACAGATTAAACAGACACACAATAATACGATCAAACTTTGGCTTCGCTATGTCGACGATATCTTCGCTATCCTTACCACCCACAATAATGAAGAAAATAATTTGATCAATCAACTTAATGCCATAGACCCGAACATTAAATTTACCTACGAAAAAGAAATCAATAATAGCCTCAATTACTTAGATGTGAACATAACCAGAAACAATAATCTCATTGAGACCACCATTTTTCGAAAACCTACTTGTAATACTAATATAGTAAATTTTAAATCTAAAACCCCTTTCAACTATAAAATTGCTGCTATTCGTTCCTATATCGACCGCGCTTTCAAAGTATGTTCTAACAACAACCTCCTTCAAAAAGAAATTGCTTTCATAAAGAAACAATGTCAAGACGCCCACTACCCTCGAGAAATTTTCGACAAAGTTTTCAAAGCTAGGCAACGTAAATTAAATGTTATAGACAACCGTCAAAAAGATAAACCACGTTTTACTACCACTATCCCCTTTAGCCGAGGGATAGCCAATAAACTTTCTAATATCGCCAGTAAAAAGAACTTCCGTATTCCAATTAAACCTAATAAAACAATCTTTCAGCGCATTAGATCGGAAAAAGACCCAATCAATCCCATCGAAACCGCAGGGATCTATAAAATTAATTTTATGTCAAACGATACTAATAAAGAAAATTGCTACATCGGCGTTACAAAAAGGAAAATTAAAGAGCGAAAAAACGAACATTTTAAAGACATTAACCTCCAGAAACAAAGTACCGCTCTAGCCCGTCTTGCTTTGAAAGAGCCCATTACCATTGATTTTAAAAATATTAAAAAAATAGCCAACTTTAAAAATAGTATATATGCCTACATTCGTGAGAGCTTAGAAATAATGACGACAGAGGGCAGCATCAACGATACGCTTCATACAATCGACCAATCTTGGGATGACGTCATGCATCGAACTTTCAAGAAGAAGAACGAAGAAGATATAAAAAGAAGCCGCCATTAGTGAGAGATCCAGAAACGACTGAAGATGGTTATGTGTGTAACCGAAATATATATCGTGTACGGGGGAATAAGGTATTCCCAAATAAAAAATTTTAACTAATTAATCCGCCGTATTAAATAATGTTTTATATGTTTTTAATTCTAATACATTACGCTCTCTGGGTATCTCTGTCACTACAGAACAGATTCTCAAACTTTTTCACTAATAGAAAGCTGATCTATTCCTGATTAACATAGACTAAAATTCATACATATAGCATAAATATTTCTTTTACAAAACAGTTCGCAAATACTGTCATAACTGTCTCTATTCACCAAATGCCTGAAAAAAATCTAAATTTAGTTAACTCTGTGCATATTCTCTTATTTTAAATGAAGTATACTAACATGCATTGTACTTCATTTGAAACAAGTAAACAGCAAATAATATTTAAATGCAGTTCCTTTTGTCGCAATAATATTTGTTATTCACACATGCTACATTTCTGTTGGGACCTAATTCTAAAGCCGACGCGGACGAAGTCGCGGGTAGCAGCTAGTCACCAAATAAAACATGAAAACAAACATCAATACTTAAACAGCACCGTATACGGAATACAGTCCAATCTTTCTTGTCTTATTATATTGTTTGACTTTCATACACACCTCTGTCCACAGTCGCCAGGGGAAACTTATTTTCCGACTCATCCTCATATATTGGCTAGCCTTTAGTCTGCCCACCCAAATTTCAAGACAAAGAAACTTTAGTCAATACTAAATATACATATAATAACCAATTGTTAATTCATAATTTTTATAATTCTTTCAGTTAGAACAAATGAATGAGATAACTTCTGAAATAATTACTCTTTACGTTATACTTATGTATTATCCCAGCGGTCATTCCCACCGAACTATTTTTTCGTCAAATTTGCTGCCAAACTGTTGCCAATCATATTACAAACCATCCATAATTTCATGTGTCTGGCATTTATCTTGGCTGAAAAATTGCTTGCTTTGGCAGACCGCCAGGATAATATGTAACTACCCTCTTTTCTTTTTCATAGACACTTGATTCATTTTCTTACCACTACTTGACAGTTATTAAAACCCATCCTTTATTTCTTATTAAAACTCGCCATTCCATCCCTTATTTTAAGTGTTCTCATTGGACAACCCTTGTGAAAAGGATGTTTTGGCTACATAGGGTTACAAATTTTAGCAAATCCTCTTGCTGGGAACTTGCATCAAAAACTTTACATACATGCCAAATTCTGTAATGAATGCCTAGCTTCCTTAATTTCAGCTAGGTAAAACACTGACAAGAAAAAGCTTTTTGGGGGTACTTGTGTATTATACTGTCGACATGCCAAGCAAAGAGGTTACTCGCCAAGGGTTTGTACTCTGCAGTTCTGTTACTATTGCGCACGCGATAATGAGCGTTAAAATACCGTATGTTCTGCTATAAATAAAATGAATCGTGTTTCTTTTTAAATTTATAAATTTTTATGTGTGCAGTTGATTTTTTAAACTGATTTATGAACTAAGCGTTATGAACTTAACGAAATCTAAGCATTTAAGAAACCATTGTAATGGGTATAAAATGAAAAGTGTGTTATTAACTGCAAAGTTTGCATTAAACGGAACTGTTATGTCTTGCAGGGTTGCTGTCTGTTCAACCGAATCAAAGACAAGATTTGATAAAAACATTTACTTTATTTTTCTAAACATTTGCCTGAAAATACAACATCTCTAAATTACACTTACAGAATATGTGTTATACTTGTAACTAAATGAGCTGGATGCCAAAAGGTAGCTAAAGGTAAATTTGGATTCAATTAATTCATTTTAATTTTTAAGACCCCCTTGCCTTTAGGGAAAAAAATTGATACTTAACAATTAACCATGGCAACTTGCCATAACACCTACAAACCCTTGCAGGAGAGCTGCTAGTCACAGACCGTCCCGATCTGAACTGAAAAACAAGAAGAAGTGAGGAGATACGAAACTTCCCGAGCTTATATACTAAGCTACATACCTAGCAGCCAATCAAAACGCGACACGCAAAATGCGTCAAAAAAAGATTTGCATATGTTGACGGACATTTAATTCTAGCTCAAGCAAAATTTGCATACGCAAAATATCGTAATCGTTCGCAAGTGCGAACGAGCAAAAAAACTACTGAATGCCAAATTACAGGCAAACGAGGAACACCTCAACTTTGAGTTTTACGCGACACATCCAGTCATTTTGTAAACAATACCATGCAAGTACGCATTTAGGGAGAGAGGAAGAAACCGGGATGTTTCCAGGTTATATATAATTAAAATTAAGCTGAGTATTATATTTTAAAACTAAAGCTATTATACTTTTTAAGTAGTTTTAGGAGAAGGGAAAAGTTTAATTTTTACGAAAACGGAACTATTTTTAAAATGCTTATGAAATTTAATAATTACGATTTAATATTTAGTTTAAGCAGAGTTAAGTCTATTTTAAAAGACACATTTAAAATACATGAAACATCCAACATGTCTAGGCCTAAACATAAACCCATTTAATAAATACTTAACAAGACATAAAACATTTTAAAATAAATACAAGACAAATATAGTTCATCAAATGGTGCAAATAAAAAAGGCAGTATCTATTGGTTCTTATTTTATGGGGTGGTATGTAAATATGGTACTTACACATTATCCCGGCGGTCATTCCCGCCAAACTGTTTTTTCGTCAAATGAGTTGCCAATCGTATTCAAATCCATTAATAATTTCATGTGCCCGGCATTTATCTCAGCAAAAAATAGCTCGTCTTGGCAGACCGCCGAGATAATACGTAAGTACCGTGAATATTTGACCAGAAGTATTTTAAGGTAACCCGACCTTAGCGGCACCAACTAGGCGAAACAAATTTTAGACAAAAATGTCGACGGTATAATACACAAGTACCCTTTTTGGTTCTCCAGGTAAGACTTCAGGTTAAATGATGCATCATTCAGTACGAAAACTTTGTTTAAAAAAAAAATATATATATATCATACCTGACCATGAATGTCACCGCACACTGTTACTGGAGTGTAGACTGGCTGAATGTTGGATTCTTCTAGAAGGAGATCACACACCATATCACAGAGTTTCTGTAAAAATAAAAGACTCCGGTATAGGTCAATTGATTATTAACAGACTCAGCCAGGGTGCGAATTGACAGGGATCGTCCCCAGCTGAAGAATGTAATATCCCTGGCTAGAGAAATATGAATGGATCCCTGCCAGGGATACTATTTATCCCCTGCTGAAGAAATGTTAAACTGGTGAGTGAAGATTTTGGGATTCAGATTAGGAAGTCAAAATGAAGGTGGTATGTTATCGTTTGTTACTATACTCTAAGGCGACTGCCTTAAAATTTTGTCTCTTTTCTAAGATAAAAACCCTCAAGGGTGGTTTCCAATACAGGTACATTGTATGTAGCTTGTGTACCTGCGATTCCATAGAACAAACAATCTATGACTTTTGTTTCAATATAAGTCAGTTCCCACCATAAGCGTAAAGTTTTCAAAATTATTGGAGGGGCCGGGCCCCACAACCACATATATTCACGTCAGTGGCGTAGCCAAGGGGATGTTAGGGGGGTCAAACCCTCCCCCCCCCATGAGGAAGTTTTTTCCATACAAAATGTATATTCTTCACTCCTTTACTTGTATACATATATACTTGTATACATATATGTGAGTTGCAGAAGTCGTAACTCCCCCATGAAAAATTTCTGGCTACGCCACTGATTCATGTACATATAACTTAGTAATAGCTGCCAACTACCATGGAATATATATAGCCACTTTTTCTACATGATTTTTCGGCTTAAAATATAGCAAAATTTTTGTGCTGCGCGTGCGAGCTGGTTGCTATTTAAAAAAAAATAATTAAAAAATAGACTGTTTACAAAAAATGGTTAATTATATTCCGTAGTAGTTGGCAGCTATGACTTACTCTATATAAGTGTAAATTATTGGAGGCGCTCGAGCTCTATGGGTCTATAAAATTCTACACCTATGTAAGGTAAGTATCCATGTTAGTATCTTACTACCATGTTATAAGTTAGTGCAAAAAAACCAAAGGAGGAAAAAAAAAAAACCATTTTCGATGAGATAGTGCATTTTAGACACATCTGAACTTTTCGTTATTTCATACTTTACATTGTATAATCTGATTTTAATTAACCAGAGCCTGGCGAGGGCAGCTTATAGTAACATTGTGTGTTACGTGGCGTCATAATGAATACTAAATCATGATTGAAATCAAAAGAAGAAAATTTTTAAAAGTCCAAGTAAAGGTTTTTTTAAACGTTTGTAAATGACGTGAAATACTTTTTTTTATGTTAGTATAAATTAATTTTCTGTATTTAGTGGTAAATTATTGGGTAGGCTCAGCCCCTATTCAAAATTTATTGGGGGGGCTCAAGCCCCACGGGCCCATATAACTGTACGCCTATGGTTCCCACACATGTCGGCGACTGCATTTGTCAAGTAATATCATGTGAGGGAAGTATTTGCACCTTCCCTCCTTCTTCTTTTCAAATGTCCCCCCTGGAGAAAATGTTCAGTTCACACCCTGGACTCAGCCAAAACTTAGACTGGTAATTTGTAGTAATAAATGTCAATTTATACGGGAGTCTATAGGGGAATCAGTGACTAAACCCTCTCCTCAAAATACAGTCAACTCCGGTTATATAGTGAACATCTGGGGACTAGCAAATTTTGATCACTCTATCCAAAGTTCACTTTTGTTAAGTGGGTGGTTTATGCTCTATCTGGCTTTTTGTAGTTTCATTCAAAAGTTAATTTGAAAATCCGGGGACATAATCTGAATTTTGACTTTTTTTTTTTTTTTACAAAATTAGCAACACACAATTAAGTATCCTATAAACAGCAAAAGCGGGGCCCCTTCACAAGCTGGGGCCCTGGGGATTTTGCCCCTGCTCCCCTCCCTCTCTGCGCCACTGAAACCGGAGATCAGGACTGTATGGCAGATGGCATAGGCACCCCCAAACAACCGGAGATCAGGACCGCATATGAACAAGGAATACATTATATACATAAGTAAAAAATTGTGTTTTATATACCCACACTGAACATTTATGTAAATCAAACATAATTAACCGTATTTATGTCTTATTACTCCTAAGTGCTACAATAATTTGGGAGATTCCATTCAATCGGCCGGAAAGTGCTATAGCCAATCAAGCAATAGCGTGTAGTGGTCATCCTTAACCTGTGCTATTGCACCTGGAAAAGAAAATGGAATCGTTCAAGGACATGAGAGACATGTCCGTTTTTGTTCACCATGATATGTATCCTACTTTTTGTTAAGTGCTTAATAGCCGAAAAATGTTATCGATTCTAACCGACTAAGAATTGAATCCCCTTTTACAGATGTCCCCGCATAGCAAGCGTGAATACAATTAGGAGGGGCACAGTTTGATGAATTGGATTGAAGCGCTTGTAGTCTTTCCTTACTGGTCAAGAATGAGAATGAAAAAATTCGCATGTTTCTTCTAAAAATTGTCATTGCTACCTTCTTCATAATGAAAGTGTGGGTGTCACGGCTTTTCATGCAGGGTGGCAAAGATGAGCTTATCTTTTAAGCACTGCAGGTATGGGACAAAAGGAGTACGGAGAGGCATACACAACAAGACCTGGACTGGGGGGAAATTTCGTAAGCGGGTGTCATCGCCAAGTCAGATACATCGCCAAATTCGAAGTTCGTTAGACAGTTTGATTACGGTAGCAATAGATTCAGATATCTGCTGCAACCTGTGTATGGAGTTGAGTTGTTGGCTGGTGCTGTAGTTTGAAGAAAAAATGATCGGTTGATTGATTTCAACTCTAGCCAGATGTTTGGTAAAGGAATTTTGTGATTGGTTTAGCAGTTTAACTGTAATCGGTAAACCGAAGTTTTATAAGAGCGGGAGTTGGAGTTTGATGCGTAATTTTTTGTTTTGTTTGGTGAGGGGTACGTGAGTAGTTGTTACGGGGATTATTAGGTGTATCTTTTTTATTTGAAACGTCGTCCGTTGCTTAAATGTGTAGTGAATGTTATATTATTGTATGAAAATAATGTTACAAGCTGGTGGGTGTTATGGCCATTTCTGAGTGGTTAATTACAAAAAATAAATGTAAGTGCTTTTTTTTTTTTTTTTTACGAATCTGTGCAATGTTTAAGGTTTTTAATATGAATTTTAAATTGATATTTGATGTTATGTTTTTCATAAGTGTTATACTGATTTTATATGGGGTGTACAGCTAGGTTGTTTAATCCACCAATGTTTTATTGAGTTGAAAATGGTCCACTGTTTGCTTATTTTAAATTGCCTGTTACAAAATTTGCAGACGTATTTTAAGTTAAATATGGACGGTGTATTTTAGTTTAATGTTTTTGTTAGTGGAATGTATGTGCAATTTTAATGTGTTAAAATATTTTGACTTTGCTGACCGTGCGCTCAGTCTTGTATGATTTTATCGTTTTGTAAAATGGTGTTTCATACATGAAAATTTGGCAACAAAAAAAAAAGCACCAAATTGTGTGGTGTTGGCGACAAAAAAAAGTCGCCAAACATAGGCGACACCTGCTTATGAAATTACTCCCCTGGACTATTTTGCAAGGGAATCGAAGAGCTAAAGATAAGTATGCATCACTGCACAGCTGTCAAGAGTCTAAAAGCCCTTTGGTACTTACGTATTATCCCGGCGGTCACTTCCGCCAAACTACATTTTTGTCAAATTTGCTGGCAAACTGTTGCCAATCATATCCCAAACCATCAACAATTTCATGTGCCCGGCATTTATCTTGGAGAAAATTGCTTGTCTTGGTGGACCAACGAGATAATACGTAAGTGCCAGCCCTTTTTCTAATGCGCTATTGTTACCCTCTCCGCTTTCCCATGTTAGCCTCACTGTTTAGCCTAGTCTGTTTAGTCACTGACAGTTCCCCTGTATTTCGAAACAGATACTTCATAATCTTTTTGTGTATTTATCGAATGCAATACAGACAACCCAGCAAACACACTACTGCCCGCAAAGTGCCGGCCGGGTACCTGTCGTGCTGGCAAAGTGCCGTCTACCGGGAGCATGGTAGATTGCCATCGCCTGGAAGTCACTGGAGTGCCAGTGTCTGAAAAGTGCATATTCGCCAGTACATAACTGGTAACGGCGAACTGCCATGTGTCTATGACATGCACAGAAAAGTTAACGGCGTGGTACTGCTTACAATGTACCGGACCAGTACTATTTGGCAGTAATGGGCCTGTATATATTTCGTAGTGTTGGCATAAAATTTCGTTATTTTAATTAAATAATATTGTTTCACATTCATACTGTGTAGAAGTGTTAGGGGATATAAGTTCCGGGCACCCAAAGGCAAGGGTCACTGCTAAGATTTTTTTTTTCTTTTTCTTTTGAGGGAGGGGTGTAAGGGGAGAAGTTCATATTGTGCCTTCAAATATTTTATTACTAAAAACTAAAATAATACAAACGAATTCAGTATGCTATAAAAATGTTTACTACGGCGACAGTGAAACCCCCACTATGTACAGAATTATGAATTTTATTCTTAAAATTTTTATAATTTATATTAATTTTTTACAATTTTGCTAAACTTTTCCTGAAAAACATATTTGGAGACTTTTTTCTACGTTAAGCTCCTGTAGTTATTTTGTTAGAAATTAAGCCAGTATTTTCATGTAATAGTCAAAAATAGAAACACAATGGGGTTCATTTAGGAATTATATTTTCTTTATTCTATGTTTCGATTTCCCTACGGGGCCTCATAAGCCGTCTCTCTCTCTGCCGAGGAATCCTAAATGCAGGCAGTGTGAATGAAGGCAGCAAAAATCGAACTGTTATCTTTTTATTTGGCAGAAAATGTTTGTGAAACGCGGAGTTAATATTAGTGGTGTGGTGGGGGGTCTGTCGCCAAGCTATTTACTGCTTCAGTCATGTTTTGAAAATTGGCGAATTACATTCCAACGGAAATGGCAACCCCTCTCGAATGCCATTTCGTGAATTGTAAAATGCTCTTTTTTCGGATCTCAAGGCTTTAAAGTTTTTATTTGTATCATCAATTTACAGCTTTCCAAAGTGTTTAATTGGTATTTTTAAACTGTTCCCGACTAAAAAGATCTCATAGTTAGGAATAGTTACTTTAATAACATTATTTCAACGGTGAGGTTCTTGTTAGTTCACATTTGCATGCCTTGGATTTAACAGGATAATGCCCTGGATTAATTAGAAAATAACAGGTAAATTTTTACTTACACTGTTTTTAATATACAAAATCTCATTGCATATTATAGTGTATAAAAGTATTTTCCTTCAAAAAATTTGAGTCATGTAGGTACTACAGGTATATAGAAATTTGTTTTCAGAATAGCTAACATCAAAAAAATCATTTGATCAAAACAAAATGTACAATAAAGCAAAATGTTACTCTAAAGTTATGTGTAACCATATATATATATGTAGTGCAACTTTATTTATTATATCCTATATGATTTTGACTAATATATACATATATATATATTATATATACATACATATATCAACCGTAAAGTATTATAACTCATTTATAAAATGTCTCTAATTATAAGATAATGCAATTAAACTGTTTACAAATGATTTTATGTAGTTTTTGAAATGTGTTACCGCCTCTCTCATAAAAAAAGTATCTTTTGCAACTGAAAATTCGCAAGAAAATTGCAGTTTTTGAAAACTGCACACAATTCACTAATTTTGGGCGATCATAATTTGCAAACGATAAACTTTTTTGTTGTTTTTTATCTTTTATGTATGTAGTTTTTTATCTTAAAATGTTAGCCTTAAGCAATGTCTTTTCTGTTTTTTTTTTTTTTTTTGAAATGGGTTGATGAATAAGCCCCCCTACCCCGGATCCGCCACTGGCTCATATTTTAGTTATGGCAGCGTTACTGTAAATAGGCACTAATCCGGTACCGTGCCATTATATTGTAGTCACTGTTAAGGTACCAGGCCAGTGCCTTTATTTTTAATAATAGCCGGCCGTTTCATTTTGGGTATTATAAACTCCATGGGCCAGTGCCTTTATTGTGAGTAACGGCCGGCACATGCAGTATGCCAGCAGAGTGCCGTGCCTTCCCGGGCTTCTGGCAAGGTACTTCTCGGGCGACCACTTTTGGTACGATTCAGTTACTTTTTGCAGTGCCGGGCCAGTGCTGGACGTAAAGGCAGAAAGGCACTGGCAAGGTACTCTGCCAGCAGGTGTGTGTTTGCTTGGAACCTTTACGAGGTTCACTATAACCGAAGTCATGTTCACTAAAACCGAAAAATGCTATGCACATTTCTAATGTAAGTGAATCGGGACTAACGATTTGCGTTCACTATAGCAGAAAGTTCACTATAGCCGGGTTCACTATAACGGGTGTTGACTGTAATACTAAAAGTAAAATTGAAATTTCACGTCTAAACAAAAAGTAAACAAAGGTTAGTCGCCAAGTCCAAGCGACTATCGCCGTGTTTGTACGGGAAATTATCGTACCAGCTCCTAGGAAATTACCACATTTCAATACAGATTTTCAGCTTTGTAAAAACGTCAAACTGCATAAAATAATTTTTATAAAAATGTATAATAAAAAAAATTCTTTTAAAAAAACCTTGAGGTCATTTTCTGGTAAATACTTGCACTCTTTTGCTAATTCCAAC